>CM077831.1:10271986-10835702 GCA_039720395.1 Liquidambar formosana
CAAGGATTCAATGTAGAATAATCCTAGAATATTCTTGAACCAAAATCCATGACCACGTTAGGTGGCTGGGTTTTCATGAGGCGATTACCCAAAAAAACATCAATTAACCATAGGGTAATGTGGTGAACCAATCCAAAACCTATCAATTATTAAATTGGCTTTTAAATTAGACTCATATCATCATTCTAAGGTCAATGGAACACTCCAGAGCAAATTTGAAGGTTAATTGGAAAATATACGAAGTAAAAGATGAAATTGCCCTTCAAGTTGCAAAAGCTCTAATGACTATCTAAACCTATCTAGAATTGAACCAAATTTGACACACATATCCAAAATGATCCTAGAAACTAATGCAGGTGATGGGACTCAAAAAATACAAAAATATGCATGCAATGATGACCTATTCTCCTAAGGCTTAAAAGGGCAAAAGTGTCATTTAATGCTTAGGGACTCCTAGATGCTTCTAAACCTAATAAAATGATATCATGAACTCATGAGGGTGAAAATGGGGTGTCTACACTCTGTCTCATCAAAATTCCAAACACATAGAGCAATGATTCCAAGTGATTAGAGAAATCATTGGAAGGTAAAACATATACATTACAGAAGATATTAACTAAAGCATTGAGACATAATGGGTTATGTCAGACCACATCTTGAGAAGATGCATATGGGATACTTGGTTTGGCTTTAGTGCAAGTAGGAGATTATTAGTTGTATGCCCTATAGCCAATCATAGAGATGCTTTAAGGATAAAGAACAATCATAGGATTTCAGTTGTATGTCACATTTATTATTAATTAATAAAGGGCTTTATTCTATCATGTTTATTCTATTCTTTATATTTGCATGATATGTCTATGGAGTTAAAATTGAGAATATCAAATCACAAAGAGTTGTGATTATGAGACTGTATATATATATCTGTAATTAACTCCTAAATCATTCCTAGTTGAAAGTTCACTATGATAGACAATAATGAACTATAGGACTAGCAATGTTAGGTTTGATCTATAAGAGGATAGCTAGTCTCAAGCTATTTGTGTAGAAGACACTAAAACCAACATGTGGGTGCCTGTTTAATATAAACAGGTACACTAAATGTGACCAAAGTATTTTGAGATAAACTGAATGGAGTTTTACTTGCCTGTCAATCAGTTTCTCACAGTTGCAGTGGTACAAGTAATCCCTAGACCTGAGACACCATAGTTGTCTTATGCATGGAGCCTTAGGAGTTTAATAGCACTGACTGTATATTCCAATGGGATCTACAAGGGTGTTCATTGGCCCTATTACTTCATGTATGAAGGCATATGACTATCAATAAGGAATCTATCACTTCCAATAAAGGGAGAGAATGTCTCACATAGCATTACTAATATAACTCAAGAAAATCCATGGCCATGGTAGGATGACTATGGAAAGGAGTTTTCATAGTACATCAATGAGTTGATATTTGTAAATGATTATAAAAGCATTGAACTAGGGAATTGACAGACTTCCATGTCCTATTAGTTCAATTAGAGACATTATGTATGATAGAAGGATGTAATTGTAACCTTAATTGTAACTGAAGGGTTCTTTATATGATTTTATTTCACATCATTTAGGACCACACCATGAGCCATGCTAGGTGTTACTCATGGTTAGTAGAAGCCCTAATTGATCTAAGTGAGTTATAATCAATTAGGGAATTGGGAGGTGTTCCAATTAGACCCTTAATGGAAAGTGTTTCATTGGGCACTCTTTGTGCCATTTCCTACTACTAAATGTTGTGAACCCAATGGGTCACACAGCAGTAAGTGAAGAGGGACTTTAAGTTGTGAGAAAAAGGGCATTAGTGCATTGAGAAAGTTCGTAAGAGCCATACTTACATTTGATGTAGCTAGGAGGGGTTAAAGTGCAATTTGAAAAAGTTGCAAATCCCACTTAGAGTGGGAATCCCTTTGGGCCGGCCCTTATGGTGTGTGTATAAATGGCACACTAGTAAGTGCTATTCACACACTACAATCACTCCACTCTCTCTTTAGCCCAAGTTTGAGTAGGCCTCTCTCTCTCTCTTCTTCTTTTTCTCCATTCTAGCAAACTCTAAGGAGAACTAGAAGACCAACTTAAAGACTTTCACTTGGTGTGGATACCGTAGAGGCAGGACATTTGTACTACTAGATTTTTGTTCGTTTAAAGATCAATCAATTGTCTTAAGGACCTACTGTAAATTCTAAACCCTCTCTTTGTAATTAGGGTTTTATTGTTTTGTATTATATCATAATCAAATTCATGGTTTCAAGGAATTGAATGAAAATTTTTGTTATTTACTTTCTTTCGTATTCTTGTTTTCTATGTTTCAATTCCTAACACTCATGCCTTCTGATTCCCAATCAAATGGTCCTAGACTGCTCTATGGATATTGAATTGAAGATCCTACGGTTGAATTGACCGTCTGATCAAAGATTGTTAGGAATTGAACCACCTAGTGCTGATTTAGGGGTTCGATTTGGGGTAAATTGGGGATTAGAGGGCTCGTGCCTTTTGACTCTCAATTAAATGATCCTAGACCGCTCTAGGGATGTTGAATTGAAGATCCTATGGTTGAATTGACCGTGGAATCAAAGATTATTGGAGATCGATCCACCTAGTGCTGATTTAGGGGTTCGATTTTTGGTAAATTAGGGATCGGAGGGCTCGTGCCTTCTGATTCTCAATCAAATGGTCCTAGACTGCTCTAGGGATATTGAATTGAAGATCCTATGGTTGAATTGACCTTCGGATCAAAGATTGTTAGGAATTGAACCACTTAATGCCGATTTAGGGGTTTGATTTGGGGTAAATTAGGGATCGGAGGGCTCTTGCCTTCTGATTCTCAATCAAATGGTTCTAGACTGCTCTAGGGATGTTGAATTGAAGATTCTACGATTGAATGGACCTTCGGATCAAAGATTGTTAGGAATTGAATCACTTAGTGCTGATTTAGGGGTTCGATTTGGGGTAAATTGGGGGTCGGAGGGCTCATGTCTTTTGATTCTTAATTAAATGATCCTAGACCGCTTTAAGGATGTTAAATTGAAGATCCTACAGTTAAATTGACCGTGGGATCAAAGATTGTTGGAGATCGAACCACCTAGTGCTGATTTAGGGGTTTAATTTGGGGTAAATTAGGGATCGGAGGGCTCGTGCCTTCTGATTCTCAAACAAATGGTCTTAGACCACTCTAGGGATATTGAATTGAAGATCCTATGGTTGAATTGATCGTCGGATCAAAGATTGTTTGGAATTGAACCACCTAGTGCTGATTTAGGGGTTCGATTTGGGGTAAATTGGGGATCGGAGGGCTCGTGCCTTCTGATTCTCAATTAAATGATCCTAGACCGCTCTAGGGATGTTGAATTGAAGATCCTATAGTTAAATTGACCGTGGGATCAAAGATTGTTGGAGATTGAACCACCTAGTGCCGATTTAGGAGTTTGATTTGGGATTTTTGGGCATCGTGCCCATTCCCGGCTTTTGCACCTCCGATGCCGAGGATTGAATTGGGGAGAGGCTTTGTCCTAGTGGGTAGGACAGGGTGAATGAAGTTAGGTACGGAGCATATCCGACCTAATTGTATTGTTGACGGGTTAATCGATTTTGTCCGGAGGCGGCTGGGCAAAATTTGGGTGTCTACAGCTGCCCCTCTTTGTCAAGTTCTCCTTAGGAAAACCCTGACAAAGACTGTATAACGCATTTTGTCAGGATGACGATGGATGATGCTAAGCATGGGTTAGGCCTGGTGCAACTTGGTGTGCCACAAGGAACCTGAACATGCACTCGGGCAAAATAGGGGTAATATGGTTATTTTCTTAGTTTAAGGTCTTTACGGACCTTTTCGTAGTTTAGGGTCTTTGCGGACCATTTGACATGGATGAGCAAGCCTAGATGCTGTTTGGTGCGCTCTGAGGGGTCATGACAAGCGCTTATAAAAAGCAAAGGCGAAATTGTCATTTTGGGGGTTCCATTAATGGCCACGCTGGCATGGCAAGCGTGACTTCACGCTTGTATGGTAGGCGTGAATTGTCACGATTCAAAGCTGAAGCGCTACGTAGGTTGGGGAGGCCATTGCACCATTTTTCCAACTCTTTCTTGCATTTTCTCGTCTTCCACTAGGAATCGCTTGGGATTGTTTTCAAACAACGTTTGGGAACTGTGTTTTTGATTGGGAGGATTCTTTGAAGGATTTGACCAAAGTTTTTGGGGTTTTTCGCATCCGACTTTGGTAAGTCGAAGTTTTAATTTTTTGCAATTTTCTTTTGGATTTGTGGATGATTTCTTTGTGTTTTTGGTTTAGTTTTAAGCTTATGAAGCCTGTGGAATGCATGGGGGTAGCCTTGCTAGGGTTTTTGGTACGTGGATTGTTTTAATAGTAGGGGTTTCGTGGGTTTGAATGGGTTTTTGGTTGGGAATTGTTCATGTTTTCTTGCAATTTCTGTGTTTATGTGCATTTGCTATCAGTTTTGAAACATGCTTAGATGCTTATCACCGTGCTTTGAGTCAGGTTTTGATTGTATGTGGGCTGTGTGCTTTGGAAAATTCGTAATAGACATGTATTCTCACTTGATTTTCGTTTTATTTTTGATGTTGGGTTGCTGTTGGCTATTTTCCTCTTCTTCTCTTCTCCCTTCTTTTTGTTTTGGTTTGGGAATGGCTAAGACATGCTTTGGGCAAGTTCTAGGATTGGCAGTAGGCATAGTGCATTTGGGTTTATAGTCTAATGGGGTGTTTTAGGAATTTTGGTCGAGTTTTGGCCATTGCTTGGATTGCCAGCTAGTCTTGGGCTGTGCCTCGACTTTTTAGGACGGGTCTCGAGAAAGTGGAGAGGCTAGGTGTATACCTAGGGTATGGTTTTGGTTTCGTTTTCAGTGAAAATTTGCATTTGGTCCACTATTTTGGTCATTTCTGGTCTTTAGTTATTTTCCGATTGTGTTTGGCATTGCCTGAGTGTTCTTGGATAGCTTTGACTGCGTAGGGCAACTAAGTATGCACCTAGGTTTGGGTTTGAATGAATTTTAGGTTAGGACAGCAGTGTTTTGCCCATTTTGTTGAAATTTTCTAGAACATGCTTGTTGTAGGCAATATGGTTGGTTTATTTGGGCTTGGCATCGTAGGCATGGGCCTTAGCGAGTCCTTTGAAGTGGACCCATGGGTCGGTTTGTGTATGAGGTAATGTGTACAAAGGGCATCGTGTGTGCGTGTGTATTTTACTCAACTCGTGTGAGGGGTGAGTATTGGTTTGTTTGGAGAAGGGTAGCGGTGTGTTCGTGCTCCGCTAGGAAAGCTTGTGTATTTTTTTGGTTGGGTTTTCTTTTGCGTTGGAACGGGGTAGGTTGTTGGTTTTGTGTTGTTGTTGTTTGTTGTATTTTTTCTTGGTCGAGATTACATTCGTCGTGGGCTTTGTGTTTTGCTCTTTTTTTTTTTTTTTGTTTTATGAGCGCGGATGTTGGGTTCTCTTAGTTAGGCTTTCTCGTTTTTGTACTTGGATGGGTGAGAATTGTGGGAGTTTAAATCGTGCAGGGATAGGTTGTGATTTGGGCTAGGTAAGCCACTTCACCCCATTAGGGATTGGCTCGATGAATTTCTTTACGGGTGTCAACGGACCTTTTTTTTTGTGGGTTGGTTGTTTACTTGGTGTTGTTTCAATAAGTGGGTTTTGTGTGAACGCGCAGGCTAGGGGTGAGGTTTCGTGACTCTAGTGGGGATTAGTTTGGTGAGTTTGGTTGAGTTGTTTTATGGGCATTAATGGGCGATTTTATCGCGAGGGTTTGTTGTCCGCTGGTTTGGTTGGCGTAGCAATCCTCATTTAAGGTAGCTTAGGTCTTTGTGAGTGGGCATTGTTGCCTTTACTGTGGACGGGTGGCCTGTGGCTTGCAGGTAGGGTCGAGTGGCTGCTTAGCTCCACTGGGGATGCAAAATGCTAGACACACCGACTTGGTTGTGCCTTGGCATGAATTTGAGGTGTTAATGGACAGGTTCTATTGGGACACAAGTCTAGGACCCTTGAGCGGCCCATGCGACACCCCTCTTCACCGGGGATTTTTTTTAAGGATGGTTTGGGTGCATTTTTTTGGGATTGAGTTGCGTTTACTCGTGGGGAGTGGGCAAGTGCTTCGGCTGCCCTTAGGTTGTTTTGGTATAATCTCTGAGTTGTCCTGTTTAGGGGAAATGGGCAATAGCTTGAATCTGAGATGGGCGGTGAATTTGAGAGTGGAATTTAAGAAGGGAAATGGTGCAACGGCCCCCTTTTTAATGACAATAGGACTTGACTTGGCTCTTACGCGCATCCTTGGGTGCGTTATGAGTTTGAGATGAGTATTTGGGATCGAGACTAGTCTAAATGAGTTAATTGGACCCTTAAGAAGCTACCGGTAGCTTGAACTAGTCTCGTGGGATAGGCACGGGGCCATGGTGAGTTTTATATACCCTTACTTGGCATTGTGAAGCTATCTAGGATGTTAGGAACTCTACCGCGGCTTATGTTAGCCTAGTGGCCTTGGAATGGAGCTTGGGATGCCAATGTTGGCTTGTGGTGACCCTTGGGGGTCAAGATAGGGCGTAGGGAACTCACGTGAGCCCATAGCAGCCCTCAAAGGTCGAGATAGGGTCGCAGCCAAGCTATGCCAGCTTGAAATGATCCTCATGAGTTGAGATAGGTTTGTGAATGGCTCCTGTGAACCATAAGGGTCGTGAAAGGTTATTGCATGTTGGGAATCGAACAAGAGGGAAAAAATGAAGTGCGGAATATAAAAATTTTTCCTGCGATTCCACAGCCCATGAATCTAACTATGCATAACACAAAATCAAACCCAAACTACAAAGAGGGTTAGAACACTTACAGAATTTTTGTCTTCTCCGTTTTGCTCCAAGCTTCGACTCTGGACAGCGGTGAATGAGCAGCCCAAGTGTGCTGCCTCCAACGGTATCCACACCTAGCTAGAGCTTCAAGTACTTTCCTCTTTTTCCTTGTTGTTGCTAGTGTAGGAGAAGAGAGGAGAGAGAGAGAGGGAGGCTGGAAAATCTGGCCAACCCTTGGGGAGCCTCCAAAATTATGATGTCACACATCATAGCGTGACTTAAATAGTCCACACTAAAGGGGCCGGCCCTAGGGGGGAAACCCTTTTAGGGTTTTGTGCAATTTCCCTAAATTGCACAATAACCCCTATTGTTTATATCAAATACAAACATGGCCTCAAAGAACTATTCTTTATGCACTCATACCCTTTCTCTCATAGACTTAAAAGCTCATCTTGCATGATCAGTGTGTGACCCATTGGGTTCACATCATCAAGTAGTAGGAATAGCACAAGATGTGCACAATGGAACTCTTTCCATTTAGGGTTTAATTGGAACTCCTTCCAATTCCCTAATTGATTATAACTCACTTATATCAATTAGGGCTTCTACTAACCATGAGTAACACCTAGCATATGGCTCATGGTGTGGTCCTTAATGAGGTGAATAGTCATTTACAAAGAACCCTTCTGTTATAGTTTATAGGTTACAATTGCATCTTTCCTTCAACACAATGTCTCTAATTGAACTAATAGGACATGGAAGTCTGTCAAGTCCCTAGTTCAATTACTTTATACTCATTCATAGATATCAACTCATTGATGAACTCATGAAACTCTTTTCATATTCATCCTACCATGGCCATGGATTTAATGAGTTATATTATGAATGCTATATGAGACATTCTCTCTCTTTTTCCTGAGAGTGATGGATCCCTTGTTGATCACTCACATGCCTTCATACACATAGCAGTAGGGCCAACGAACACCTTTGCAACCCGTGAATAGGATTTGCACTTAGTGTTATCAAACTTCTAAAGCTACATGCATAAGACAACTATGGTGTCTCAAGTCTAAGGATTACTTGTACCACTATAACAATGAGAAACTGATTGACAGGTAGGATAAAACTCCATTCAGTTTATCTCATATCTTTGGTCACATTCAGTGTACCTATTCTCATAATAGGCACCCACTTGTTGGTTGTAGTGTCTCCACACAAATAGCTTGAGACTAGCTATCCTCTTATAGAGTCAACCTAACAAGTGCTAGTCCTATGGTTCATTACTGTCCATCATAGTGAACCTTCAACTAGGAATGCTTTAGGAGTTTAGTACAGAGATATATCTATAGTCTCAAAATTACAACTCTTTGTAATTCCATATTCTCAACTCTAACTCCATGGACATATTATGTAAATATAAATGATGCATATAAACATAATAGAATAAGCCCTTTTATTAAATCAATAATAAATGTGACATACATAAATGAAATCAAATGATTGTTCCTAATCCCTAAACAATCATCTCTATGATTGGCTCTAGGGCATAATCCTAACAATCTCCCACTTGCACTAAAGCCAATCGACCATGTATCGCATACCTATCTTCTCAAGATGTTGGTCTTAGACATAACCAATTATGTTTTAAAGCTTTAGTCAGTAGGTCTACAAAAACTTATGTAGATAATATCTTCTGTAATGTATCTATTACCTTTTCCAATGATTCCTCTAATCACTTGGAATTGCCGCTCTATGTGTTTGGACTTTTGATGAGACCGTGATTCCTATATTTGAGCTATGGACCTATTGTTGTCACAAAACAAGGTGTGGGCAACTCAATGGAAGGAACAACTCCAAGTTCTAAATGAACTTATAGATCCAAACAGTCTCCTAGACAATGCGACAATTAATTCACCCTTAATAATGGAACCCACTGTATCTTTCATACAGTTCTTCCATTAAGTATTTCACTAACTAAAGTGAATATAAAATATACCCCATATGGATTATATCCAAATCCATATACCCATCTACTATGAGTTTACAATTTCCATATACAATCCAACATTCCAAATTTGAATTGACTGATAACTATTTGTAACAATTACAACATAATAGATATCAGGTTCAATACACAGTGTAGAATAAGGCTTCTTAACACTTTAAGAACCTTACTTGTGTTATCCTAGGGCACATGCCCTTGAATAATGAATTCTTATCTGAAGTAAATCAGACCTCCCTTAGAATTCTCCATGTTGAACTCCTTCAACATTTCAACTATGTTTGATGATTTGGAGATACTTAGCCATCTATATGATCTATCTCTATAGATCTTGTTGGATGCTTCTACCAAATCTTTCATGAAGAAGTTTTTCTCAAAAACTAAAACTTCACATTAGATAACATTTATATATCATTCATAATGATTAGGATGTCATCTTATTGATAGGATAAAGAAAAACGATCGCACTCCCACTAACCTTTTATACACTCATGGTCCATCTATACAATGAGAGAAATCAAACAATTTGATTACTTCAACTTTATAGATGTTCTAATTATGAGAACCTTGTAGTCTATTAATAGACTTCTATAACTTACAAACTTTTATGGTTTTTCACCATTTGATATAACATCTTTATATCCTTTTTGACATATCTCATATTCAAAATGTGTGTTTATAGATAACAAGATCCAAATGGATTTCAGCATAACTATTATCAAACAAGTTTCTTTATAGACAACTTTTTGCCTATGTTGAAAACATTCTTAAATAGCCAAGCCTTTTAGGTCTCTACCTATCCATATTGGATTTAATGACTCTTAGTCATTTCTCGAGTTGATGTGAAACATCGTCTAGTCATAATCAATAGGATTATCTTGGTGATCTTTATCACCAAAGAACAATTCTTTCACATTCTAATAGAGATACAATATCTCTCTCATGTTAAGAAATATCCAATTTGATCTATGAAAAGATTGTAGTGTAGTTAAGGGTTTTGTCTCAACAGAGAGAAGGGTTGGATCTTTGTTCGTTTGTGGCTTTACAGACAATTCTATAAATTCTATCTACTTTTGCATCTTTCTTGAATGAACTCTTTCTCAAGAAAATCCAGCAAACATCCTAATGGACAAATTTTTTTCATTAGGGTAATAGAAATACTATCCCAACCACTTTTAGGATATACCACAATTCAACACTTACTTGACCTTATTTCCAGATTGTCTACATTATGTATCCAGACATACGTAGCACAAGCCCAAGCCTTAACTTCTTTAAGTTGGGTTTCTTCCCATATCATATCTGATATAATTGGGACAAAACTGGAGTGAATCCTAAATTATCAATATGTAGAAATTTTAAGGTATATCCTAGATGGATACATTAGTAAAACTCATCATGGATCAAACCATATCTTAATAGGGTTCAATTTGTTCTCTTAGATTCACCATTGAGCTATGGTATTCTAAGATGAGTCTACTATAATTGAATGCATGCTCTACATGACTGTATACATCACAATGTATAGTCAAATTATAAATGTAACTCATTCACTTCACCATATAAAAGATGGGTTTGGTCATCTCATAACCAAGTCATAATCGTTACATTTAAATGAGAGTCCCTACATCTCTTGTATTCTCGGAATACGTTGCATTCGCTCTAATTAGTCATTTAAATTCGGAAATCAAATTTCTAGAATGTCTTAAATGACTTAGTTAAGAAATAAGTTCCCAAAATTAATCTAGCAACTCTTGCTCTATTAAAATTTTTAAAGGTAACTTATTATCTACTTAACTTTCTGCTTCGATTTAGATTATACTAGAATCCAAAAACCAAGAAGCAGAACTAACCAACAATTTAGTTTAGAACATGAACCAAAACTTCAAAAGTTTGGTTCTTCTAGGAAGACTGATACTTTATCAAGTTCCCTTTACAATACCTTATGTTTACTACAAAATAATTATATTTCTTTGTCTTTGACTTTTCAAGACTTGATTTCCTCTATGCTTCCATTTTAAATCACATCTAGCTTCTCAAGCTATTCTATGTGATTAATCATTTTTCAAAAGAGTGATTATTAATAAACAACTTTTATTACATCCTAGTCTAGAAGAAGTCCTTTATAAGTACTATACTTTATAGTATTATTTTACTCACCATACAACCTTTGTATGTGATGTAGGACATCAAAGGCATTTGCATTGACTAATTTTGCTTCTGAAGCTCATTAGTCATCAATACTATCATATAGCATGGCAACAAGATGCCAATTGCGCATAGTGTCTTTTTCTTCTTAGGATGTTTTATGGAGGGCCTTTAATAAAAGGCCTAATAGCATATAAACAATCTTTTGAAATTGAGAACAATTCTCAATTTCCTAAGTCAATGAAAGAAATCGGGTTTAGTCAAACTATCAATATCCTATATTAGGAAATAGGGGTTTTGAGGTGAGTAATTAGGTAATCTACATAAACAAAGAATTAGATTTCATTTTTATCCATAATGGTTGGGTCTTTAATCATATGGTACCTCCCACTATTTTATCAAATTCCATACACCCTCTAATGGAATTCGGGAATCTCATTCCTAATGGGGATTGGGGTCCCACTGTGACCTAGAAGCCTCACATGTTAGTTTCTTGACTTCTAACCCACAATAAGAAGACAACTCTTTGTCTATTGCTTCATAAGCAAGTTCCAATCATTTTGCCTCTAGGGAACATACACCTCACATGTTAGTTTCTTGGAATACTTCCCTAGTTAAGTTAAACCCATCATTCACACAGGTATGTTTCGCCAAATATATACCTCACATGCTAGTTTCTTGGTATATACCAGTTTAGGCACCCCATGATATCTCATATGTGATAGTTTCAAGTAATGTCTTTAACATGGGTAGCTCCTACATGTCTGCAGCCAGGTACCCACATTAAGGGACGTTAGATGATCCTATAATGATGGAAGGCAATGAAGAATTCATTCCCCAATGACTTCTCCATTCTCAACTTAATATTAAATAAGAGGGGTTTTAAAGGGTCTCATCAAATTAGCATGCATCCTATGTATCAAAATTTAAATATATAAATTATGCTATTTATAATCATACATCTCATGCTATTATAAATCATACATCGCGTGTTATTATATATCAACATATATAAAGTACCATATTTTGATATTAGTCCCTAAGTGAATAGGTAACATATACCAAACTATGGTATTGGAGCTAATACAATTATCTCATAAATAAAAGCTCCCACTATGATGATTATGGACTTTGAGAGGATTCAATCCAAGCCAATAGATTGAATCCAAGGTCTAAGGTGGGTGTAGGTGATCGTAAAATAAACCATTCGTAACATGCATGCTTTCTTGAAAAACTTCTCTAAGCTTTCAAGTCCTTCAATCTGCTCCCTTGACTTGATGGTCTCCACCAATGGCTTGTTGGGCTCTATCATGCTCCTTTGGGTCCACCATGCTCCTTAGTGCGCTCTCGATTACATAACATTTACATAATTTAAAGAAAGGGATACATAAGGGGAATGTGGGTACATAAGAGAATGATAGAGAGAGAGGGAGAGGGAAGGTGGCATGCAAGCCCCAAATAAATTACATCACCTTAATAAAATTACAACTCTTGAAAAATTATTACAACCCATTCATAAGATGGCCAATCACAATTGGTTTAAGGGGTATAGTCCATAATCATCATCCAAACACATACATACAATCTCATTGCATAATGTAAAGAAAAACTGTAAGCATTAAGACATTTGGGCATTATGGTAATTCTCTTGAATGATTTACATTAATCTCATTAATGCATCCTAATCTTATTAGGTTTAAACAAAAATATCCAGAATTAAATAAAGTCTTAACATTTAAGACATTTAGTTTCAACTAATCAAATTAATAGAAACATATAAAGTTTCCTAAAATAACTCTAATATCCAATATTAGGGTTTCCTTATTTAAACAAAACAATTTCATTTAATTAAGAATTTCCAGATTTTAATTTAATCCCCAATTGTATTTTAAACCTTTTAAAACATTATAAAATTAATCAATATTAATTAAATAATTAACATGGGAATTAAATAAAATCAATTAAATGATGAATTAGTGCATTAGGGTTTCCTAAAACCCTAAACCCTAAATGCATAACCCTAAACCCTAAATGCAAGCCCTAATCATTAAATGCCTTATGATTGGTCATTTAATGACCAATCATTAAAACCCTAGGTTCACACGGTATTTAATAAAAGGGATTAGGGTTTAATTAATGCCAAATAGGGTATTTATTACCCTTAATTAATTACACTAATTAGGGTTATCAAAAACCGTAACCCTAGACATCATTAATGGTATTAATTATGCCCTAACAATTAATAACCATGATTGGTCATTTCATGACCAATCATTAACTCTTAATTAAGGTAATTAATATTCCAATTAGGGTTTTAATTAATGCCATAATGAAATTAGGGTTTCATCATTAACTCAAAATTAGGGTTTCAGCCTTAACTCTATGCAGCCGTCACTACCAGGGGGCTGCCTGAGCTTGGCTAGGCTGCCATGGCCACCAACGACTATGGGAGGCCATGGCCAGTCATGGGAGAACATCCTAGGGGTGTGGGACAAGCCTCTGGACATGTGAGAAGTGGTGGAAGTGGCTGCCATCATCAAGAACAATCAGGGTTTCCAAAACCCATTGCTGGAGCCATTGTTGCAGACCTTGAAGGTCACAATAGCTTCTAAATCCTTATCAATTCGACTCCTCCATTGAAACCAGCTTTTGTATCATGTCCCTACATGAAATACTAAGCTCATAGAAGAGGTTTGGATGATCAAATCATCACCAATTGTTCTAAACAATCAAAACAACAGTAGGCTGCCCAGAATTTGACAGCACACTGTCCATGGTCAGAAATTGATTTAAAACCCAGCAAGATGAATGAATTAGGCTACCAAACGAAAATTTTCCCAGTATCCTACATGTCTTAGGAAACTAATGCAATTGGTTTCATGCAATTTGGAGTTCCCTAACTCAAAGTTCTAATCAAAACTCCATTGATGACTTTTCTGCAGAGAAAATCTGCTATGCTGTTCATGAAAAATTTTCAAACTTTTTGAATCTTTTTCCATCAAAACCTTTTTGAAACTTAAAGAAAATCATATACACATGATAGATAATGATCCTACAATGATCTTCCATCATAAATACAGCAGCTTTAATTAGAATTAATTGCAAGAACCTTAGGGTTCTAAAACCCAGATTCAGCCTCCATGGTGTTCTTCTCCTTCTTCCTTCTGTTCTAGCATCTTAATCCAATTATGATGCATCTAAATGCTTGGGAACCTTTCCCTACCATGTCTAGAACATAACCCAAGTGGTGGCAACCATTTCCATGCCTTTGATCTCCATCAATAACTCAAAGTTGTGGCTATTGCATCATTCCCGAGCAAAACTGTCTTTCCAGACAGCCTGTAGTAAAAAATTCATAACTTTCACTACAGAACTCGGATTGACGCACCGTTTGTTGGGTTGGAAAGCTTATTCAAAGAGCTTTCTAACCATATATGGCTCGAAAATTTTGGAGAAGAACTCTGAATTCGGCATGCAAAACAAGATGACGGTTTTTCATGGCTACCATGAAAACTGTTCATAACAGTTTTATAAAACCCTAGTTTCCTTATTCTTCTTCTCCAAACTCAAACCCTATGCAAGCTATTGCATCCATGGCTACACTTAACCATCAATAAGAAGAGGAGTAGAAGAGAATTGACCTAGGGTTCCAAACCCTAGGTTCAGCCATGGAGGAAAACCAATTATGCAGAAAACTTTTCCAGATTTTTGAATCATTCAACTACACCATAATTACCAGCCCATATGTATTTTGTATTATGCATAATCATGGCTCTGATACCACTGTTGGGAATCGAACAAGAGGGAAAAAATGAAGTGCGGAATATAAAAATTTTTCCTGCGATTCCACAGCCCATGAATCTAACTATGCATAACACAAAATCAAACCCAAACTACAAAGAGGGTTAGAACACTTACAGAATTTTTGTCTTGTCCGTTTTGCTCCAAGCTTCGACTCTGGACAGCGGTGAATGAGCAGCCCAAGTGTGCTACCTCCAACGGTATCCACACCTAGCTAGAGCTTCAAGTCCTTTCCTCTTTTTCCTTGTTGTTGCTAGTGTAGGAGAAGAGAGGAGAGAGAGAGAGGGAGGCTGGAAAATCTGGCCAGCCCTTGGGGAGCCTCCAAAATTATGATGTCACACATCATAGCGTGACTTAAATAGTCCACACTAAAGGGGCCGGCCCTAGGGGGGAAACCCTTTTAGGGTTTTGTGCAATTTCCCTAAATTGCACAATAACCCCTATTGTTTATATCAAATACAAACATGGCCTCAAAGAACTATTCTTTATGCACTCATACCCTTTCTCTCATAGACTTAAAAGCTCATCTTGCATGATCAGTGTGTGACCCATTGGGTTCACATCATCAAGTAGTAGGAATAGCACAAGATGTGCACAATGGAACTCTTTCCATTTAGGGTTTAATTGGAACTCCTTCCAATTCCCTAATTGATTATAACTCACTTATATCAATTAGGGCTTCTACTAACCATGAGTAACACCTAGCATATGGCTCATGGTGTGGTCCTTAATGAGGTGAATAGTCATTTACAAAGAACCCTTCTGTTATAGTTTATAGGTTACAATTGCATCCTTCCTTTAACACAATGTCTCTAATTGAACTAATAGGACATGGAAGTCTGTCAAGTCCCTAGTTCAATTACTTTATACTCATTCATAGATATCAACTCATTGATGAACTCATGAAACTCTTTTCATATTCATCCTACCATGGCCATGGATTTAATGAGTTATATTATGAATGCTATATGAGACATTCTCTCTCTTTTTCCTGAGAGTGATGGATCCCTTGTTGATCACTCACATGCCTTCATACACATAGCAGTAGGGCCAACGAACACCTTTGCAACCCGTGAATAGGATTTGCACTTAGTGTTATCAAACTTCTAAAGCTACATGCATAAGACAACTATGGTGTCTCAAGTCTAAGGATTACTTGTACCACTATAACAATGAGAAACTGATTGACAGGCAGGATAAAACTCCATTCAGTTTATCTCATATCTTTGGTCACATTCAGTGTACCTATTCTCATAATAGGCACCCACTTGTTGGTTGTAGTGTCTCCACACAAATAGCTTGAGACTAGCTATCCTCCTATAGAGTCAACCTAACAAGTGCTAGTCCTATGGTTCATTACTGTCCATCATAGTGAACCTTCAACTAGGAATGCTTTAGGAGTTTAGTACAGAGATATATCTATAGTCTCAAAATTACAACTCTTTGTAATTCCATATTCTCAACTCTAACTCCATGGACATATTATGTAAATATAAATGATGCATATAAACATAATAGAATAAGCCCTTTTATTAAATCAATAATAAATGTGACATACATAAATGAAATCAAATGATTGTTCCTAATCCCTAAACAATCATCTCTATGATTGGCTCTAGGGCATAATCCTAACATTGCAAACGTGCAACTGCCTCCATGAGTGGTGTAAGAGTGTAAATGGTTCCTATGAACCTTTCTAGAGTTATAGAAAAGCCCAAGTGGGCTAAGAGTGGCTCCCATGAGCCGAGGCAGGTGTTACAAAGTGAGTTAGGTCACTCGGCGGCTCCTGTGAGTCAAGGTAAGAATTATAGAGCAAGCTAGGTAGCTCGTTGGTTCCTTTAGGTTTAGGAATGGAGTTTGGGAGTGAATAGTGTCACTCATCGATTCTCAAAAGTGGAGAGAAAGGCTTGGGAGCGAACTTTGTCACTCATCGACTCTCGGAAGTGGAAAGAAGGGTTTTGGGAGTGAACTTTGTCACTTATCGACTCTCGGAAGTGGAGAGAAGGGTTGTAGGAGTGAATAGTGTCACTCATCGACTCTCGGAAGTGGAGAGAAGGGTTGTGGGAGTAAACTTTGTCACTCATCGACTCTCGAAAGTGGAGAGAAGGGTTGTAGGAGGGAACAATGTCACTCATCGACTCTCGGAAGTGGAGAAAAGGGTTTGGAAGCGAACTATATCATTCATCGACTCTTGGAAGTGGAGAGAAGGGTTGTAGATAGGGCGCAAAAAGGGTTTACACGAATCGTATAAAGATGCGGAAAGCTTGAGTGGGTTTAGGACGGTTCTTATGAGCAAAGATAGTAGGAAATGGTTCATGTGAACCACTTAGGGGTGTAAAGAGCTTAGGTAAGCTTGAAATGGTTATAGATGGTTCACGTGAACCACCTAGGGCTATGGAAAAGCTTAAGTAAGCTCAAAACGACTGTAAATGGTTCACGTGAACCACCTAGGGATGTGAGAAACTTAGGTAAGCTTGAAATGGCTATAGATGGTTCACGTGAACCACTTAGGGTTGTAGAAAAGCTTAGGTAAGCTTAGGATGACTCTCACGAGTCGAGATAGGATGCAGATGGTTCGCATGAACCAACGGGATGTAGGAAAGCTTAAGTAAGCTCGCGATGACTCTCACGAGTCGAGATAGGAAGCGAATGGTTCGCGGGAACTAAACGAGAGATGTGAACAAGCTATGTAAGCTTGGAATGACTCTATTGAGTCGAGATAGGAAGTGAATGGTTTGCGGGAACTAAATGAGAGGTGTGAACAAGCTATATAAGCTTAGAATGACTCTATTGAGTCGCGATAGGAAGCGAATGGTTCGCGTGAACCAAGCGGGATGCAGGAAAGCTTAAGTAAGGTTGGAATGACTCTCACGAGTCGAGATGGGAAGCGGATGGTTCGCATGAACCAAACAGGGATGCGAACAAGCTATGTAAGCTTAGAATGACTCTCGTGAGTCGAGATAGAAAGCAGATGGTTTGTGTGAACTAAACAAGGATGCGAATAAGCTATGTAAGCTTGGAATGACTCTCGTGAGTTGAGATAGAAATCGGATGGTTCGCGTGAACCAAAAGGGGATGCGAACCAGCTATGTAAGCTTGGAATGACTCTCGTGTTAGGATTATGCCCTAGAGCCAATCATAGAGATGATTGTTTAGGGATTAGGAACAATCATTTGATTTCATTTATGTATGTCACATTTATTATTGATTTAATAAAAGGGCTTATTCTATTATGTTTATATGCATCATTTATATTTACATAATATGTCCATGGAGTTAGAGTTGAGAATATGGAATTACAAAGAGTTGTAATTTTGAGACTATAGATATATCTTTGTACTAAACTCCTTAAGCATTCCTAGTTGAAGGTTCACTATGATGGACAGTAATGAACCATAGGACTAGCACTTGTTAGGTTGACTCTATAGGAGGATAGCTAGTCTCAAGCTATTTGTGTGGAGACACTACAACCAACAAGTGGGTGCCTATTATAAGAATAGGTACACTGAATGTGACCAAAGATATGAGATAAACTGAATGGAGTTTTATCCTGCCTGTCAATCAGTTTCTCATTGTTATAGTGGTACAAGTAATCCTTAGACCTGAGACACCATAGTTGCCTTATGCATGTAGCTTTAGAAGTTTGATAACACTAAGTGCAGATCCTATTCAGGGGTCTCTAAAGGTGTTCATTGGCCCTACTGCTATGTGTGTGAAAGCATGTGAGTGATCAACAAGGGATCCATCACTCTCAAGAAAAGAGAGAGAATGTCTCATATAGCATTCATAATATAACTCATTAAATCCATGGCCATGGTAGGATGAATATGAAAAGAGTTTCATGAGTTCATCAATGAGTTGATATCTATGAATGAGTATAAAGTAATTGAACTAGGGACTTGACAGACTTCCATGTCCTATTAGTTCAATTGGAGACATTGTGTTGAAGGAAGGATGCAATTGTAACCTATAAACTATAACAGAAGGGTTCTTTGTAAATGACTATTCACCTCATTAAGGACCACACCATGAGCCATATGCTAGGTGTTACTCATGGTTAGTAGAAGCCCTAATTGATATAAGTGAGTTATAATCAATTAGGGAATTGGAAGGAGTTCCAATTAGACCCTAAATGGAAAGAGTTCCATTGTGCACACCTCGTGCTATTCCTACTACTTAATGATGTGAACCCAATGGGTCACACACTGATCATGCAAGAAGGGCTTTAAAGTCTATGAGAGAAAGGGTTTTAGTGAATAAAGAATAGTTCTTTATAGGCCTATTTGTATTTGATACAAATAATAGGGGTTAATGTGCAATTAAGTGTAATTACACATAACCCTATTAGGGTTTCTTCCCCATGGCCAGCCCCCTTTAGTGGGCTGCCTATATAAGTCACACTTATGTGTGACATGGCATAATAGGCTTGCACAATAAACCCTAGCCGTCCAGCCCTTTGGAGGCTCTCTTCTCTCTCTCTCTCTTCTCCACCTCTAGCAACAACAAGGAAGAAGAAAGAAAACGCTTGAAGCTCTAGCTAGGTGTGGATACCGTTGGAGGCAGCACACTTGGGCTGCTCATTCACTGCTGTCCGGAGTAGAAGCTTGGAGCAAAACGGAGAAGACAAAAATCCTGTAAGTGTTCTAACCCTCTTCGTAGTTAGGGTTTGATTTTGTGTTATGCATAGTTAGATTCATGGGATTGGGAATCGTAGGAAAAATTTTTTATATTCCGCCTTTGTATTTTTTCCCTCTTGTTCGATTCCCAACAGTGGTATCAGAGCCATGATTATGCATAATACAAAATACATATGGGCTGGTAATTATGGTGTAGTTGAATGATTCAAAAATCTGGAAAATTTTTTCTGCATAATTGGTTTTCCTCCATGGCTGAACCTAGGGTTTGGAACCCTAGGTCAATTCTCTTCTACTCCTCTTCTAATTAATGGTTAAGTGTATCCATGGATGCAATAGGTTGCATAGGGTTTGAGTTTGGAGAAGAAGAATAAGGAAACTAGGGTTTTATAAAACTGTTATGAACAGTTTTCATGGTTGCCATGAAAAACCGTCATCTTGTTTTGCCTGCCGAATTCAGAGTTCTTCTCCAAAATTTTCGAGCCATATATGGTTAGAAAGCTCTTTGAATAAGCTTTCCAACCCAACAAACGGTGTGTCAATCCGAGTTCTGTAGTGAAAGTTATGAATTTTTTACTACAGGCTGTCTGGAAAGACAGTTTTGCTCGGGAATGATGCAATAGCCACAACTTTGAGTTATTGATGGAGATCAAAGGCATGGCAATGGTTGCCACCACTTGGCTTATGTTCTAGACATGGTAGGGAAAGGTTCCCAAGCATTTAGATGCATCATAATTGGATTAAGATGCTAGAACAGAAGGAAGAAGGAGAAGAACACCATGGAGGCTGAATCTGGGTTTTAGAACCCTAAGGTTCTTGCAATTAATTCTAATTAAAGCTGCTGTATTTATGATGGAAGATCATTGTAGGATCATTATATATCATGTGTATATGATTTTCTTTAAGTTTCAAAAAGGTTTTGATGGAAAAAGATTCAAAAAGTTTGAAAATTTTTCATGAACAGCATAGCAGATTTTCTCTGCAGAAAAGTCATCAATGGAGTTTTGATTAGAACTTGAGTTAGGGAACTCCAAATTGCATGAAACCAATTGCATTAGTTTCCTAAGACATGTAGGATACTGGGAAAATTTTTTTGGTAGCCTAATTCATTCAACTTGCTGGGTTTTAAATCAATTTCTGACCATGGACAGTGTGCTGTAAATTTCTGGGCAGCCTACTGTTGTTTTAATTGTTTAGAACAATTGATGATGATTTGATCATCCAAACCTCTTCTATTAGCTTAGTATTTCATGTAGGGACATGATACAAAAGCTGGTTTCAATGTAGGAGTCGAATTGATAAGGTTTTAGAAGCTATTGTGACCTTCAAGGTCTGCAACAATGGCTCCAGCAATGGGTTTTGGAAACCCTGATTGTTCTTGATGATGGCAGCCAATTCCACCACTTCTCACATGTCCAAGGGCTTGTCCCACACCCCTGTAGTCCTCTCCCTTGGCTGGCCATGGCCTCCCACAGCCGTTGGTGGCCATGGCAGCCTAGCCAAGCTCAGGCAGCCCCCTGGTAGTGACGGCTGCATAGAGTTAAGGATGAAACCCTAATTTTGAGTTAATGATGAAACCCTAATTTCATTATGGAATTAATTAAAACCCTAATTGGAATATTAATTACCTTAATTAAGAGTTAATGATTGGTCATTAAATGACCAATCATGGTTATTGATTGTTAGGGCATAATTAATACCATTAATGATGTCTAGGGTTAGGGTTTTGGAAACCCTAATTAGTGTAATTAATTAAGGGTAATTAATACCCTATTTGGCATTAATTAAACCCTAATCCCTTTTATTAAATACCATATGAACCTAGGGTTTTAATGATTGGACATTAAATGACCAATCATAAGGCATTTAATGATTAGGGCTTGCATTTAGGGTTTAGGGTTTTAGGAAACCCTAATACACTAATTCATCATTTTAATGATTTTATTTAATTCCTATATTAATTATTTAATTAATATTGATTAATTGTATAATGTTTTAAATGGTTTAAAACACAATTAGGGATTAAATTAAAATCTGGAAATTCTTAATTAAATGAAATTGTTTTGTTTAATTAAGAAAACCCTAATATTGGATATTAGAGTTATTTTAGGAAACTTTACATGTTTTAAATTAATTTGATTAATTGAAACTATAATGTCTTAAATGTTAAGACTTTATTTAATTCTGGATATTTTTGTTAAAACCTAATAAGATTAGGATGCATTAATGAGATTAATGTAAATCATTCAAGAGAATTACCATAATGCCCATATGTTTTAATGCTTACAGTTTTTCTTTACATTATGCAATGAGATTGTATGTATGTGCTTGGATGATGATTATGGACTATACCCTTTAAACCAATTGTGATTGGCCGTCTTATGAATGGGATGTTATTATTTACAAGAGTTGTAATTTTATTAAGGTGATGTAATTTATTTGGGGCTTGCATGCCACCTTCCCTCTCCCTCTCTCTCTATCATTCTCTTATGTACCCCACATTCCCCTTATGTATCCCTTTCTTTAAATTATGTAAATGTTATGTAATCGAGAGCGCACTAAGGAGCATGGTGGACCCAAAGGAGCATGATAGAGCCCAACAAGCCAATGGTGGAGACCATCAAGCCAAGGGAGCAAATTGAAGGACTTGAAAGCTTAGAGAAGTGTTTCAAGAAAGCATGCATGTTACGAATGGTTTATTTTACGATCACCTACACCCACCTTAGACCTTGGATTCAATCTATTGGCTTGGATTGAATCCTCTCAAAGTCCATAATCATCATAGTGGGAGCTTTAATTTATGAGATAATTGTTTTAGCTCCAATACCATAGTTTGGTATATGTTACCTATTCACTTAGGGACTAATATCAAAATATGGTACTTTATATATGTTGATATATAATAGCATGCGATGTATGATTTATAATAGCATGAGATGTATGATTATAAATAGCATAATTTATATGTTTAAATTTTGATACATAGGATGCATGTTAATTTGATAAGACCCTTTAAAACCCCTCTTATTTAATATTAAGTTGAAAATGGAGAAGTCATTGGGGAATGAATTCTTCATTGCCTTCCATCATTATAGGATCATCTAACGTCCCTTAATGTGGGTACCTGGCTGCAGACATGTAGGAGCTACCCATGTTAAAGACATTACTTGAAACTATCACATATGAGATATCATGGGGTGCCTAAACTGGTATATACCAAGAAACTAACATGTGAGGTATATATTTGGCGAAACATACCTGTGTGAATGATGGGTTTAACTTAACTAGGGAAGTATTCCAAGAAACTAACATGTGAGGTGTATGTTCCCTAGAGGCAAAATGATTGGAACTTGCTTATGAAGCAATAGACAAAGAGTTGTCTTCTTATTGTGGGTTAGAAGTCAAGAAACTAACATGTGAGGCTTCTAGGTCACAGTGGGACCCCAATCCCCATTAGGAATGAGATTCCCGAATTCCATTAGAGGGTGTATGGAATTTGATAAAATAGTGGGAGGTACCATATGATTAAAGACCCAATCATTATGGATAAAAATGAAATCTAATTCTTTGTTTATGTAGATTACCTAATTACTCACCTCAAAACCCCTATTTCCTAATATAGGATATTGATAGTTTGACTAAACCCAATTCCTTTGATTGACTTAGGAAATTGAGAATTGTTCTCAATTTCAAAAGATTGTTTATATGCTATTAGGCCTTTTATTAAAGGCCCTCCATAAAACATCCTAAGAAGAAAAAGACACTATGCGCAATTGGCATCTTGTTGCCATGCTATATGATAGTATTGATGACCAATGAGCTTCAGAAGCAAAATTAGTCAATGCAAGTGCCTTTGATGCCCTACATCACATACAAAGGTTGTATAGTGAGTAAAATAATACTATAAAGTATAGTAGTTATAAAGGACTTCTTCTGGACTAGGATGTAATAAAAGTTGTTTATTAATAATCATTCTTTTGAAAAATGATTAATCACATAGAATAGCTTGAGAAGCTAGATGTGATTTAAAATGGAAGCATAGAGGAAAGCAAGTCTTGAAAGTCAAAGACAAAGAAATATAATTATTTTGTAGTAAATATAAGGTATTGTAAAGGGAACTTGATAAAGTATCAGTCTTCCTAGAAGAACCAAACTTATGAAGTTTTGGTTCATGCTCTAAACTAAATTGTTGGTTAGTTCTGCTTCTTGGTTTTTGGATTCTAGTATAATCTAAATCGAAGCAGAAAGTTAAGTAGATAATAAGTTACCTTTAAAAATTTTAATAGAGCAAGAGTTGCTAGATTAATTTTGGGAACTTATTTCTTAACTAAGTCATTTAAGACATTCTAGAAATTTGATTTCTGAATTTAAATGACTAATTAGAGCGAATGCAACGTATTCCGAGAATACAAGAGATGTAGAGACTCTCATTTAAATGTAACGATTATGACTTGGTTATGAGATGACCAAACCCATCTTTTACTTGGTGAAGTGAATGAGTTACATTTATAATTTGACTATACATTGTGATGTATACAGTCATGTAGAGCATGCATTCAATTATAGTAGACTCATCTTAGAATACCATAGCTCAATGGTGAATCTAAGAGAACAAATTGAACCCTATTAAGATATGGTTTGATCCATGATGAGTTTTACTAATGTATCCATCTAGGATATACCTTAAAATTGCTACATATTGATAATTTAGGGTTCACTCCAGTTTTGTCCCAATTATATCAGATATGATATGGGAAGAAACCCAACTTATAGAAGTTAAGGCTTGGGCTTGTGCTACATATGTCTGGAAACATAATGTAGACAATCTGGAAATACGGTCAAGTAAGTGTTGAATTGTGGTATATCCCAAAAGTGGTTGGGATAGTATTTCTATTACCCTAATGAACAAAAGTTGTCCATTAGGATGTTTGCTGGATTTTCTTGAGAAAGAGTTCATTCAAGAAGATGCAAAAGTAGATAGAATTTATAGAATTGTCTGTAAAGCCACAAACAAACAAAGATCCAACCCTTGTCTCTGTTAAGACAAAACCCTTAACTACACTACAATCTTTTCATAGATCAAATTGGATATTTCTTAACATAAGAGAGATATTGTATCTCTATTAGAATGTGAAAGAATTGTTCTTTGGTGATAAAGATCACCAAGATAATCCTATTGATTATGACTAGACGATGTTTCACATCAACTCGAGAAATGACTAAGAGTCATTAAATCCAATATGGATAGGTAGAGACCTAAAAGGCTTGGCTATTTAAGAATGTTTTCAACATAGGCAAAAAGTTGTCTATAAAGAAACTTGTTTGATAATAGTTATGCTGAAATCCATTTGGATCTTGTTATCCATAAACACACATTTTGAATATAAGATATGTCAAAAAGGATATAAAGATGTTATATCAAATGGTGAAAAACCATAAAAGTGTGTAAGTTATAGAAGTCTATTAATAGACTACAAGGTTCTCATAATTAGAACATCTATAAAGTTGAGGTAATCAAATTGTTTGATTTCTTTCATTGTATAGATGGACCATGAGTGTATAAAAGGTTAGTGGGAGTGCGATCATTTTTCTTTATCCTAAGTATGGATGACATCATAATCATTATGAATGATATATGAATGTTATCTAATGTAAAGTTTTAGTTTTTGGAGAAAAACTAATTCATGAAAGATTTGGCAAAAGCATCCAATAAGATCTATAGAGATAGATCATATAGATTGCTAAGTATCTCCAAATCATCAAACATAGTTGAAATGTTGAAGGAGTTCAACATGGAGAATTCTAAGGGAGGTCTGATTTACTTCATATAAGAATTCATTATTCAAGGGCATGTGCCCTAGGATAACACAAGTAAGATTCTTAAAGTGTTAAGAAGCCTTATTTTACACTATGTATTGAACCTGATATCTATTATGTTGTAATTGTTACAAATAGTTATCAATCAATTCAAATTTGGAATATTGGATTGTATATGGAAATTGTAAACTCATAGTAGATGGGTATATGGATTTGGATATAATCCATATGGGGTATATTTTATATTCACTTTAGTTGGTGAAATACTTAATGGAAGAACTGTATGAAAGATACAGTGGATTCCATTATTGAGGGTGAATTAATTGTCGCATTGTCTAGGAGACTGTTTGGATCTATAAGTTCATTTAGAACTTGGAGTTGTTCCTTCCATTGAGTTGCCCACACCTTGTTTTGTGACAACAATGGGTCTATATCTCAAGTATAGGAATCACGGTCTCATCAAAAGTCCAAACTCATAGAGTGACAATTCCAAGTGATTAGAGGAATCATTGGAAGAGGTAATAGATACATTACAGAAGATATTATCTACATAAGTTTTTGTAGACCTACTGACTAAAGCTTTAAAACATAATTGGTTATGTCTAAGACCAACATCTTGAGAAGATAGGTATGCGATACATGGTCGATTGGCTTTAGTGCACGTGGGAGATTGTTAGGATTATGCCCTAGAGCCAATCATAGAGATGATTGTTTAGGGATTAGGAACAATCATTTGATTTCATTTATGTATGTCACATTTATTATTGATTTAATAAAAGGGCTTATTCTATTATGTTTATATGCATCATTTATATTTACATAATATGTCCATGGAGTTAGAGTTGAGAATATGGAATTACAAAGAGTTGTAATTTTGAGACTATAGATATATCTTTGTACTAAACTCCTTAAGCATTCCTAGTTGAAGGTTCACTATGATGGACAGTAATGAACCATAGGACTAGCACTTGTTAGGTTGACTCTATAGGAGGATAGCTAGTCTCAAGCTATTTGTGTGGAGACACTACAACCAACAAGTGGGTGCCTATTATAAGAATAGGTACACTGAATGTGACCAAAGATATGAGATAAACTGAATGGAGTTTTATCCTGCCTGTCAATCAGTTTCTCATTGTTATAGTGGTACAAGTAATCCTTAGACCTGAGACACCATAGTTGCCTTATGCATGTAGCTTTAGAAGTTTGATAACACTAAGTGCAGATCCTATTCAGGGGTCTCCAAAGGTGTTCATTGGCCCTACTGCTATGTGTGTGAAAGCATGTGAGTGATCAACAAGGGATCCATCACTCTCAAGAAAAGAGAGAGAATGTCTCATATAGCATTCATAATATAACTCATTAAATCCATGGCCATGGTAGGATGAATATGAAAAGAGTTTCATGAGTTCATCAATGAGTTGATATCTATGAATGAGTATAAAGTAATTGAACTAGGGACTTGACAGACTTCCATGTCCTATTAGTTCAATTGGAGACATTGTGTTGAAGGAAGGATGCAATTGTAACCTATAAACTATAACAGAAGGGTTCTTTGTAAATGACTATTCACCTCATTAAGGACCACACCATGAGCCATATGCTAGGTGTTACTCATGGTTAGTAGAAGCCCTAATTGATATAAGTGAGTTATAATCAATTAGGGAATTGGAAGGAGTTCCAATTAGACCCTAAATGGAAAGAGTTCCATTGTGCACACCTCGTGCTATTCCTACTACTTAATGATGTGAACCCAATGGGTCACACACTGATCATGCAAGAAGGGCTTTAAAGTCTATGAGAGAAAGGGTTTTAGTGAATAAAGAATAGTTCTTTATAGGCCTATTTGTATTTGATACAAATAATAGGGGTTAATGTGCAATTAAGTGTAATTACACATAACCCTATTAGGGTTTCTTCCCCATGGCCAGCCCCCTTTAGTGGGCTGCCTATATAAGTCACACTTATGTGTGACATGGCATAATAGGCTTGCACAATAAACCCTAGCCGTCCAGCCCTTTGGAGGCTCTCTTCTCTCTCTCTCTCTTCTCCACCTCTAGCAACAACAAGGAAGAAGAAAGAAAACGCTTGAAGCTCTAGCTAGGTGTGGATACCGTTGGAGGCAGCACACTTGGGCTGCTCATTCACTGCTGTCCGGAGTAGAAGCTTGGAGCAAAACGGAGAAGACAAAAATCCTGTAAGTGTTCTAACCCTCTTCGTAGTTAGGGTTTGATTTTGTGTTATGCATAGTTAGATTCATGGGATTGGGAATCGTAGGAAAATTTTTTATATTCCGCCTTTGTATTTTTTCCCTCTTGTTCGATTCCCAACATCTCGTGAGTTGAGATAGAAAGCGAATGGTTCGCATGAACCAAACGGGGGTGTGAACAAGCTATATAAGCCTGGAATGACTCTCGCGAGTCGAAATAGGAAGCAGATGGTTCTCATGAACCAAACGGGGGTGTGGGAAAGCTTAAGTAAACTTGGAATGACTCTCGCAAGTCGAGATAGGAAGTAGATGGTTCTCGTGAACCAAACAGGGGTGTGAACAAGCTATGTAAGCTTAGAATAACTCTTGCAAGTCAAGATAGGAAGCGGATGGTTCTCGTGAACCAAACGGGGGTGTGAACAAGTTATGTAAGCTTGGAATGACTCTCGCGAGTCAAGATAGAAAGCGGATGGTTCGCATGAACCAAACGGGGGATGTGAACAAGCTACGTAAGCTTGAAATGACTCTCGTGAGTCGAGATAGGAAGCAGATGGTTCGCATGAACCAAACGGGGGTGTGAACAAGTTATGTAAGCTTGGAATGACTCTCGCGAGTTGAGATAGAAAGTGAATGGTTTGCGTAAGCCAAACGGGGGATAGGAAAGCTTAAGTAAGCTTAGAATGACTCTCGTGAGTCGAGATAGGAAGTGAATGGTTCACGTGAACCAAACAGGGGTGTGAACAAGCTATATAAGCTTGGAATGACTCTCACGAGTCGAGATAGGAAGCAGCGATAGATCTCGTAGATGAAAATACACAAAAACATATCAACACCTTTTTGTGATCATGATTTAAAGTTTTATGACATGTTTATTTATGGTTCCTCTTTCTTTCTGTCTTTGCTTTATTCTTTCTTTCACTTATCTATCTATTACATACTCTAACATGCTTTATGATATGTCTGTACATATACTTACCTGCTTTATAGCTTTTGTTCTTTCCTCAGCTTTGCTTTACTTTATTTTTGCTTATGATCTAATGCTTTGAATTCCATGGTTTTTCTTTTGTAGATACATGGCTTCTATTGGAGGAGCTGGTGGACACGATCCTGGACGTAGTCTACCCTGGCACCACCCTTCTAGTGCAGAGAAGGGTAAGGGCATTGCAGTTGAGGCTCCCCGCCAAAGCAAATGGCTACAGGAGAGTGGTATAGTGATTGACGAGGCTGCAGTGGCGACCTATGCTGAGGCAGAGGCTCGAGGGAGAGAGCCTGAGGTTGAGGCTGAGGGCACTATGCCTAAGATAGAGGCCGCTGAGATGGGCCTTAATGAGGAGGACCTGGCTGGGATCATGGAGGGCCAGGATGCGCCCAGGGGTAGGCGCCGTAGGCGACGGTTGCCTACTATTGCTGGTGGGGCTGCTCACAGGGAGCCCACTGTTGAGGAGAGAGCTCAAGTAGCTGATACCGAGCTGCTGAGGGGTTTGTAGGACCATCCCTTGATGTATGCCCGTATCGAGATAGTAAGTGATCTTGCTTTGCTTTTCTATTTTCTATTCTTCCATTCATTCTTGCTGTTTATTTCTTTTCAAGTGTCTTGACAAGTTTCTTTTCTTGCTTTCTTTTGAATCTTAACAGAGTCCGATTGGGCAGAACCTCACTTTTAGGGGTGTTTGGCACATAGCAATCTTGTTGGCGAAGAAGGCCAACCAGACCTTACGAGGCTAGCTGGCGGAGGCGGGCTTTGGAGCCTTTATGACTATGGACGCCTTTAGAGTGAGGCGTTCATTTATCCAGGCTTTGGGTGAGAGGTGGTTTCTTGACACCAACTTTCTCCATTTTCCTCAGTTTGAGCTAACACCGACCCCGCTGGACTGGACGATGATTATGGGGATTCTGTTTGGTGGGGCCCCTCTTCCGAGGCGGAAGGTAAAGCTGGTGGAGGTGGCTTGGTTATTAGAGATTGATCCCACAGGTACTTCGAAGTCCCGTATCAGGCTGAGCGATCTACGGACTGGCGGAGACGAGTGCGAGGACTTTGCTATAGATTTTGGCGACCAGAATGAGCTCATGTTCCATCGCTTATTTGTCTACTTTGTCACCAGCTGTTTCTTTCCTGAGAACATATCCACCATCACCTATGACTTCACGATGCTGACTAAGCACCGAGAGAAGCTGAGGACTTATGATTAGGGATCTGCCACCTTCACTGCCTTCCTGGAGAGTATGCGGAGGAAGTCCGTAGGTGCAATTAGCTTGTTCTTGGGTTTTTACCCGTTTCTTCATGTACTTTTCCTGTTTTTTTTTTTTTTTTGAAGCTATTTCCTTTTCAGTTCTGTTCATACTTGTATCATTTCTTGTCTCGTCAGTAATTCTGATGCACATTCCATTTTTTGTAACATATGTGGGCTTTTGAGCACATTCCTCCCTTCCGTCCTTTAACAACCATTGCTGACGCCTTCCCCTATAGGCGGCGGTGGGATCCTGACGCCTAGGACATCCAGGTGGCCATCACTGATTTCCTGGTGGCCCGCTTGTAGCTCGAGTGCGTTATGATTGACTCAATGAGTTATGGTTGTTGATTTTCTGAGATAGCTTGAACTGTATGCATTGCCATTAGTTGTTAACTCCTCTATTTTGTTTCTCAGACCACTTTCCAGCCCTACCTCGACAACGAGCACTTTGGGCATGACGAAGTAGTGGATGCGAAGGGTCGGTCATCGCATCATATCTCCCTCTGGGGTTGGGACACCTGGGAGATGTACATGGGTGAGCAGACCCACCGTTAGTTGACCGGGGAGATCTAGATCCCACTGTTGCCTCCCGAAGTACGATTCAAGAGTCTCGACACCTTCCCTGGGGTGATTGAGGACGCGGCTCAGTATCTTGGTGAGGCCGGCGATGGTTACTACACCTGGTTCGCTACCCAATCCATCAGTTTCATCATGCCGACCATTCCTATTGTTGGCAGCGTGTCCTTCGGCGATGACGTGTTGTGCCACTGGTTGGTGAGTTGCTGTGACTCTTTTACTTTCCATATCATGTCTTTGCTTCTTCCATTTGATGGTTTTGAGCTTGCTTTTCTGTCTTGACAGCTTAGGGCCCGTCCGGACCTAATTGTGGTGAACCGGGCGGAGCACGAGGAGATGACTCGCTACCTTGATTTCCTGGAGCAAGACTGCGCCTACCATGTGCAACTCTATGTGAGTTTCCTTCTTTTCCTTTTCACTTTTCTTGCTATTCTTTTTCTGTGGCTTATCAAATTCTTTCATCAGTTGGCGATGGAAGCTGAGCTCCAGGAGCTGAGGAAAGCTCGAGCGAGGGCCAGTAGCAAGAGTTTGGGGGCTGCAGCTGACATAGAGGCAGTCTTGAATTCTGCCCCAGTTGCCGAGGACACTCAGGTTTGCACTTTTCGTTGTAGTTTTTCTCGTCTTAGCATCCTTGCTTGTTATTGTTTCATTTGATCTTTTCTTTTTCCTTTCTTTCCCTTTCAGGCTACTACGGTGCCTGGCGCCATAGAGGAGATCAATGCGGCAGGCATTGGTGGAGCCGGGGACTGGTCAGGATGAGCCGATGGCGGAGGCAGAGTCCATGCTGATGCTGAGACCAATGGAGCTGATGGAGATGATACCGGCAATGGTGGCGATAATACTGAGGCTGAGGAGGATGTCGAGGAAGCGAGCGGCAACGATGGTGACTCTGAGGAGACTGAGAGTGATGACGAGGGCGCTTAGGCCTATTTCTTCTTTTTCCCCCTTTCTATATACTTCTAGATATGCATTTGAGAACATAAGCGCATTTCCACATCTTATCACCCTGTACTCGTACCTTTGGATGTTTGAACTTAGCATTGATTAGCAAGTTTGCCCTTTTAGGCATAATTCTTGAATTGCATGATTGTGTGTTGGTTTTTTCTTGCTTTGGAGTTCTATGCTGCAATTGTGATGGTGATTGGATATTGAGGGAGGCCGGGTGGGCCTTTGGAGGAGTTGATATGTCTTTTTGAAGTGCACAGGTCCTGTTTGCTATGCAGGTTGTCTATTATGTGAAGAAACTGTCGCATTGTCGGAACGAATGGGCCCATTGCCCATGAAAACCTATCCACACCTACCAGATAGGCGTGGTCAACTTGCCCACTCACGCTAGCATGGTAGGCGTGAGTGGGTTTCTCCTTGTATAAAGTTGCTCGAAGCGGTGGAATGTCAAGCATTCACATCATTTGAAACAAAAATACCAGAGAACACTCCTAGAACTCCAAGGCTTTCTAAAGTTCTCATTCCCTCCGGTTAGGGGCCCTATAGCTGGTGCTTTGGCCCTATAGCTGGTGCTTCTACTCCCTGACTCTACCCTTGCTCTCATGAGAGTTTAAAGAAGTGGGCGCACAGCTTCTCTTCTGAAGAGGTGAGTCATATTCGCCTATCACACCCCATTTTTGCCACCTTAGCTAGGGTTTGTCATTTCATGTGTCTTTTTGTTTCCTTTTTGAGTCTAGTCTTTTGCATTGAGTTTCTAGAGTCCTAAGGATGATGTGTATGAATTTTGGTCTGATTTGGAGTTGATCTTGAGGGCTAATAAGAACTTTTGTGACTTGAGGGGCATAATTGTCTTTTTAGTCACAAACTTTTCATTTGACCTTGAAATGATCTCCAAGTTGCCAATTGGAGTTCATATGGATGCATTTGAGGTATTTATAAGTTCAATTCGATGAATTGATGGTTCGGGATTAGAATGGCTCAATATGGCTCGGGTTGGTTAAGAGACCTATTTCGAGTTAGCTCGAATCGGCTCATGATTTTCACTCTATGACTACTCATTTGACCGTGATTAGTCTTAATTTCATCCCCAAATGTGTTTAGGGAGGTTGAATTTTGAATTGGAAAGCATTCGGTGTGACCCTATGTGCATACCTAAGCTAAGCGATGGTGAGGCATAGCGGTTAACCACCTTTGTAGGACCCAACCATGCAGCCATGGCTAGGGTTTCTTGCCCTCAAGTGACTCAAATTACATTCCCCTTCGAAACACAATCGTTTTGGCTTTCTTTTCGTCAAAATCGGAGTTGATTTGAGCCTTGAAACACATTTGGAAGTCGAAGGAGTCAAAATAGGGCATAAGCTGACAGGGCCTCAGGTGACCACCCAGGCCTGGGCGGCAAGCTGCCTGGGCCCAGGCAGCTAGCCGGCCAGCCCCAGATGGTCACCCAAGCCTCTTTCCTTTTTTGAGTGTTGACGCGGCTTCCTTCCTATTTCCTCGGATTTGCTCGCCTCCAGCTGCCATTTAACCCTATTTTCAGCCCTATTTGACCTATTTGAGCCCTAAGGGAACCTATAAGAGCCCTTGGATCAATACCTAGGTTTTAATCCCAACCATTGAGGGTTTTCCCTCAAATCCTATAAATACCCCCTTATACTTCAGCAATAGGGGAGGCAATTTCTGAAGGGAGAGGCATGTGTGAGACTTGAAGGCTATGACAGCCATCCTTAGGGTAATTTAACCTAAATTTTGAGTGAGAGAGTGAGAGAGAGAGCTTGAAGGAGGGCTGGAGCTTTGCTTGAAGGCTTGAAGGAGAGTGTTTCCAGCAGTACACAAGAGGAGAAGCAAACTCTACAGCAGTAAGGTTCTACATACAGGTATACCTTCTCTCTCTCTTCATTTAAATTAGGGCTTTTTTGCATAGAATAGCATTATTTCATGTTCAAGCTTATGTTTTTATCATGTGTCGATGCCTCTAATGCTTAGAATACATGATTAGAATAATGTTTGTGGCTGGATTTGCATGATATAATGTTATTCCATGTGATTTTATGAGTAGGTGTGTTTTTAGGGTTTCTAGAGTCTTTTCTAGGGTTTTTTTTTTTTTTTTTTTTGTTGCATAGAATAGCATTATTTCATGTTCAAGCTTATGTTTTTATCATGTGTTGATGTCTCTAATGCTTAGAATACATGATTAGAATAATGTTTGTGGCTGGATTTGCATGATATAATGTTATTTCATGTGACTTTATGTTTAGTTGTGTTTCTAGGGTTTCTAGAGTTTGTCCTAGGGTTTTGCATTGAATAGCTATGATTTCATGTTAAAGCATATGTTTTTATCGTGTTTTGCTACTTCTATTGGTATGTATGCATGATTAGGATGATGTTTATGGGCTGTTTAGTATGCTATAATGTTATTCCATGTGATTTACTGCAGCTTTGGGATTCTAGGGTTTCCTTTGTGCTGAAATTGAGTTTATGCTTAGAATAGCATTATTTCATGTGAAAGCCTATGTCTTTATCATGTGTGGATCATTCTATTGATTAATATGCATGGATTGAATGCTGTTCATATTCTGTTTGCATGGTTTGGAGTGATTTTCATGGGATTTTATGCACTAGTGTGATTCTAGGGTTTCATTTATCCTTGTTTTAGGAAAGTTGCATATAGCTTAGGATTTTTCTTTGTTTGTCTTCATAGTTGCTGCATATGTGTTGCATATTAGGTAACTATGATATCTTTGCATTCATATTAGTTGATTTTAGGGTTTTTTGCATGTCATTGCATATAGGGCTGAATTAGGGTTTAGTTAGCTTATGATTCATGTTGTTTGCATGATTTATGGTTGATTTTAAGCCTTATTTCAATTCTATCTAGATTTTTCCATTGTTCTTATTGCCATATTTTGAGCATGTGTTAGCCTATGTTTAAGCATGATAATTGCTTGATTAGGAACTAGTTGGGTTGGTTGGTAATTTTGGTATATTTTGCATGGAAATTGCAGGTGCTTGACAGGTACAATAGGTGCAACTACCCCACCAATGTGGGGTGGTTATTTTGGTTATTGCGAGATGAAATCTTGTAAATAAAGTAATTACCCTATGCAATAGAGTGGTTATTTTGATAGGTTGCTTTTGCTTAAAGGTAAGTAGGGTATGAAGGTGCCCCAATTCACCTTACTTTCCTTTCCTTGAAACTTTCCCTTTCTCCCCTCCTAGGGTTATTTCCTAATAGGGGAACATGGTAATCCTTATAGTTTCCTTTCATTAAAAAATACCTTTTTAAATCAAAGTTTCTATCTTTATCAAATTCCCTATTTACTAAAGAGTTTTGAGAATCATTCATTTTTGGAAACTTACCATGTTTTCCTTGAAAGGAAACTTAGGGTTTACCATAGGGCCTCTATTAGGTTATAACCCTATTCCCTTTCGAACTACGTGGACTTTGATCCATGTATTTCCATACATGGTATGTAGGCGCTCTTCGTGAGGTTCAAGTCCACCCTAGGATACTAAGTATCCTAGGTTTTCCTTCCCCTCTTTCTTTTTTCTGTTTTTCTTTGATTTAATTGCTTATATGGATGAATGAATGAATGATATGCATGCTGTCTTGTGATGATAATTGTTAATTGATGTGTGATTAAGAATTTGATTTAGCCCAATTAAATTAAGAGACCGTTTAGGGCGATATGGGTGCCTATAGGCTTTTCCTAGAACCTTCCCATATCGTAACTTAGCCTCCGAATACACCATTTTTGGTCTCCAAAAGACTTTTTGCCTTTCCATTTTTAAATATGGAGTCAATCTTTTGTTTTCCTAAACAAAACTGTTTTTTTAGGGTTTTCCTTGTTTCCTTTAAAAAATAAGGTGGCGACTCCTTTTTCCTTTTTCAAACCCTAGAGTTTCCTTTTAAACCCCATTGTTGGGCCTGCTTTCCAGGGTCCATAGACTGGCGACTCTGCTGGGGATTTGTGGGCTAGACTCTATATAATTTGATTGGGCTAAGTTAATTTCTTTTTGTTAATTAAAATCAATCACATTGCATTCGCTCGATTATGTGCTTTCATTTATTGCATTGTGTGCGCAAACTCTTGCATGCTAGGATCGATGTCCCTCGATGTATCCTTGCCACTGATGGGCCTAGCCTCAACCTTGGTTTTCCTGATTCCATGTGTTGGGGTGAAAGCTCTCAACCTCTCTTGCCAAGTACATTTGGGCTTGCGCTTGGGTATTAAATGAGTTAATCACGTACTGTTGGACCCACGCGGCATTCCTGATGCCACATGTGGTTAGGTATAAAGATTGCTCAAGCAAGTGAAGGACCCCAGCCTACCCTTATCATTAGTCCATATAAACAGACTTATAGGACACTATGGTTTCACCCTTATGTACCCACATTTGTTTGTAATGATATCATGACCGTGTTTGTGATGTGCTTAATAGAAAATTAATAGAGGACTTTTGCACCCTATATCCTTAATACGTACCTTTCACCTATGACCCTTGCAAAGGTGATTGGATTTAAAGGGACTAATTGAGTATATTGGTGTGAAGTCATTTAGACAAATATGGAAGCTTAGGACATACCCTTAGGATGAGAGACTGATTGTTCCCTTTCTTAGAGGAGTGAGAGGATGTACTGGCTTGGATCTGTGACCAGCAAGGGCGCTTTGTGAAGATTGATCCTACCAACCAGTTAGATATAGCCGACGAAGCAACTAGTGAAGGGGGTTTTGATGTTGAGACTTATTTGAAGGCTATCATGACCAAGCTTGATTACACCACTGATGTATCCGAGAGAGCATTGAAAATGGCCCAAGATATCCAACATAAGATGTCGGAACCCGAACAGAATAATGGCCGTACCCCGGGGGATAACACCGAAGATAGGATTCAGTCTGGAGAAGGCACTAAGACCAATGAAGGAGGAGGTACTAAGCCCAAGGGGAGGTAAATCACTTGAAATCTTTAACCTAGAAGGGGGAAGTAAAGGAAGACTTCTGATATCGATTCCGTGTTGGCTAGCAAGGTAGAAGCATTGGAGAGAACTATAAAAGGAATCCGTAGGACAGATGACATGGTGGATGTACGTACCCTATCCTTGTTTCCACAAGCTCGTATCCCATTACAATTCAAGATGCCAGAATTAGAAAAGTTTGAAGGAACAGGCTGCCCTAAGACCCATTTGAAGATGTATGTACGAGCTATGCACCCTCGAGGAGTGACAGATGAACTCTTGGCTCAAATGTTCCATGAAACCCTAGCCACTTTTGCCTTAAAGTGGTTCCTAGCCATGGATGAGAAAGAACTCAGACTTGGGAGGACATATGTAATGAGTTCTCAGAACACTACAAGTACAATACTGAGGTGGATGTCACAAGAAGGGACCTAGAGACCACGAAACAAGGGGCTAATGAGACTTTCTCTGCTTTCATTACAAGGTGGAGGCAAAAGGCCTCGAAAATGGCAGATAGACCGAATGAGGAAGATCAGATTCAGTTGGTGGTTAAGAACCTATTGCCGATGTATCACAAGCACTTCTTTGCTCACTATTTCCCTAATTTCAAGGCTCTTATCGGAACAAGTACACAAGTGGAGGATGCTATTGCCGATGGGTCAATTAAGACAGAAGAAGTCCAAAGGAGTCGCAGGCCGAACTTTGCTAGGAAAAACAATGCCGAAGTCAATGCCATAACCCAACCCACTCAACCCATCTCCCTAAATGACACCAACCCACTTCACCAATTCACCGAGCTGCATATGCCACTTGAGAAAGTACTTGAAAAGCTAAAGAGCCGAGGCCTGTTGAAACCTCTCGACCCAAGACCACCACCAAACCCATTGCCCAAGAACTACAATGAGAATGAATATTGCAAATTCCACCAAGCCAAATGCCACTCAACCAACCGTTGCTATCGCCTTAGGCATGAGATCCAAGACTTACTTGACAAACAAATCATCTCACCACCAACTCCACCAAATTGCCCAAATGTCACCCAAAATCCACTTCCCTCTCATAATTCATCCAACTCCATAAATGCCATTGAAGCCGACCCATCTCGACCTTGCCTACCCATAAGACAATACACCCCATTACCCATGTCCTTGACCCAAGCCTTTTACCAATGCTGTAACAAAGGCTTTATCATACCTCACCTTCTAAAGCCAAGACCCCAAGCACCCCATCAATATTGCCAATACCATGGTATACTCGGCCATGACACTGAGGACTGTGCTATGTTGAAAAAGGTCGTCCAAGACCTCATTGATCAAAAGACCCTACAATTGCCAAAGAAGTCTATCCAACAACAGTTGAAAGAAAGGTATGAAGCAGGAGACCCTCAAGTGGGGTTATTGGGAGAACCTTCGGGGAAGTTTGATTACTATGTGCTTTATCTTGATCCATTGCCGAGTGAGCCCATAATCCCTACAGGTTGGGATGATATACCCGAAGAAGTGCAGATGGAGGACATTGACATGATTGAATGGGATGACCTAATGGGTGACACAAACGAGATTGATGACATATGGGCTAGTGATGAAGAAGTAGACCACATAACAAGAGGGGGCCGTCATTTCAAGCCTCCGCACTTGGAGTCTGATAATCCACTGGGTGAGTTAGACAAGCACCTTGATGTGCAAGAAGAAGAGGATGAAGTACTCCGACAATTGAAGAAGACCAATGCCAATATCACTATATGGGGCTTGTTTATGGCCTCTCACAAACACAGACAGACAGTGCTAAAGTTGTCAAATCAGATACAGTTTTCGGTTGATTTGTCTCCTGAGGGATTGGTGAATCTAGTAAACCCTGCTCCAAGAATTCCACTATAGTGTTCACAGAGGCTGACTTACCTAAAGTAGGCCAAGCCACTCCCAAGCCTTGCATATAACTGTTGACACCATGGGGAAGAGGGTTCCCATGGTCTTAATTGATAATGGTTCTGCGCTGAATGTATGTCCCTTGAGAACTGCAACTGTTTTGGGCTTGGGGCCCACTGATTTCACTCCATCTGGGCAGACAGTGAGGGGGTATGATAACACCCGTAGAGAAGTAATTGGGGTGGTCACTTTACCTCTAATCATGGGACCCACGAAGTTCAAAGTGGAGTTTCAAGTCTTGGATGTGCCGTCGTGTTTTAATCTGTTATTGGGAAGGCCTTGGATTCATCCTGCTGGGGCTGTACCATCATCCTTACATCAAAAGGTAAAGTTCCCACATGAGGGAGCCATTGTTACGCTTCAAGGGGACTATGATTTGAAAATGGTGGGAGTACCTGTATGTGAAATAAAACCAGAATCAGTTGAGATACCCTTGTCTGGGTTTGAGTATGTGCAGTGCATAGAAAAGGAGTTGGAAAAGGAAGAATTGATACCCCTTGACTATTGTCCCTATGGTAATTTACATATTGGTGAGATAATGCAGAAAATGAATTTCTTCCTGGGTATGGGCCTAGGGCGTCGCCAACAAGGAATTCCCCATGCTATTCAAAGTCGTGTGGTTTCCTATACTTTGGGTTAGGATATGAGCCCACCAAGAATGACTATGCAGAAATGACTAGGAGGAATAAGGAGAAGGGAAAGGCCAGAGCCGAAGGAAGGGTGCCAAACTTTAAGATTTCACCATACAAGCCGACTCTGAACGGTTATTTTATCAAGGAGGGGGATGATTTCCTGTACTATGGGTTCCCAGAGCCTATGATCAATCCAACAACCAAGATCAGAATCCCGGGGTTCGAGATTTCTTCACCGAGTGGTATCCAATCACCACTAAAATGGTGGATGATGAAGCCATCAAGGATAACTATTGGGAGAAGAAAGAAGAAGATTGGGTGGAGCATATGGACCCTGAAACCATGGTCACTCTGTTCCAAGACATGGTCCTCACTATGGGGTTTGAAGGTGTACAAGAGTTTGGAAAGGAAGAGCCATCACACTATTGTACTTTTTACCCAAGTTCTGATCCAGCTTTGGCAGATAAAGATTTTTGTGACAAGTACTTTATAGAAGGGCCGAATCCTCAGAGCTTGACAAGTTCGTACAATTCTGTGGGAAAGAAGAAAGAAGACTGGGTAGAGGATATGGACACCGAGGCTATGGTCACCATGTTCCAAGATATGGTTCTTACTTTGGGGGAGTTAGCAGCAGAAGATTGCCAAGATTCGTCAATTCACCATGTAACCATGCCGCTTCACAATTGGTACCTAGAAGATGGAGCCATTGCAGAGATCCCTGAAGAGGAAGATCATGACCTGCCTGATAGTAGCTTGTAGGTTCCTTAGTTAGAGTTTTTCCTACTTTCAATAAAGGGTGTCTGCCTATCCCACTCTGTGGAGTTAGGAGTCATTTCATAGTTGTGGCACCAAATTTTATTTCCTTTTTTGTCTTCAAGTTTGTGTCTCTTTGTTAGTTCCTTTAATGAAGTGTGTTTCTTTTATACATTGTTTGCTTGCAGTGTTTCTTTCCTCTCTTCTATGGATATTTATGGCATGGATAGATCCTAGGAATGACGTCCCTCCGGAGCTCATCGAGCGAAGGAAAAGGGGTGTCACCGAACCTAACATGGATGAATTGGAATCAATCAATTTAGGGACAAATGAATTGCCAAAGATAATTAAAATTGGGATAACCCTCTCATCACTTGAAAAAGAAAAGTTAATAGCCCTCTTAAAGGCTAACATAACAGCCTTTGCATGGTCTTATGAAAACATGCTCTGTGCAGCATTTCATCCCCACTAATCCCCTTAAAAAGCCGGTAAAGCAAAAATTGAGAAGGTTAAAACCTGAATGGGCATTGAAGGTAAAGGAGGAAGTAACCAAGCAACTGGACGCAGGGTTCCTACAGGTTGTGGAATATCTGGAATGGTTATCTAATATAGTACCCGTACCTAAAAAGGATGGAAAAGTAAGGATGTGTGTGGATTTTCGAGACCTTAATGCAGCAAGCCCTAAGGATGATTTTCCTTTGGCCCACATTGATGTGTTGGTAGACAGTACTGTGGGACATGCGCTTCTCTCTTTCATGGATGGGTTTTCTGGATACAATCAAATAAAGATGGTGCCGCAAGATATGGAGAAAACAGCCTTTATCACACAATGGGGAACATATTGCTACAAAGTGATGCCGTTCGGTTTGAGAAATGCTGGGGCTACCTATCAGAGAGCTGCTACAACATTGCTACATGACATGATCCATAAGGAGGTGGAAGTGTATGTGGACGACATAATCGTGAAGTCCGTGGACCGAGAAGGACACTTCATGGCACTAGAAAGGTTCCTGGAGCGGGCAAAGAAGTATAACTTGCGGTTGAATCCACAGAAATGTGCCTTTGGTGTCACTGCAGGCAAGCTATTAGGATTCGTGATTACTCAGAGGGGAATCGAGGTTGATTCAGAGAAAATCAAGGCCATTGTGGAGATGGAGCCGCCTACCACAGAAAAGCAGATTCGAGGGTTTTTGGGGAGAATTCAGTATATAAGCAGGTTTATCGTTAATTTGACTATGGTGTACGAGCCGATCTTCAAGTTGCTTAGGAAAGGAGTGCCGAAGGTATGGAACGGAGAATGTCAAGAAGCTTTTGAGACTATTAAAAGGTATTTGAGTAATCCACCAATTCTAGTTTCTCCGCGACAAGGTGAGCTGTTATTGTTATACTTGACGGTCACTGAAACCGCGACAGGAGCTATGCTAGCTTAGTACCTTGAGGGGTCGAAAAGGAGAATGCCATTTATTACCTACGCAAGAAGATGACAGATTGTGAGGTGAAATACAATGCCATAGAGAAGGCTTGTGTGGCTTTGGTGTGGGCAACTCAGAAACTCTGTCACTACATGATGTCCTATGAGGTTTTCTTGATAAGTCGTATGGATCCGCTGAAGTACTTGATAGAAAGGCCGGTCATATCCTATAGAACTGCTCATTGGTCGATTCTCCTCAATGAATTCGACATAAAATATGTAACGCAGAAGTCAGTGAAAGGAAGTGTCATTGTAGATTACTTGGCTAGCTGCCCTGTGGCATCATCAGAACAATTCAATGATCAATTCCCCGATGAGGATGTCCTAGAGATTGGAAAGAAGGTCTGGAAGGTATACTTCAATGGAGCTGCTAACAAGAGAGGGCATGGGATAGGAGTTTTACTGGTCTCGCATGAAGGAGCATTTACACCCTTGGTGGTTAAGTTAGGGTTTGAAGCAACTAATGACATCATCGAGTATGAAGCCTGCATCCTTGCGTTGGAAGCTGCACTAGAATTGGGGATCAAAGAGTTAGAGGTTTTTGGAGATTCAGCACTGATTATCTGCCAGATAAAGGGAGAGTGGAAGACTCGTGATGAAAAGCTGCTGCCGTATCATGCTTACTTAGAAGCCTTGACTAAGGAATTTGTGGAAATAGAGTTTAATTACTTGTCGAGAAATAAGAATCAGTTCGCCGATGCTTTAGCAACTCTAACTTCTATGGTGGAAATCCTTGATAGTGGGAATGTAAAACCGTTGGTGATAGAATGTAGAGAAAGACCTGTGTACTGTTGCTCTATTCGAGAAGGAGAGTTGAAAGATGGCCATCCTTGGTACTATGACATCATGAAATTCATCAAGGAAAGGGAATATCCGAAAGGAGCATCCCGCATTGATAGGAGAACACTAAGGAGGTTGGCATGTCACTATGTTTTGTGTGGAGGAAAGCTATACCGAAGGTCATACGACGGGGTCCATCTGTTGTGTGTCACTGAGGAAGAAGCCGAACGTCTTGTTAGTGAAATCCATAAAGGAGTTGGAGCACCTCACATGAATGGTTATATGCTAGCTAAGAAAATCATGAGGTTGGGCTACTATTGGTCTACAATGGAGAGAGATTGCTATGCACAAGTCAAGAAGTGTCACAAGTGTCAGGTTTTTGCTAATGGACAACACTTGCCTTCTATGCCTTTGACGAGTATGTCGTCACCGTGGCCATTTGCAGTGTGGGGAATAGATATAATTGGGCAGATTAAGCCAAAAGCCTCCAACGGGCACGAATACATCTTGGTAGCTATTGATTACTTCACTAAGTGGGTAGAGGCAGCTTCTTTCAAGACCCTGAATGCTAAGAAGGTAGCACAATTCATACAGCTCAACATCATTTATAGATATGGGGTACCCCATGAGATTATTTCAGATAATGGTCAGCACTTTCAGAAAGAAACCAAGGAGCTTTTGCAGAAATACAATATAGTGCACCATCTATCCTCCCCTTATCGCCCGCAGACTAATGGAGCAGTGGAGGCCGCCAACAAGAATGTTAAGAAGATACTACAGAAAATAGCTAACACTTACACTGATTGGCATGAAAAGTTACCCTTAGCCTTGTGGGGCTATAGAACATCCGTAAGATCGTCAACAGGGGCTACCCCTTATTCTTTGGTGTATGGGATGGAGGCTGTTTTGCCTATTGAGTTGGAGGTACCATCATTACGGGTTGCTATGGAGAGTCAGATAGCAGAAGCAGATTGGGTTAAGAATCGTTATGATGAGTTGGCATTGCTAGATGAAAGGCGATTGAGGGCCTTGTATCATGTGCAGAGATATCAGCGAAGGGTTGCGAGAGCATTCAACAAGTATGTCAAAGACCGAGGTTTGAAAACAGGGGATTTGGTGTTGAAAGAAATCAGAGCTCCAATTTTTGATCCATGAGGAAAGTTCAAGCCAAGTTGGGGTGGCCTGTATGTCATTAAAGAGATATCGCCAACAGGGGCTATTCGCCTCATGGATTTAGATGGGATTGAGTTCGTTCGTCCTACCAATTTGGATCAATTGAAGAAGTATTATGTGTAAGGCCTGCTAGGTTGAAAACCCATAAGGGCGACCTAGGCAAAAGTTAAGGCATTTGAACTACGATGGCCTGATTCCCCATTCCTTAAAAAAAATAAATAAATAAATAAATAAAAAGAAAAGAGGAAAAGAAAAAAAGAAAAAAGGATGGGGATACGTAGGCAACCCATAAAGTTACTTTGGGTGCGGTCCAAACAACACCACAACAACCAAATCTCAAAATTAAATTATTATTGGCAATTCATTTAGAACTAATTGATTGATAAAACAATTTATTGATGTTAAATAAAGAACTATTGACATGCCATAGATATCCTATTCTTCAAGTCTTCAAGTCTTTTTGCTTTTCTTCAGAGTCTCTTGGTTTGCTTTCTTCTCTTTTCTTTCAAGTCTTCGCTTCTTTCGTAAATCATGGGCATGTGCTGCTTCCACTGCTTCCAGAATGTCTTCCCTGCAAAATCCAAGTCTTGTGTCCTTGATAAGGTCATAAATCCTTTCCCTGCGTATGGTTTCTCTGACACCTAAGCTATTTTTCAACCATGTCTTGTATTCAAGGCTCATGACATAAGGTCCATCAGTGTTTTCAATTCGAGTCAGTTTCAGTTGGTCAGTCCATATAGTCTTGGCCCACTTAATCATCGTGGGGCCCACAGGTTCAACAGAATGATCAAATACCATAGAAGCAGGTATGGTTTGCATGGCGCCCATCCGACGAAGGATTCTTGAGGTCCAATAGAATGAAGTTGATCTCAACCCTATGAGCTTGACCATAGCACACCCAGAAGTTCAGAGAAGAATTTGTTCTTCGCATCCCCATATGAAGACAAACCACTTAATGTTTCGCCATGATAGAGTTTGGAAGTAGCCTAACCATTCCCTCAAAGAAAATTGACTAGGGAGTTCAACTCGACGGCAATAATAATGTTGGGGTTTGTATGGATTAATGGTGGTAGGCGATAAGAAGTTAAGCCTTTCGAGAAGCCACATCTGCAGTAGAATGGGGCTCCCTCTTAGTGGGGCTTATGGGTTATCATGAACTTTGTCTAAGCTATTAAGGGTTTCAGCTAATACCATGGGAATCAGGTTGTGATGTTCGAGAAGAAAGGGAATCAGTTCATATATTTGAATAGGAACATAGAGAGTCCCTGTGGAGATAAGGAAGCGACCAATCAAGCAAAAAGCAAAGGCGTGTTGAGTAGTAAGGTTGAAATTCAGGGTACCTTTGCTATCATGAGCCAAAAAGGAAGTTGCTATTTCCATGAGATTCACCATGAGATCCTTCACAAATATAGAGGCCTCTTGTTAAGAAATCCCAAGGAAATTGGAGAAGGAAGTCAAGTAACTTGAGTGTAGAGTAGGGAAAATGAAATGTCCTACAAATGAAACTCCATACAAAGCGTAGAATTCCTCCATTGTTAGGCATAGCTCTTCGTAGTTGAAATGGAATACATGAAGTTAGGGATCCCAAAAGTATGTAGCAGCAGTAAGAAGAATGTTTCAAGCTTCACATGCATCAAAGAGAATAATGGATCCAAGCAGTAGCGCTTGAACTCCTTCCTTGCCTCCGCACTCATAAATTTCAGAAAATCACTTAAGAATTTGTCTAGAGCTTCCGTAACTTGCTCTCAATGAATGTAAGTAGGGTTTGAGACCCCTTGGATGTGTTTTTATAAGAAAAAATTCAGAAATCCGTGTTTTGGAAGGAGAGATTTCGTCAAAATAGGAAGTTTCCTAAAAACAGGCCAAACTCCGCTTCGGGCTCGGGTGACCACCCAGGCCTGGGCGGCTAGCCGCCCAGCCCCAGGTGATCACCCGAGGCTGCCGCTTTGTTTTGCCTATTTTTGCCCTATTGTGCCTTCGTTTGGCCCTTTTGTAATATTTTAACTCTTATGTGCTTGATTTGAGCCCGTTTTTCACACAATACAAGATCATATCATCGCAATAAAGTTCAACAAAGATTCATCAAGTATCCATAATAAAGAAGTTTAAGGTTGGGAATTGAAATTCCTAATTAGTACATGACAAGAAGATAATAAGTTCCAACATTCCTAACAAGAAGTGAGTGAAACTCAATGATTCCCCATGGGCCTTCTCTTTCGACTTGGCCCAGCTCCATCATGTCCTGAACGAAGTGCTCTAGGAGGGGGCATATCCTGTGGTGGATGAGATGATGATGCCTGTTGCAAAGAAAGATAATGGGTTAGTAGGGTAATGGTGGCAATCCTAGTTAAAAGTTAATAAGATGATCACTTACTTGGGGATTCAAGCGTGCTTCCAGAACTGAGTTCTCTAAACTCATTCGCACAAGATCCCTCCTCAATCCTTCATTGAGTTCAATGCATTCCTGGGCGTACTCCCGTGGAACCTAGGAGAGTATGAACATGGTTAATAATAATGAAAGAATCTAATTTCAAGAAGGTAAGAGTTTTGAACTCACATTCTCATAATATGGATCAATCTTGGGATACTCATCGAATGGTGGATGGGTAATGTCAGTCTTCACAAATTTCGTCCCACAGCACAAGTTCACGTACCAATTTAGTTGTGGGAGGGGTGGAGGTTGATTTCCTTCAAGGTCTTCATCCTCGTCATTGTAAGTCATCCTAGTGGCAGATCCAACTATGGAGCTATGTCCCCTTACCCGTCGGCCCTGAAATTCAAATGCTTGTCAAGAAGAGTCTTTCTTATGATCTTAAAAAGAATTTAAGAGTTTAGGGAGCTCACCCTTTGAGGTGGGAGACCAGTGACCCTAGGATTCATCATATATTGTAGACAAAAGGCATTGTATTCTATGCGAGGGGAGGTGAATCCCTCGGCATCCCAAACCCTCAAAGCCTCTTCTAGTTCATCCCCCACTAGGTGGTTAGTATGCCTCATGTTCTTTGGTGGCATGGAAGGAGTCACAGCTGCATTCATGTTTCCGTGGACTTGTCTCAAGACTCGCTCCCCAAGATACCAGCATCTACCTGTAGGGCCTTCAAAAAGGACCCTTTTGTTTGTCAACTCCAAACAAGAGGAGTAGTTCTCGGGTAGCCTATGCTCCCATAGCCTCCATGGATCCCATTCCACCTATTGAGTTTAAAATGAGAAATGAGAAAAAAAAGATAAAAGGATAAAAAGAGAAAGCAAGATTATACCATATCAGCAGTCAAGCTAGCAAGATATGCCCTTGCATGGGCATAATCATGTCGGTTGGAGGCTTTTGTAGCCAAGCAAGATGGGGCGTAATTCTGAAGGATGGGCCATGACATGGCATCACTAGCGAGAGTTGGGCGACACATGTTAATGTACTCGTAGTACCATATCTGTGGAAAATCAAAGAAATAAAGGAAATCATGTATGTGTTAAGTTTCAGGAAATAATAGAGAATTGAATGTTCTTTGTTACCTCCCAAACGAAAGGAAGTCCCCCAAAGTTCTTTGCAACTCCTCGGGACATGTCAGTCATGGAGCGATACATGGTTGCTAGAGCAGCTCCACCCCAATTGTATCTCCCAATGTTGTTCATGTCTTCCATGATAGCTAGCAACTCTAGTCGAGCCATGTCATTAGTGCCCACAAAGAAGGTACATGAAATCATGTAGGGCAAGAAAGCTCTCACAATGTATTGGGGATCCGTCCCATTACTCTCTTCCTCAATGGCAAAGGTGTTGTAAAGCCAAGTACGGCGTACACCTTTTGGGCTTAACTCCGCTTCCATCCCGAGTAGGGCTACTATGTAGTTTTGATCCATATTGGCATGTTCATAGTATTCCAAGCGCTTGCCTTTCAAGCTCAACCCAGTTATCATGGTAAAGTCCTTAGGGGTCATGGTCATCTCCCCGAAGCTGAAATGGAAAGTGTTAGTGGTGTCCCACCATAACTCTATCAAGGCAAACAATGCTTGCCTATCCCATTGCTCGTTCCATAGAGCATCTAGGAAGGGCCCAAAACCCACCTTTTTTATTATCTTGCGAGCACGTGGTTGGGCATGTTCCATATGTTTCCACCATGAGATGAGCCCCTTCATTGATGTCCTTGTACGGAGACTTTAGAAATCGGGCTATTTCAAAGGATTGTGTATTGAGTTAGCATTGAAAACATAGAGATATTGGGCATACATTGGTAATTGATTTCAAATGGTTTTCCAAAAGTTTTAAACACGAGTTTTGATTCATGAAATGAATTAGGAATGAATGCCCATGACTTTGTGTATTCAAATTCATTGAGGATTGAACATGGTTTTGTCTTTCGGGCATTTTATCAAACACTTGGTGTGTAACTTGTTTTCAAGCATTGAAATAAAAGATTTTGTATACCAAATCCTTGCCAAGACCAATTGACTTTGTACTACAATGCAAACCTATTGATTTTCCAAGAATTGAACATGTTTTTGTCTCTTTGGCATTTTATCAAACACTTGGTGGGCATCTTTTCTCAAGCATTGGGAAATAAGCTTTTTGCACATTCAATCCTTGCCAAATCAATGAACTTGGCTTAACAATGATAGAAACAATCAAAAGAAGATCATGGGAATGCATTTTATCCAATAGAAATCAAGATTTCAAGATAAACATGTTAAGTTGGGAAGAACTAACCTCATGTTGGGAATGGAGGTATGAAAGATGCTTCTTGGGTTCAAGCAACACCTTGTCTTGGGATGCATCATAGATTGGTGCCTTGTATGTATTCTTGATCACATAGTGTGGACACTTGATGTTGGAATCATTGCTAGAAGCCATTGATGATGGTTAAGCTTGTATGTGAGAAAAACAGGTTTGATAAGAAAGATGATGAATTTGATCTTGTAAGTTGATGATTGATTCTTGTTGTTGTTGTTGAATGACTTGTTCTTGATGCTATTTCATGCACACAACTTGAATTGAAAGTGAAACTTTGAATGAGAATGTGTGTGTGAGTGTTTGGAGAAGATGAAATGAGTTTCTAGAGAGAGAAACTCTCAATTTTCGAAATTGGGTGAGTGTGAGCATGAATGGGGGGTCAAGGGTTTAAAAACCCTCAAAACTAGAAACACTAGCGTCGGGTAGCCGCCCAGCATGGGGCGGCAAGCTGCCTGGGCTTGGGCGGCAAGCCACCAGCAGCCAGGTGTTCAGCCGCCTCGCCCACTCCGCTGTGCCTGTTTGGCCTTTGCTCGCCTATACGCACCTTTGAACCTTCTTTGAGATGCAATCTCAAGCTTGTTTTGAGTTGAAAAATGAATGAATACCTTGACATTGTTTAGCATGAAGTGTTTTGAAATGGATTGCATTGGTGGCCCTTGTGCGAGCATGGCATGCTAGTAGAGTTGAACAACCCTCTCTAAGCATATGATTTTTGATCATTAGGGATGAATTCCCTCCTATGTCACTATGATTGGTTGTCATTTGGGATAAAAATACTTTCCCTATGTGCATGTGATGGTTTTCATGAGATGAATGTGTCTCCTATATGAGTTGATGTTTGAGTTGAGGCATGAATAGCCCCCATGTGAGATGACTTGGTGAACTTGTTGAGTGTTGGTAAGTAGAAGCTTACCTTTGTCTCGATGACTTAGTGAGAGAAGGATGCAATCTTTCTCATGTCACATGTTTACTTTGATAGCTTGAAAGATGCAATCTTTCCCATGATTTGTGTTTATCTCGATGGTTTGAATATGAGAAGGACGCGATCTTTCTCATACTATGTGTTCACCTTGAGAGTTTGATATAAGAAGGATGCAATCTTTCTTATGTCACATGTTTACTTTGATAGTTCGAAAGATGCAATCTTTCCCGTGGTATGTGTTTACCCTGATGGTTTGAATATGAGAAGGGCATGATCTTTCTCATACTATGTGTTCACCTTGAGAGTTTGATATGAGAAGGATGCAATCTTTCTCATGTCACATGTTTACCTTGATATTTGAAAGATGCAATCTTTCCCATGGTATGTGTTTACCTTGATAATTTGAATATGAGAAGGATGTATCTTTTTCATGTTTTGTGATAGCCTTGAAGGCGTAGTGTTACCTCGTATTATTCACCAGCATGATTGATGTAGTATGGGAAGACCTTCCATCGAACGCAGATTCGGTGTAAGCTATGGATACCTCGTATTATTCACCAACATGACTGGTGTAGTATGAGAAGACCTTTCATCGAACGCAGATTCGGTGTAAGCTATGAATACCTCGTATTATTCACCAGCGTGACTGGTGTAGTATGGGAAGACCTTTCAACGAACGTAGATTCGGTGTAAGCTATGGATACCTCGTATTATTCACCAGCGTGACTGGTGTAGTATAAGAAGACCTTTCATCGAACGCAGATTCGGTGTAAGCTATGGATACCTCGTATTATTACCAATGCAACTAGTATAGTATGAGAAGACCTTTCATCGAACGTAGTTCAATGTAAGCTATGGATACCCCATCTTGTTCCCCAGTGAAACTGGTATACAATGTGAGAAGAGTTCTGTAGAATTTATGAGGAGTACCTTTGTGTTTGTGTATGATGAATTCTAAGAATTCAATGATATTATCGCTGTCTTTTCCCCAGTGGGTGTTGATGAAATCAATCCCCCAGGCAAAAATGGGTTGTTCTTTTTATCATTGGCTCGCAAGTGAAACTTGTTCACCAATGAGGGGCTTCTGTCACACCCCATTTTTGCCACCTTAGCTAGGGTTTGTCATTTCTTGTGTCTTTTTGTTTCCTTTTTGATTCTAGTCTTTTGCATTGAGTTTCTAGAGTCCTAAGGATGATGTGTATGAATTTTGGTTCGATTTGGAGTTGATCTTGAGGGCTAAAAAGAACTTTTGTGACTTGAGGGGCATAATTGTCTTTTTAGTCACAAACTTTCCATTTGACCTTGAAATGATCTCCAAGTTGCCAATTGGAGTTCAAATGGATGCATTTGAGGTATTTATGGGTTCAATTCGATGAATTGATGGTTCGGGATTAGAATGGCTCAATATGGCTCAGGTTGGTTAAGAGACCTATTTCGGGTTAGCTCGAATCGGCTCATGATTTTCACTCTATGACTACTCATTTGACTGTGATTAGTCTTAATTCCATCCCCAAATGTGTTTAGGGAGGTTGAATTTCGAATTGGAAAGCATTCAGTGCGACCCTATGTGCATACCTAAGCTAAGCGATGGTGAGGCATAGCGGTTAACCACCTTTGTAGGACCCAACCATGCAGCCATGGCTAGGGTTTCTTGCCCTCAAGTGACTCAAATTACATTCCCCTTCGAAACACGGTCGTTTTGGCTTTCGTTTCGTCAAAATCGGAGTTGATTTGAGCCGTGAAACACATTTGGAAGTCGAAGGAGTCAAAATAGGGCATAAGCTGACAGGGCCTCGGGTGACCACCCAGGCCTGGGCGGCTAGCCGCCTGGGCCCAGGCGGCTAGCCGCCTAGCCCCAGATGGTCACCCAAGCCTCTTTCCTTTTTTGAGTGTTAACGTGGCTCCCTTCCTATTTCCTCGGATTTGCTCGCCTCTAGCCGCCATTTAACCCTATTTTCAGCCCTATTTGACCTACTTGAGGCCCAAAGGAGCCTCTAAGAGCCCTTGGATCAATACCTAGGGCTTTAATCCCAACCATTGAGGGTTTTCCCTCAAACCTTATAAATACCCCCTTATATTTCAGCAATAGGGGAGGCAATTTCTGAAGGGAGAGGCATGTGTGAGACTTGGAGGCTATGACAGCCATCCTTAGGGTAATTTAACCTAAATTTTGAGTGAGCGAGTGAGAGAGAGAGCTTGAAGGAGGGTTGGAGCTTTGCTTGAAGGCTTGAAGGAGACTGTTTCCAGCAGTACACAAGAGGAGAAGCAAACTCTACAGCAGTAAGGTTCTACATACAAGTGTACCTTCTCTCTCTCTTTCATTTAAATTAGGGTTTTTTTTTTTGCATAGAATAGCATTATTTCATGTTCAAGCTTATGTTTTATCATGTGTCGATGCCTCTAATGCTTAGAATACATGATTAGAATAATGTTTGTGGCTGGATTTGCATGATATAATGTTATTCCATGTGATTTTATGAATAGGTGTGTTTTTAGGGTTTCTAGAGTCTTTTCTAAGGTTTTTTTTTTTTTTTTTTTTTGGTTGCATAGAATAGCATTATTTCATGTTCAAGCTTATGCTTTTATCATGTGTTGATGTCTCTAATGCTTAGAATACATGATTAGAATAATGTTTGTGGCTGGATTTGCATGATATAATGTTATTTCATGTGACTTTATGTTTAGTTGTGTTTCTAGGGTTTCTAGAGTTTGTCCTAGGGTTTTGCATTGAATAGCTATGATTTCATGTTAAAGCATATGTTTTTATCGTGTTTTGCTACTTCTATTGGAATGTATGCATGATTAGGATAATGTTTATGGGCTGTTTAGTATGCTACAGTGTTATTCCATGTGATTTACTGCAGCTTTGGGATTCTAGGGTTTCCTTTGTGCTGAAATTGAGTTTATGCTTAGAATAGCATTATTTCATGTGAAAGCCTATGTCTTTATCATGTGTGGATCATTCTATTGATTAATATGCATGGATTGAATGCTGTTCATATTCTGTTTTGCATGGTTTGGAGTGATTTTCATGGGATTTTATGCACTAGTGTGATTCTAGGGTTTCATTCATCCTTGTTTTAGGAAAGTTGCATATAGCTTAGGATTTTTCTTTGTTTTTCTTCATAGTTGCTGCATATGTGTTGCATATTAGGTAACTATGATATCTTTGCATTCATATTAGTTGATTTTAGGGTTTTTTTGCATGTTATTGCATATAGGGCTGAATTAGGGTTTAGTTAGCTTATGATTCATGTTGTTTGCATGATTTATGATTGATTTTAAGCCTTATTTCAATTCTGTCCAGATTTGTCCATTGTTCTTATTGCCATATTTTGAGCATGTGTTAGCCTATGTTTAAGCATGATAATTGCTTGATTAGGAACTAGTTGGGTTGGTTGGTATTTTTGGTATGTTTTGCATGGAAATTGCAGGTGCTTGACAGGTACAATAGGTGCAACTATCCCACCAATGTGGGGTGGTTATTTTGGTTATTGCGAGATGAAATCTTGCAAATAAAGTAATTACCCTATGCAATAGAGTGGTTAATTTGACAGGTTGCTTTTGCTTAAAGGTAAGTAGGGTATGAGGGTGCCCCAATTCACCTTACTTTCCTTTCCTTGAAACTTTCCCTTTCTCCCCTCCTAGGGTTATTTCCTAATAGGGGAACATGGTAATCCTTATAGTTTCCTTTCATTAAAAAATACCTTTTTAAATCAAAGTTTCTATCTTTATCAAATTCCCTATTTACTAAAGAGCTTTGAGAATCATTCATTTTTGGAAACTTACCATGTTTTCCTTGAAAGGAAACTTAGGGTTTACCATAGGCCTCTATTAAGTTATAACCCTATTCCCTTTCGAACTACGTGGACTTTGATCCATGTATTTCCATACATGGTACGTAGGCGCTCCTCCTGAGGTTCAAGTCCGCCCTAGGATACTAAGTATCCTAGGTTTTCCTTCCCCTCTTTCTTTTTTCTGTTTTTCTTTGATTTAATTGCTTATATGGATGAATGAATGGATGATATGCATGCTGTCTTGTGATGATAATTGTTAATTGATGTGTGATTAAGAATTTGATTTAGCCCAATTAAATTAAAAGACCGTTTAGGGCGATATGGGTGCCTATAGGCTTTGCCTAGAACCTTCCTATATCGTAACTTAGCATCCGAATCCACCATCTTTGGTTTCCAAAAGACTTTTTGCCTTTCCATTTTTAAACATGGAGTCAATCTTTTGTTTTCCTAAAACAAAACTGTTTTTTTAGGGTTTTCCTTGTTTCCTTTAAAAAATAAGGTGGCGACTCCTTTTTCCTTTTTCAAACCCTAGAGTTTCCTTTTAAAACCCATTGTTGGGCCCGCTTTCTGGGGTCCACAGACTGGCGACTCTGCTGGGGATTTGTGGGCTAGACTCTATATAATTTGATTGGGCTAAGTTAATTTCTTTTTGTTTAATTAAAATCAATCATATTGCATTCGCTTGATTGTGTGCTTTCATTTATTGCATTGTGTGCGCAAATTCTTGCATGCTAGGATCGATGTCCCTCGATGTATCCTTGCCACTGATGGGCTTAGCCTCAACCTTGGTTTTCCTGATTCCATGTGTTGGGGTGAAAGCTCTCAACCTCTCTTGCCAAGTACCTTTGGGCTTGCCCTTGGGTATATTAAATGAGTTAATTACGTACTGCTGGACCCACGCGGCGTTCCTGATGCCACATGTGGTTAGGTATAAAGATTGCTCAAGCAAGTGAAGGACCCCAGCCTACCTTTATCATTAGTCCATATAGACAGACTTATAGGACACTATGGTTTCACCCTTATGCACCCACATTTGTTTGTAATGATATCATGACCGTGTTTGTGATGTGCTTAATGGAAAATTAATAGAGGACTTTTGCACCCTATATCCTTAATACGTACCTTTCACCCATGACCCTTGCAAGGGTGATTGGATTAAAAGGGACTAATTGAGTATATATGGTGTGAAGTCATTGAGACAAATATGGAAGCTTAGGACATACCGTTAGGATGAGAGACTGATTGTTCCCTTTCTTAGAGGTGTGAGAGGACGTACTGGCTTGGATCTGTGACCAGCAAGGGCGCTTAGTGAAGATTGATCCTACCAACCAGTCAGATATGGCCGACGAAGCAACTAGTGAAGGGGGTTTTGATGTTGAGACTTGTTTGAAGGCTTTCATGACCAAGCTTGATTACACCACTGATGTATCCGAGAGAGCATTGAAAATGGCCCAAGATATCCAACATAAGATGTCGGAACTCGAACAGAATAATGGCCGTATCCCAGGGGATAACACCGAAGATAGGACTCAGTCTGGAGAAGGCACTAAGACCAATGAAGGAGGAAGTACTAAGCCCAAGGGGAGTGAATCACCTGAAATTTTTAACCTAGAAGGGGGAAGTAAAGGGAAGACTTCTGATACCGATTCCGTGTTGGCTAGCAAGGTAGAAGCATTGGAGAGAACTATAAAGGGAATCCGTAGGATAGATGACATGGTGGATGTACGTACCCTATCCTTGTTTCCACAAGCTCGTATCCCATTACAATTCAAGATGCCAGAATTAGAAAAGTTTGAAGGAACGGGTTGCCCTAAGACCCATTTGAAGATGTATGTACGAGCTATGCACCCTCGAGGAGCGACAGATGAACTCTTGGCTCAAATGTTCCATGAAACCTTAGCCACTTCTGCCTTAAAGTGGTTCCTAGCCTTGGATAGGAATAGAACTCGGACTTGGGAGGACATATGTCCTAAGTTCTCAAAACACTACAAGTACAACACTGAGGTGAATGTCACAAAAAGGGACCTAAAGACCATGAAACAAGGGGCTAATGAGACTTTCTCTGCTTTCATTACAAGGTGGAGGCAAAAGGCCTCGAAAATAGCAGATAGACCAAATGAGGAAGATCAGATTCAGTTGGTGGTTAAGAACCTATTGCCGGTGTATCACAAGCACTTCTTTGCTCACTATTTCCCTAATTTCAAGGCTCTCATCGGAGCAGGTACACAAATGGAGGATGCTATTGCCGATGGGTCAATCAAGACAGAAGAAGTCCAAAGGAGCCGCAGGCCGAACTTTGCTAGGAAAAACAATGCTGAGGTCAATGCCATAACCCAACCCACTCAACCCATCTCCTTAAATGACACCAACCCACCTCGCTAATTCACCGAGCTGCATATGCCACTTGAGAAAGTACTTGAAAAGCTAAAGAGCTGAGGCCTATTGAAACCTCTCGACCCAAGACCACCACCAAACCCATTGACCAAGAACTACAATGAGAATGAATATTGCAAATTCCACTAAGCCAAAGGCCACTCAACCAATCGTTGCTATCGCCTTAGGCATGAGATCCAAGACTTACTTGACAAACAAATCATCTCACCACCAACTCCACCAAATTGCCCAAATGTCACCCAAAATCCACTTCCCTCTCATAATCCATCCAACTCCATAAATGCCATTGAAGCCGACCCATCTCGACCTTGCCTACCCATAAGACAATACACCCCATTACCCATGTCCTTGACCCAAGCCTTTTACCAATGCTGTAACAAAGGCTTTATCATACCTCACCTTCCAAAGCCAAGACCCCAAGCACCCCATCAATATTGCCAATACCATGGTATACCCGGCCATGACACTGAGGACTGTGCTATGTTGAAAAAGGTCGTCCAAGACCTCATTGATCAAAAGACCCTACAATTGCTAAAGAAGTCTATCCAACAGCAGTTGAAAGAAAGGTATGAAGCGGGAGACCCTCAAGTGGGGTTATTGGGAGAACCTTCGGGGAAGCTTGATTACTATGTGCTTTATCCTGATCCATTGCTGAGTGAGACCATAATCCCTACAGGTTGGGATGATATACCCGAAGAGGTGCAGATGGAGGACATTGACATGATTGAATGGGATGACCTAATGGGTGACACAAATGAGATTGATGACATATGGGCTAGTGATGAAGAAGTAGACCACATGACAAGAGGGGGCCACCATTTCAAACCTCCGCACTTGAAGTCTAATAATCCACTGGGTGAGTTAGACAAGCGCCTTGATGTGCAAAAAGAAGAGGATGAAGTACTCTGACAATTGAAGAAGACCAATGCCAATATCACCATATGGGGCTTGCTTATGGCCTCTCACAAACACAGACAGACAGTGTTGAAGTTGTTAAATCAGATACAGGTTCCGGTTGATTTGTCTCCTGAGGGATTGGTGAATCTAGTAAACCCTACTTCGAAGAATTCCACTATAGTGTTCACAGAGGCTGACTTACCTAAAAGTGGGCCAAGCCACTCCCAAGCCTTACATATAACTGTTGACACCATGGGAAAGAGGGTTCCCATGGTCTTAATTGATAATGGTTCTGCGCTGAATGTATGTCCCCTGAGAACTGCAACTGTTTTGGGCTTGGGGCCCACTGATTTCACTCCATCTGGGTTGACAGTGAGGGCGTATGATAACATCCGTAGAGAAGTAATTGGGGTAGTCACTTTACCTCTAATCATGGGACCCACGAAGTTCAGAGTGGAGTTTCAAGTCTTGGATGTGCCGTCGTGTTTTAATCTGTTATTGGGAAGGCCTTGGATTCATCCTACTAGGGCTGTACCATCATCCTTACATCAAAAGGTAAAGTTCCCACATGAGGGAGCCATTGTTACGCTTCAAGGAGACTATGATTTGAAAATGGCGGGAGTACCTGTTAGGATTATGCCCTAGAGCCAATCATAGAGATGATTGTTTAGGGATTAGGAACAATCATTTGATTTCATTTATGTATGTCACATTTATTATTGATTTAATAAAAGGGCTTATTCTATTATGTTTATATGCATCATTTATATTTACATAATATGTCCATGGAGTTAGAGTTGAGAATATGGAATTACAAAGAGTTGTAATTTTGAGACTATAGATATATCTCTGTACTAAACTCCTAAAGCATTCCTAGTTGAAGGTTCACTATGATGGACAGTAATGAACCATAGGACTAGCACTTGTTAGGTTGACTCTATAGGAGGATAGCTAGTCTCAAGCTATTTGTGTGGAGACACTACAACCAACAAGTGGGTGCCTATTGCGAGAATAGGTACACTGAATGTGACCAAAGATATGAGATAAACTGAATGGAGTTTTATCCTGCCTGTCAATCAGTTTCTCATTGTTATAGTGGTACAAGTAATCCTTAGACCTGAGACACCATAGTTGCCTTAGAAGTTTGATAACACTAAGTGCAGATCCTATTCAGGGGTCTGCAAAGGTGTTCATTGGCCCTACTGCTATGTGTATGAAGGCATGTGAGTGATCAACAAGGGATCCATCACTCTCAGGAAAAAGAGAGAGAATGTCTCATATAGCATTCATAATATAACTCATTAAATCTATGGCCATGGTAGGATGAATATGAAAAGAGTTTCATGAGTTCATCAATGAGTTGATATTCATGATTGAGTATAAAGTAATTAAACTAGGACTTGACAGACTTCCATGTCCTATTAGTTTAATTGGAGACATTGTGTTGAAGGAAGGATGCAATTGTAACCTATAAACTATAACAGAAGGGTTCTTTGTAAATGACTATTCACCTCATTAAGGACCACACCATGAGCCATATGCTAGGTGTTACTCATGGTTAGTAGAAGCCCTAATTGATATAATTGAGTTATAATCAATTAGGGAATTGGAAGGAGTTCCAATTAGACCCTAAATGGAAAGAGTTCCATTGTGCACACCTCGTGCTATTCCTACTACTTAATGATGTGAACCCAATGGGTCACACACTGATCATGCAAGAAGGGCTTTAAAGTTTATGAGAGAAAGGGTTTTAGTGAATAAAGAATAGTTCTTTATAGGCCTATTTGTATTTTATACAAATAATAGGGGTTAATGTGCAATTAAGAGTAATTACACATAACCCTATTAGGGTTTCTTCCCCATGGCCAGCCCCCTTTAGTGGGCTGCCTATATAAGTCACACTTATATGTGACATGGCATAAGAGGCTCCCCAAGGGCTGGCCAGAATTTCCAGCCTCCCTCTCTCTCTCTCCTCTCTTCTCCTACTCTAGCAACAACATGGGAAAGAAGGAAAGGACTTGAAGCTCTAGCTAGGTGTGGATACCGTTGGAGGCAGCACACTTGGGCTGCTCATTCACCGCTGTCCGGAATCAAAGCTTGGAGCAAAAAGGAGAAGACAAAAATTCTGTAAGTGTTCTAACCCTCTTTGTAGTTAGGGTTTGATTTTGTGTTATGCATAGTTAGATTCATGGGATTGGGAATCGTAGGAAAAATTTTTATATTCCGCACTTCAATTTTTCCCTCTTCTTCGATTCCCAACAGTGGTATCAGAGCCATGATTATGCGTAATACAAAATACATATGGGCTGGTAATTATGGTGTAGTTGAATGATTCAAAAATCTGGAAAATTTTTCTGCATAATTGGTTTTCCTCCATGGCTGAACCTAGGGTTTGCAACCCTAGGTCAATTCTCTTTTACTCCTCTTCTAATTGATGGTTAAGTGTAGCCATGGATGCAATAGGTTGCATAGGGTTTGAGTTTGGAGAAGAAGAATAAGGAAACTAAGGTTTTATAAAACTGTTATGAACAGTTTTCATGGTTGCCATGAAAAACCGTCATCTTGTTTTGCCTGCCGAATTCAGAGTTCTTCTCCAAAATTTTCGAGCCATATATGGTTAGAAAGCTCTTTGAATAAGCTTTCCAACCCAACAAACGGTGCGTCAATCCGAGTTCTGTAGTGAAAGTTATGAATTTTTTACTACAGGCTGTCTGGAAAGACAGTTTTGCTCGGGAATGATGCAATAGCCACAACTTTGAGTTATTGATGGAGATCAAAGGCATGGCAATGGTTGCCACCACTTGGGTTATGTTCTAGACATGGTAGGGAAAGGTTCCCAAGCATTTAGATGCATCATAATTGGATTAAGATGCTAGAACAGAAGGAAGAAGGAGAAGAACACCATGGAGGCTGAATCTGGGTTTTAGAACCCTAAGGTTCTTGCAATTAATTCTAATTAAAGCTGCTGTATTTATGATGGAAGATCATTGTAGGATCATTATATATCATGTGTATATGATTTTATTTAAGTTTCAAAAAGGTTTTGATGGAAAAAGATTCAAAAAGTTTGAAAATTTTTCATGAACAGCATAGCAGATTTTCTCTGCAGAACCGTCATCAATGGAGTTTTGATTAGAACTTGAGTTAGGGAACTCCAAATTGCATGAAACCAATTGCATTAGTTTCCTAAGACATGTAGGATATTGGGAAAATTCGTTTGGTAGCCTAATTCATTCATCTTGCTGGGTTTAAATCAATTTCTGACCATGGACAGTATGCTGTCAAATTCTGGGCAGCCTACTGTTGTTTTAATTGTTTAGAACAATTGGTGATGATTTGATCATCCAAACCTCTTCTATGAGCTTAGTATTTCATGTAGGGACATGATACAAAAGCTGGTTTCAATGGAGGAGTCGAATTGATAAGGTTTTAGAAGCTATTGTGACCTTCAAGGTCTGCAACAATGGCTCCAGCAATGGGTTTTGGAAACCCTGATTGTTCTTGATGATGGCAGCCACTTCCACCACTTCTCACGTGTCCAGAGGCTTGTCCCACACCCCTAGGATGTTCTCCCATGACTGGCCATGGCCTCCCACAGTCGTTGGTGGCCATGGCAGCCTAGCCAAGCTCAGGCAGCCCCCTGGTAGTTACGGCTGCATAGAGTTAAGGATGAAACCCTAATTTTGAGTTAATGATGAAACCCTAATTTCATTATGGCATTAATTAAAACCCTAATTGGAATATTAATTACCTTAATTAAGAGTTAATGATTGGTCATTAAATGACCAATCATGGTTATTAATTGTTAGGGCATAATTAATACCATTAATGATGTCTAGGGTTAGGGTTTTGATAACCCTAATTAGTGTAATTTATTAAGGGTAATAAATACCCTATTTGGCATTAATTAAACCCTAATCCCTTTTATTAAATACCATATGAACCTAGGGTTTTAATGATTGGACATTAAATGACCAATCATAAGGCATTTAATGATTAGGGCTTGCATTTAGGGTTTAGGGTTATGCATTTAGGGTTTAGGGTTTTAGGAAACCCTAATACACTAATTCATCATTTTAATGATTTTATTTAATTCCTATATTAATTATTTAATTAATATTGATTAATTTTATAATGTTTTAAATGGTTTAAAACACAATTAGGGATTAAATTAAAATCTGGAAATTCTTAATTAAATGAAATTGTTTTGTTTAATTAAGGAAACCCTAATATTGGATATTAGAGTTATTTTAGGAAACTTTACATGTTTTAAATTAATTTGATTAATTGAAACTGTAATGTCTTAAATGTTAAGACTTTATTTAATTCTGGATATTTTTGTTAAAACCTAATAAGATTAGGATGCATTAATGAGATTAATGTAAATCATTCAAGAGAATTACCATAATGCCCATATGTTTTAATGCTTACAGTTTTTCTTTACATTATGCAATGAGATTGTATGTATGTGTTTGGATGATGATTATGGACTATACCCCTTAAACCAATTGTGATTGGCCGTCTTATGAATGGGTTGTAATAATTTTTCAAGAGTTGTAATTTTATTATGGTGATGTAATTTATTATTTGGGGCTTGCATGCCACCTTCCCTCTCTCTCTATCATTCTCTTATGTACCCCACATTCCCCTTATGTATCCCTTTCTATATATTATGTAAATGTTATGTAATCGAGAGCGCACTAAGGAGCATGGTGGACCCAAAGGAGTATGATGGAGCCCAACAAGCCAATGGTGGAGACCAACAAGCCAATGGTGGAGACCATCAAGCCAAGGGAGCAGATTGAAGGACTTGAAAGCTTAAAGAAGTTTTTCAAGAAAGCATGCATGTTACGAATGGTTTATTTTACGATCACCTACACCCACCTTAGACCTTGGATTCAATCTATTGGCTTGGATTGAATCCTCTCAAAGTCCATAATCATCATAGTGGGAGCTTTAATTTATGACATAATTGTATTAGCTCCAATACTATAGTTTGGTATATGTTACCTATTCACTTAGGGACTAATATCAAAATATGGTACTTTATATATGTTGATATATAATAGCATGCGATGTATGATTTATAATAGCATGAGATGTATGATTATAAATAGCATAATTTATATGTTTAAATTTTGATACATAGGATGCATGTTAATTTGATGAGACCCTTTAAAACCCCTCTTATTTAATATTAAGTTGAAAATGGAGAAGTCATTAGGGAATGAATTCTTCATTGCCTTCCATCATTATAGGATCATCTAACGTCCCTTAATGTGGGTACCTGGCTGCAGACATGTAGGAGCTACCCATGTTAAAGACATTACTTGAAACTATCACATATGAGATATCATGGGGTGCCTAAACTGGTATATACCAAGAAACTAACATGTGAGGTATATATTTGGCGAAACATACCTGTGTGAATGATGGGTTTAACTTAACTAGGGAAGTATTCCAAGAAACTAACATGTGAGGTGTATATTCCCTAGAGGCAAAACGATTGGAACTTGCTTATGAAGCAATAGACAAAGAGTTGTCTTCTTATTGTGGGTTAGAAGTCAAGAAACTAACATGTGAGGCTTCTAGGTCACAGTGGGACCCCAATCCCCATTAGAAATGAGATTCCCGAATTCCATTAGAGGGTGTATGGAATTTGATAAAATAGTGGGAGGTACCATATGATTAAAGACCCAATCATTATGGATAAAAATGAAATCTAATTCTCTGTTGATGTAGATTACCTAATTACTCACCTCAAAACCCCTATTTCCTAATATATAGGATATTGATAGTTTGACTAAACCCAATTTCTTTGATTGACTTAGGAAATTGAGAATTGTTCTTAATTTCAAAAGATTGTTCATATGCTATTAGGCCTTTTCTTAAAGGCCCTCCATAAAACATCCTAAGAAGAAAAAGACACTATGCGCAATTGGCATCTTGTTGCCATGCTATATGATAGTATTGATGACTAATGAGCTTCAGAAGCAAAATTAGTCAATGCAAGTGCCTTTGATGTCCTACATCACATACAAAGGTTGTATTATGAGTGAAATAATACTATAAAGTATAGTACTTGTATAGGACTTCTTCTGGACTAGGATGTAATAAAAGTTGTTTATTAATAATCATTCTTTTGAAAAATGATTAATCACATAGAATAGCTTGAGAAACTAGATGTGATTTAAAATGGAAGCATAGAGGAAAGCAAGTCTTGAAAAGTCAAAGACAAAGAAATATAATTATTTTGTAGTAAACATAAGGTATTGTAAAGGGAACTTGATAAAGTATCAGTCTTCCTAGAAGAACCAAACTTTTGAAGTTTTGGTTCATGCTCTAAACTAAATTGTTGGTTAGTTCTGCTTCTTGGTTTTTGGATTCTAGTATAATCTAAATCGAAGCAGAAAGTTAAGTAGATAATAAGTTACCTTTAAAAATTTTAATAGAGCAAGAGTTGCTAGATTAATTTTGGGAACTTATTTCTTAACTAGGGCATTTAAGACATTCTAGAAATTTGATTTCTGAATTTAAATGACTAATTAGAGCGAATGCAACGTATTCCGAGAATACAAGAGATGTAGAGACTCTCATTTAAATGTAACGATTATGACTTGGTTATGAGATGACCAAACCCATCTTTTACTTGGTGAAGTGAATGAGTTACATTTATAATTTGACTATACATTGTGATGTATACAGTCATGTAGAGCATGCATTCAATTATAGTAGACTCATCTTAGAATACCATAGCTCAATGGTGAATCTAAGAGAACAAATTGAACCCTATTAAGATATGGTTTGATCTATGATGAGTTTTACTAATGTATCCATCTAGGATATACCTTAAAATTGCTACATATTGATAATTTAGGGTTCACTCCAGTTTTGTCCCAATTATATCAGATATGATATGGGAAGAAACCCAACTTAAAGAAGTTAAGGCTTGGGCTTGTGCTACGTTTGTCTGGAAACATAATGTAGACAATCTGGAAATAAGGTCAAGTAAGTGTTGAATTGTGGTATATCCTAAAAGTGGTTGGGATAGTATTTCTATTACTCTAATGAACAAAAGTTGTCCATTAGGATGATTGCTGGATTTTCTTGAGAAAGAGTTCATTCAAGAAAGATGCAAAAGTAGATAGAATTTACAGAATTGTTTGTAAAGCCACAAACCAACAAAGATCCAACCCTTGCCCCTATTGAGGCAAAACCTTTAATTACACCACATTCTTTTCATAGATCAAATTGGATATTTCTTTAACATAAGAGAGATATTGTATCTCCATTAGAATGTGAAAGAATTGTTCTTTGGTGATAAAGATCACCAAGATAATCCTATTGATTATGATTAGGCGATGTTTGACATCAACTTGAGAAATGACTAAGAGTCATTAAATCCAATATGGACAGGTAGAGACCTAAAAGGCTTGGCTATTTAAGAATGTTTTCAACATAGGCAAAAAGTTGCCTATAAAGAAACTTGTTTGATAATAGTTATGTTGAAATCCATTTGGATCTTGTTATCTATAAACACACATTTTGAATATGAGATATGTCAAAAAGGATATAAAGATGTTATATCAAATGGTGAAAAACCATAAAAGTGTGTAAGTTATAGAAGTCTATTAATAGACTACAAGGTTCTCATAATTAGAACATCTATAAAGTTGAAGTAATCAAATTGTTTGATTTCTCTCATTGTATAGAAGGACCATGAGTGTATAAAAGGTTAGTGGGAGTGCGATCGTTTTTCTTTATCCTAAGTATAGATGACATCCTAATCATTATGAATGATATATGAATGACATCCTAATCGTTTTGGTTTTTGGAGAAAAACTAATTCATGAAAGATTTGGCAGAAGCATCCAACAAGATCTATAGAGATAAATCATATAGATTGCTAAGTATCTCCAAATCATTAAACATAGTTGAAATGTTGAAGGAGTTCAACATGGAGAATTCTAAGGGAGGTCTGATTTACTTCAGATAAGAATTCATTATTCAAGGGCATATGCCCTAGGATAACACAAGTAAGGTTCTTAAAGTGTTACGAAGCCTTATTCTACACTATGTATTGAACCTGATATCTATTATGTTGTAATTGTTACAAATAGTTATCAGTCAATTCAAATTTGGAATATTGGATTGTATATGGAAATTGTAAACTCATAGTAGATGGGTATACGGATTTGGATATAATCCATATGGGGTATATTTTATATTCACTTTAGTTGGTGAAATACTTAATAGAAGAACTGTATGAAAGATACAGTGGATTCCATTATTAAGGGTGAATTAATTGTCGCATTGTCTAGGAGACTGTTTGGATCTATAAGTTCATTTAGAACTTGGAGTTGTTCCTTCCATTGAGTTGCCCACACCTTGTTTTGTGACAACAATGGGTCTATATCTCAAGTATAGGAATCATGGTCTCATCAAAAGTCCAAACACATAGAGCGGCAATTCCAAGTGATTAGAGGAATCATTGGAAGAGGTAATAGATACATTATAGAAGATATTATCTACATAAGTTTTTGTAGACCTACTGACTAAAGCTTTAAAACATAATTGGTTATGTCTAAGACCAACATCTTAAGAAGATAAGTATGCGATACATGGTCGATTGGCTTCAGTGCAAGTGGGAGATTGTTAGGATTATGCCCTGGAGCCAATCATAGAGATGATTGTTTAGGGATTAGGAACAATCATTTGATTTCATTTATGTATGTCACATTTATTATTGATTTAATAAAAGGGCTTATTCTATTATGTTTATATGCATCATTTATATTTACATAATATGTCCATGGAGTTAGAGTTGAGAATATGGAATTACAAAGAGTTGTAATTTTGAGACTATAGATATATCTCTGTACTAAACTCCTAAAGCATTCCTAGTTGAAGGTTCACTATGATGGACAGTAATGAACCATAGGACTAGCACTTGTTAGGTTGACTCTATAGGAGGATAGCTAGTCTCAAGCTATTTGTGTGGAGACACTACAACCAACAAGTGGGTGCCTATTGCGAGAATAGGTACACTGAATGTGACCAAAGATATGAGATAAACTGAATGGAGTTTTATCCTGCCTGTCAATCAGTTTCTCATTATTATAGTGGTACAAGTAATCCTTAGACCTGAGACACCATAGTTGCCTTATGCATGTAGCTTTAGAAGTTTGATAACACTAAGTGCAGATCCTATTCAGGGGTCTGCAAAGGTGTTCATTGGCCCTACTGCTATGTGTATGAAGGCATGTGAGTGATCAACAAGGGATCCATCACTCTCAGGAAAAAGAGAGAGAATGTCTCATATAGCATTCATAATATAACTCATTAAATCCATGGCCATGGTAGGATGAATATGAAAAGAGTTTCATGAGTTCATCAATGAGTTGATATTCATGATTGAGTATAAAGTAATTAAACTAGGACTTGACAGACTTCCATGTCCTATTAGTTTAATTGGAGACATTGTGTTGAAAGAAGGATGCAATTGTAACCTATAAACTATAACAGAAGGGTTCTTTGTAAATGACTATTCACCTCATTAAGGACCACACCATGAGCCATATGCTAGGTGTTACTCATGGTTAGTAGAAGCCCTAATTGATATAATTGAGTTATAATCAATTAGGGAATTGGAAGGAGTTCCAATTAGACTCTAAATGGAAAGAGTTTCATTGTGCACACCTCGTGCTATTCCTACTACTTAATGATGTGAACCCAATGGGTCACACACTGATCATGCAAGAAGGGCTTTAAAGTTTATGAGAGAAAGGGTTTTAGTGAATAAAGAATAGTTCTTTATAGGCCTATTTGTATTTGATACAAATAATAGGGGTTAATGTGCAATTAAGAGTAATTACACATAACCCTATTAGGGTTTCTTCCCCATGGCCAGCCCCCTTTAGTGGGCTGCCTATATAAGTCACACTTATATGTGACATGGCATAAGAGGCTCCCCAAGGGCTGGCCAGAATTTCCAGCCTCCCTCTCTCTCTCTCCTCTCTTCTCCTACTCTAGCAACAACATGGGAAAGAAGGAAAGGACTTGAAGCTCTAGCTAGGTGTGGATACCGTTGGAGGCAGCACACTTGGGCTGCTCATTCACCGCTGTCCGGAATCAAAGCTTGGAGCAAAAAGGAAAAGACAAAAATTCTGTAAGTGTTCTAACCCTCTTTGTAGTTAGGGTTTGATTTTGTGTTATGCATAGTTAGATTCATGGGATTGGGAATCGTAGGAAAAATTTTTATATTCCGCACTTCAATTTTTCCCTCTTCTTCGATTCCCAACAGTACCCGTATATGAAATAAAACCAGAATCAGTTGAGATACCCTTGTATGGGTTTGAGTATGTGCAGTGCATAGAAAAGGAGTTGGAAAAGGAAGAATTGATACTCCTTGACTATTGTCCCCATGGTAATTTACATATTGGTAAGATAATGTGGAAAATGAATTTCTTCCTAGGTATGGTCCTAGGGCGTCGCCAACAAGGAATTCCCCATGCTATTCAAAGCAGTGTGGTTTCCTATACTTTTGGGTTAGGATATGAGCCCACCAAGAATGACTATGCAGAAATGACTAGGAGGAATAAGGAGAAGGGAAAGGCCAGAGCCGAAGGAAGGGTGCCAAACTTTAAGATTTCACCATACACGCCAACTCTGAACGGTTATTTTATCAAGGAGGAGGATGATTTCCTGTACTGTGGGTTCCCAGATGTGAACCCCGGAAATTGGGCCCACAAGGGATTGAAAGAAAATGGGTTTGAAAAAGAAAAAGGAAAGGAGTCGCCACCTTATTTTTTAAAGGAAACAAGGAAAACCCTAAAAATAGTTTGTTTTAGGAAAACAATTTGAATGACTCCATAAAAAAGGAAAGGCAAAAACCAATCTTTTGAAAACCAAAGAAATCGGGGATTCGGAGGCTAAGTTATGACATGGGAAGGTTCTAGGCAAAGCCTATAGGCACCCATGTCACCCTTTCGGTCTCTCAGTTCATTTGGGCTAAATTAAAGTCTTTCCATACAAAAATCAGCAAGTATATCATCACAAGAATTGCATGCATATCATATATTTCATTCATCCATCCATGCATAATAAGCAAATAAAAACAGAAAAAAGAAAGAAGAAAAGAAAACATAAATAAACCTAGGATGCTTGGATCCTAGAACGGACTTGAGCCTCACGAAGAGCGCCTACGTACCATGCAACGAAATACATGGATCAAAGTCCACGTAGTTCGATTAGAATTAGGGTTAAGACCTAATACAAACCTATGGTTAAAACCCTAGGTTTCCTTATTTGATCAAAAGAGTTGAATATGATAGAAAGTTTGATTTTAGGAAAGAAATCCACAAAATGGAAACTTTAATAAAAACCAGAATTTATTTATGAAGGAAACCTTTGATTAAACCATAGGATCATATTAAAAATTAACCTTAGATAGGGAGAAGAGAATGAGTTAAGAAGAAAGGTGAATTGGGGCACCTTCACACCCACTTACCTGAGCGCAATTACTCTAAACATTAGCTATTTCAGACATAAGCAGCCCTATTTGCCATAGGACAAATACCACACCTATTTGCACCCTTACAAGTGCTCAAAACCATGCGAAAACACTAACATGCAAATCTGGACAGAATAGTATTATGGCCTAAAATCATCCACTAAGCATGCCAATAGCAAAAACAGCGAACAATAATAAGTCCTAACATATTCCTAGAACCATATCATGCATAAAAACCCTAAAACATACTAACATGCATGCAAAACTATCATGTTTACTCCATATGAAAAACATATACAGCAAACACGAAGAAAAACCAATAAAAAAGTCTACTTTATCATGCTATATGAAAACAAACACGAAACAATGTCTCTAAAACCTTAAACTCACAAATATGCTTAAAAACTCACAAGACATACTTTAATCATGCTAAAACCAAACTAAATAGAAATTATATCATGCATATTAACTAACTAAAGCAATATAACATGATGAAAATCCTAACTCTAACATGCAATGACACTAATCCTAGCACAAGGACAAACAGGAGCACAAGAATCATAACTATGCATTGAAACATAAAGGACAGCCCTAAAGCATGCTAAACAGTAGATAAACAATAGATATTCCATGTATATTAACTAGCTAGAGTGTTAATACATGATAAAAAGGCTACCTTTAACATGCAATAAGCCTAACCCATATGAAAACCTAGTTTAAGCTTGAATAGAGAAGGAGAATACCTTATTCTCTCTCAAACACTCAAGTATTAATGCATAAAGTGGCTCCCCTTGTGTTTGTAATTGTTCGTGGCTCCTCAGGTCTTTAGAGTGAATCAAACCAACACGAATCCTCCTCTTTGTCAAAGTGGTATCACAGCAAAGAGATCAAAACTCACTCAACTTTGAAAAGAAATAGAAAACAAAAAGAGAACAAGAGAAAAAAAAAGTGATTTTCGTCACTTTGCAGCAGCAGCAACTTCAATCGCGTTTTTGGGTATGAAAACGTTGGATTTGGATAAAGCTTGTGAAATACAAAGTTGTAGAGAATTGAATTATCTTTCTAACAAGACCAATTTCATCAAATTCTGACTTCGGATGAAAAAGTTATGATTAAAATACGACTGCTGGTTTTCAGAAAATCTGCTGCTGAATTATGACGAATTTCACTCCCTCCAAACCCTCTTCTCCTCTCCCTTGTTTAAAGACATTAAGAGAGTATTTATAGCTGAAATCTGGAGTTTCCCTTTCCTTCCTGGACTAGGTTTCCTTGGAGAATAATCAAAAGGTATTTTATAATGATAAAAGACTTCTAATCTGAATAGGAAAAGGAAATTGTCTTTTATAAAAATTGGGAGACCGCTAACACGCATGCACATGTATCGTATGTGTGTACACACACTCATCACATACGTACACGTGTTAGTGTCATGATAAAAATGGCTAATTTAATAAAATAATTTTCTTTTCATTTTAACCAAAAATCTCATGCTGTGATTCGCACTAATTCTTCAAGGATAATTCGTAAATAACCACACTAAACTCATCATCAGGCCATATCAAAATTGAACTTCATGAAACACTTTTGAGGGTAAAATGATGACTAATGAAAGTCAATTTGAAAAGATTTGGTTGGTAATTGTGAGTCAATTAGAGCTAACCCAAGGAAGGGTCAATTAACCAACTTGAACTACATCGAGCCATTTTAATCCCGAGCCATTGACTTACCAAATTGAACCTAGAAATACCTCTTATGCATCCATATGAACTCCAATTGACAATTTGGAGATCATTTCAAGGTCAAATGAAAAGTTTGGGACTTAAAAGACGATTATGCCCCTCAAGTCACAAAAGCTCTTATTATCCCTCAAGATCAACTCCAATTTGAACCAAAATTCATATCCATTGTCTTTGTGACTCTAGAAAACTAATGCAAGTGACTAGACTCAAAAACAAAACAAAAACATGCATGAAATGATGAGCCCTAGTAAGGTGGTGCAAAAATGGGGTGTGACAGAAGCCCCTCATTGGCGAACAAGTTACACTTGTGAACCAATGATAAAGAACAACCCATTTTTGGCCAAAAAGCCGGGAGAAATCACACACTGATACCAACAATGATGGGAGGTTGAAAACCTGAGACTGAAGTAAGGAAGTGTACTCAAGTCATGAGTATACTTAAACCACTGGGGGTTGGTGATTGTCAAGAGAAGCATATTCAAGCCACTACGAATGAACATACTTTTGAAACGGAGAAATATATTCTAGTCACGAATATATTTAACCAAGTGATGAGAATGAGATCTGAAAAGTACGTTCAAGTGACGAACGTACCTTGGAAATGGAGAAGTATATTCAGGTCACGAATATATTTAACTAAGTGAGTGACAACATATCTGAGAAGTATACTCAAGTGATGAGTATACCTTTGAAATGGAGAAATATATTCAGGTCGCGAATATATTTAACCAAGTAATCTGAGAATGAAATCTGAGAAGTATACTCAAGTGGTGAGCATACCATTGAAATGGAGAAATATATCCAAGCGATGGATATATTTAACCAAGTAATCTGAGAATGAAATCTGAGAAGTATACTCAAGTGGTGAGCATCCCATTGAAATGGAGAAATATATCCAAGCGATGGATATATTTAACCAAGTAGGATAAGAATAATCTGAGAAGTGTATTCAAGTGATGAGTGTACTTTTGAAATGGAGAAATATATTCAGGTCACGAACATATTTAACCAAGTGATGAAAAAGATGCTGAGAAATATACTCAAGTGATGAGTATACTTAATGATTGAAAAAGACTGAGAAGTACGTTCAAGTGATGAACATACTTTTGAAATGGAGAAATGTATCCAAGTGATGGATATATTTAACCAAGTAAGCTGAGAAGTACACTCAAGTGATGAGCATACCATTGAGATGGAGAAATATATCCAAACGACGGATATATTTAACCAAGTAAGATAAGAATAATCTGAGAAGTGTACTCAAGTGATGAGTACACCATTGAAATGGAGAAATATATTCTAGTCACGAATATACTTAACCAAGTAAGTGACAAGTATGTTTAAGTGATAAACATACCATTGAAATAGAGAAATATATCCAAGTGATGGATATACTTAACCAAGTAAGTGACAAGTATGTTTAAGTGATAAACATACCATTGAAATAGAGAAATATATCCAAGTGATGGATATACTTAACCAAGTAAGTGACAAGTATGTTTAAGTGATAAACATACCATTGAAATAGAGAAATATATCCAAGCGATGGATATACTTAAGCAAGTAAGATAGAGAATAATCTGAGAAGTGTACTCAAGTGATAAGTACACCATTGAAATGGAGAAATATATTCTAGTCATGAATATATTTAACCAAGTAAGTGACAAATATTCTGAGAAGTAAGTTCAAGTGATGAACATACCATTGAAATGGAGAAATATACCCAAGCGATGGATATACTTAACCAAGTAAGTGGCAAAATATCTGAGAAGTATACTCAAGTGATGAGTATACCATTGAAATGGAAAAAATATACCCAAGTGGTGGATATACTTAACCAAGTAAGTGACAAATGATCTGAGAAGTATGTTCAAGTGATGAACATACCATTGAAATGGAGAAGTGTACCCAAGCGATGGATATACTTAACCAAGTGAGTGAAAAAATATCTGAGAAGTATGTTCAAGTGATGAACATACCATTGAAATGGAGAAATATATTCAAGTGATGAATATATTTAACCAAGTAAGTGATAATGAGGATCTGAAACTAGGAAGCATATTCAATGGGCGAACATGCTTTTGAAATGGAAGAATATATTCAAGTGATGAATATATTCAACCAAGTATGATAGAAAATGAGAATTTGAAACTGAGAAGCATATTCAAAGGGTGAATACACTTTTGAAATGGAAAAATATATTCAAGTGATGAATATATTCAACCAAGTAGGATAGGGAATGAGAATTTGAAACCGAGAAGCATATTCAAAGAGTGAATACACTTTTGAAATGGAAGAATATATTCAAGTGATGAGTATATTCAACCAAGTGGGATGAAAAATCAAGATTTGAAATGAGGATATATGATCAATTTATCAAGATTGAACAGGCATGGTGCAAGAGGAAAGTGACTTAACACATTGTCACTTGAGTTGGCATGACACAGGGGAAATATATTCAACCCTTTTGAACATAAAATCAATTCAAGGAATTGATTTCAAGATGGAATTTGATTGATTTTAAGCTCAAAAAGTGTTGAATATCTCATTTGGAAGAAGGTTTGATCACGCGTCAAGGCGAGACAAAGCGAGGGAGAAAGCCAAAACAAGGTGGCTTGGGTGACCACCAGGCCTCGGGAGGCTAGCCGCCCAGGCCTGGGTGGTTACCCGAGCCCGAAGCAGAAATCCCACTTTGAATAGGAAACTTCCTATTCTGATGGGTTTTTTCCTATTTGAACTTGGATTTGTGACCTTTTCCCTATAAAAACACATCCAAGAGGTTCCTAAACCTATTTGTATTCATTCATTAGAAATTATGGAGGCTCTAGACAAATTTTTAGGAGGGTTTTTGAGAGTTATGAGTGCTGAAGCAAAATCTGAGTTCAAGTGCTTTGGCTTGGATCCATTGCTCTCCTTGAGGCATGTGAGGCTTGAAACGAACCTCTTGACTGCTGCTACATATTTTTGGGATCCTCAAGTTCATGTGTTCCGCTTCAACTATGAAGAACTGTGCCCAACCATGGAGGAATTCTGTGCATTGTATGGAGTTTCAACGGTAGGTCCTTTCATTCTCCCTACTCCTCGCCTAAGCTTTCTTACTTCTTTCTCTAATCTACTTGGGATTCACCCACAATATGCCTCTACGTTTGTAAAGGACCATATGGTAGACTTGATGAAATTGGCAACCTCTTTTTTAGCTTATGATAGTAAAGGTATTCTGAATTTTACCTTTCCTATTAAGCATGCTCTTGCCTTTTGCCTCATTGGTCGTTTTCTTATTTCCACCGGTACTCCACATGTTCCCATTCAAATCTATGACTTGATTCCTCTCCTTGCCAAGGGCCATAACTTGATTCCCATGGTGCTAGCTGAAACCCTGAATGGTTTGGATAAAACTCATGAGGACCCAAAGGTTCCTTTAGGAGGTAGCCCCATTCTACTGCAGATGTGGTTGCTTGAAAGACTGAATTTCTTGTCACCAGTTGCCATTACACCATACAAGCCCCAGCATTACTGCCTTCACCGCATTGAACTACCTGGGCAATTTTCATTGAGAGATTGGCTAGGTTACTTCCAAACCCTTTCTTGGAGGAGTGTCAAGTGGTTTGTATTCATATGGGGCTGCAGTGACCAGGTGCTTCTGTGGACTTCTGGATGCGCCATGGTGAGACTCATAGGACTGAGGTCTACTTCTTTTTATTGGCCTTCAAGGGTTCTGCGTCAGATGGGCGCCATGCAAACCATACCCACTTCCTTGAAAAGTGACTATCCTGTGGTGCCCGCGGGTCTTTCTGTAGTGACTTGGGCGAAGGACCGATGGCCTAGAAAGCTGACACTGACTCAAGTGACGAATACTGATGGTCCGTATATGATGAGCCCCGAGTATAAGGAATGGTTGAAAAGCAATTTAGGTGAGAGAGAGACTACTCGAAGAGAAAGGATTTTTGGACTTATCAAGAACAATGTGTTGGGAATCATACAAGAGGGAAAAATAGAAGTGTGGAATATAAAAATTTTCCCTTTGATTCCACAGCCCATGAATCTAACTATGCATATACAAAATCAAACCCTAACTATGAAGAGGGTTAGAACACTTACAGAATTTTTTTCTTCTCCTTTTTGCTCCAAGCTTTGATTCCGGACAGCGGTGAATGAGCAGCCCAAGTGTGCTGCCTCCAACGGTATCCACACCTAGCTAGAGCTTCAAGTCCTTTCCACCTTTTCCTTGTTGTTGCTAGTGAAGGAGAAGAGAGGAGAGAGAGAGAGGGAGGCTGGAAAATCTGGACAGCCCCTTGGGATTTCAACTTGTGATGATGTCACACATCATAAAGTGTGACTTATATAGTCCACACTAGGGGGGCCGGCCATAGGGGGAAACCCAATTAGGGTGTGATGCAATTTCTCTAAATTGCACAATAACCCCTATAAATTATATCAAATATAAATAGGCCTCAAAGAACTATTCTTTATGCACTCATACCCTTTCTCTCATAGACTTTAAAGCTCATCTTGCATGATCAGTGTGTGACCCATTGGGTTCACATCATCAAGTAGTAGGAATAGCACGAGGTGTGCACAATGGAACTCTTTCCATTTAGGGTCTAATTGGAACTCCTTCCAATTCCCTAATTGATTATAACTCACTTATATCAATTAGGGCTTCTACTAACCATGAATAACACCTAGCATATGGTTCATGGTGTCGTCCTTAATGAAGTGAATATGTATCTATCAAAGAACCCTTCTGTTATAGTTTATAGGTTACAATTGCATCCTTCCATTTACACAATGTCTCCAATTGAACTAATAGGACATGGAAGTCTGTCAAGTCCCTAGTTCAATTACTTTATACTCATTCATAAATATCAACTCAATGATGAACTTATGGAAACTCCTTTCCATATTCATACTGCCATGGCCATGGACTGAATGAGTTATATTATGAATGCTATATGAGACATTCTCTCTCTTTTTCCTGAGAGTAATGGATTCCTTGTTGATCACTCACATGCCTTCATACACATAGCAATAGGGCCAATGAACACCTTTACAGACCCATGAATAGAATCTGCACTTAGTGTTATCAAACTTCTAAAGCTACATGCATAAGGTAACTATGGTGTCTCAGGTCTAAGGATTACTTGTATCACTATAACATTGAGAAACTGATTGACAGGCAGGTTAAAACTCCATTCAGTTTATCTCAAATCTTTGGTCACATTCAGTGTACCTATTCTATTAACAGGCACCCACCTGTTGGTTGTAGTGTCTCCACACAAATAGCTTGAGACCAGCTATCCTCCTATAGAGTCAACCTAACAAGTGCTAGTCCTATGGTTCATTACTGTCCATCATAGTGAACCTTCAACTAGGAATGATTTAGGAGTTTAGTACAGAGATATATTTACAGTCTCATAATTACAACTCTTTGTAATTCAATATTCTCAACTCTAACTCCTTGGACATATTATGTAAATATAAATGATGCATACAAACATAATAGAATAAGCCCTTTTATTAAATAAATAATAAATGTGACATACATAAATGAAATCAAATGATTGTTCCTTTATCCCTAAACAATCATCTCTATGATTGGCTCTAGGGCATAACTCTAACACAATGAACTTGGATCTTGCAGAGAAGATATTATGGAAGCAGTGACAGCAGCTTATGAACATGACTTGAGGAAGAAAAGAAGACATGAAAGAGAGAAGAAGAAAGCTGAGGAGCGAGCTGCAAAGAAGCCCAAGAAAAACTGAAGACTCAATAGAATAGGATATTTATGGCATATTTATAGTTCTTTTACTTAATACCAATGAATTGCTATGTCAATCAATTTTAGTTTTGAATAAATTGCCAATAATAAATCAAATTTGGGATTTTCTTGTTTGATTTAGACCGCACCCAAGGTAACTTTATGGGTTGCCTACGTATCTCCATGGTTTTTTTTTCTTCTTTTTTTTTGTTTTTTTTTTTTTGTTTTTTTTTTGTTTTTGAATGGAGAATCAGGTCTTACGTAGTTCTTATGCCTTAACTTTTGCCTAGGCCGCCCTTATGGGTTTTCAACCTAGCAGGCTTCAAACATGATATTTCTTTAATTGATCCAAATTAGTTGGACGAGCGAACTCAATTCCATCTAAATCCATGAGGCGAATAGCCCCTGCTGGCAATATCTCTTTGATAATGTATGGCCCATCCCAACTTGGCTTGAATTTTCCCCGCGGATCGAACACTGGAGCTCTGATTTCTTTCAGCACTACATCCCCTTTCTTTAGACCTTGATCTTTGACATGCTTGTTGAATGCTCTGGCAACTCTCCGTTGATACCCCTGAACATGATACAGCGCCCTTAAACGCCTTTCATCCAGCAAAGCTAACTCATCATAGCGGCTCTTAACCCAGTCCACTTCTGTTATCTGGCTCTCCACGGCAACTCTTAGTGAAGGAACTTCCAATTCAACTGGCAACACGGCCTCCATTCCATAAACTAGAGAATAAGGGGTAGCCCCTGTTGACGACCTTATTGATGTTCTGTAACCCCATAGAGCCAATGGCAACTTCTCATGCCAGTCTGTGTGTGAGTCCGCAGTCTTCTGTAGTATCTTCTTGATGTTCTTGTTAGCTGCTTCCACCGCTCCATTAGTCTGAGGACGGTATGGTGACGACAGATGGTGGGCTATGCCATACTTTTGCAAGAGCTCATGGGTTTCTTTCTGAAAGTGCTGGCCATTGTCTGAGATAACTTCATGCGGTACCCCATATCGATAGATGATGCTGTGCTGTATGAACTGTGCTACCTTCTTGGAATTCAAGGTCTTGAAGGATGCTGCTTCCACCCATTTAGTGAAGTAATCGATGGCAACCAGGATGTATTCATGCCCATTTGACGCCTTTGGCTTGATCTGTCCGATGATATCTATCCCCCATGCTGCGGATGGCCAAGGTGACTACATACTTGTTAAAGGCATAGAAGGCAAATGTTGTCCACTGGCGAACAGTTGGCATTTGTGGCACTTCTTGACATGTGCGTGGCAGTCTCTTTCCATGGTGGACCAGTAATAGCCTAGCCTCATGATTTTCTTAGCTAACATATAGCCATTCATATGCGGAGCCCCTGTCCCTTCATGGATTTCTTTAATCAAATGCTCGGCTTCCTCCTCGGTGACACACAGCAGGTGGATCCCGTCGTATGATCTCCGATATAGCTTTCCTCCACAAAGTACATAGTGACTCGCCAACCGCCTTAGGGTTTTTCTATCGATACGAGCTGCTCCTTCTGGGTATTCCCTTTCTTCAATGAACTTCTTTATGTCATGGAACCACGGACGGCCATCATTTACCTCTCCTCCTCGGATTGCACAACAGTACACAGGCTTGTCTCGGCATTCTATCACCAACGGCTTCACATTTTCCTCTTCAGGTATCTCCACCATGGATGCTAGGGTCGCCAAGGCATCGGCGAACTGGTTCTTGTTCCTTGAAAGGTAGTTAAATTCTATCTCTGAAAACTCCTTGGTTAGAGCTTCCAGGTAGGCATGGTAGGGTAGCAGCTTCTCATCTCGAGTTTTCCATTCCCCTTTTATCTGACAAATGATTAGCGCCGAGTCCCCGAACACTTCTAATTCTTTGATCCCCAATTCAAGTGCCGCTTCCAGTGCTAGGATACAGGCCTCATATTCAGCAATGTTGTTGGTAGCTTCAAACCCCAACTTGACCGCCAACGGTGTAAATGCCTCTTCGGGTGAGACCAGCAGGACTCCTATCCCATAACCTTTCTTATTGGCTGCCCCATCGAAGTATACTCTCCAAGTTTTTCTACTAATCTCTAGCACGTCCTCATCTGGGAATTGATCATTGAACGGAGCGGATGATGACACCAGACAGCTGGCTAGGTAGTCTGCGATGACGCTTCCCTTGATAGACTTCTGATTCACGTACTTGATGTCGAATTCATTGAGGAGAATTGACCATCGAGCAGTGCTGAATGACAATACTGGCCTTTCTACCAGGTACTTCAACGGGTCCATGTGACTTATCAAGAACACTTCGAAGGACATCATGTAGTGCCGGAGTTTCTGCGTCGCCCATACTAGTGCTACACAAGCTTTTTCAATTGCATTGTACTTCACTTCATAGTCTGTCATTTTCTTGCTTAGGTAGTAGATGGCATTCTCCTTTGTAGACCCTTCGAGATATTGAGCTAACAAAGCTCCCGTCGCGGTTTCGGTGACCGTTAAGTATAACAAAAGCGGCGCACCTTGCCGTGGGGGAACTAAGATTGGAGGATTGCTCAAGTGTCTCTTAATGGTCTCAAAGGCCTCTTGGCATTCTTCGTTCCATACTTTTGGCACACCTTTCTTAAGCAATTTGAAGATTGGTTCGCAAACCATGGTTAAGTTGGCAATGAATCGGCTTATGTATTGAACTCTTCCCAGAAAACCCCGGATCTGCTTCTCAGTGCTAGGCGGCTCCATCTCCACAATAGCTTTTATCTTCCCTGGGTCCACTTTGATACCTCTCTGAGTGATCATAAACCCCAATAACTTGCCTGCAGTGACACCAAAAGCGCACTTCTGTGGGTTGAGACGGAGATTGTACTTTTTTGCTCGCTCTAGGAATTTCTCTAGTGCCTTGAAATGCCCTTCTCTATCCACGGACTTTACGATCATATCATCGACCTAAACCTCGACTTCCTTATGGATCATATCATGCAATAAGGTCGTAGCTGCTCTTTGGTAAGTAGCCCCAGCGTTTCTTAAGCCAAAAGGCATTACCTTGTAACAGTACGTTCCCCATTGCGTGATAAAGGCTGTTTTCTCCATGTCTTGAGGCGCCATCTTTATCTAGTTATACCCGGAGAATCCGTCCATGAAGGAGAGGAGTGCATGTCCCACTGTACTATCCACCAACACGTCGATATGGGGTAAAGGAAAGTCATCCTTAGGGCTCGCGGCGTTGAGATCTCGGAAATCGACACACATCCTTACTTTCCCATCTTTTTTAGGCACAGGCACTATATTCGACAGCCACTCGGGGTACTCCACAACTTGGAGGAAACCCGCGTCTAGTTGTTTAGTTACCTCTTCTTTTACTTTTAGAGCCCATTCTGGTTTTAATCTTCTGAGTTTCTGCTTTACCGGCTTCTTTAGGGAATTAGTGGGGATATAGTGTTGCACAATATCGGGGTCGATGCCAGGCATGTCTTCATAAGACCATGCAAAAGCCATAATGTTGGCTTTCAAGAGGGAGATCATCTTTTCTTTTTCAACGGGGGAGAGGGTTTTCCCAATTTTAACTATTCTTGGCAATTCATTCGTCCCTAAGTTGATTGATTCCAATTCATCCATATTAGGTTCGGTGACGCCCCTTTTCCTTTGCTCAACGAGCTCCGGGGGGACATCGTTCCTAGGATCTATATCCATGCCATAAATATCCATAGAGGAGAGAAAAGAGACACTGCATATATAGAGAAAGAAAGCACACTTTATTGACTAGGAATAATGGGAATGACACACAAAAGAAAGAAGGAAAACAAACAAATCTGTATCAATACTATGACTCCACAAAGTGAGTAAAGTAGATACATCTTATTGAATTAGGGAAATATTACTAAACTAAGACACCTACAAGCTGCTATCAGGTAGGCCAAGGTCTTCTTCTTCATGGATCTCCGCAATGACACCACATTCAAGGTACCAATTCAAGAATGGCACGGTAGCATGGCTAATGGATGAACCCTGGAGTTCTTCAATGGTCGAGTCTTCCACGGTGAGGATCATGTCTTGGAACATTTCAGTCATAGCCCCCACATCAAGGTTCTCTGCCCAGTCTTCCTCTTTCTTTTCCCAGAACTCATCATTGATGGCTTCATCATCCACCATTTCAACTGTGATTGGATACCATTCGGTGAAGAAGATTTCAAAACCCGGAACTCGGATCTTGGTAGCTTGGTCAAAGGTGGGCTCTGGAAACCCGCAATATAGAAAATCATCCCCTTCTTTGACGAAGTAACCATTCAAAGTAGGTCGATATGGCGAGATCTTCAGGTCTGGCACCCTTCCCTCGGCTTTGGCTCTTACTTTCTCTTTGTTCCTCTTCAGCATTTCCGCATAATCATTTTTGGAGGGCTCATATCCTAACCCAAAAGTATATGAGGTGACACGACTTTGAATAGACGTAGGGATCCCTTGTTGGCGACGCCCTAGCCCCATGCCTGGAAAGAAACTCATCCTTCTCATGATTTCACCAACATGCAAGTTGCCATGGGGGCAAAAGTCCAAGGGTATTAATTCACCCTTTTCGAGCTCTTTCTCAATGCATTGGACATAGTCAAACCCAGATAGCGGTATCGCTGCTGATTCGGGTTGTATCTCACATATAGGCACACCTGCGAGTTTCAATTCATAGTCCCCTTGAAGCGTTACTATGGCTCCTTCATAAGGAAACTTCACCTTTTGATGGAGTGAAGATGGCACAGCCCCAGCAGGATGGATCCAAGGTCGGCCCAACAACAAGTTGAAACATGACGGCACATCCAACACTTGGAATTCTACCCTAAATTCAGTGGGTCCCATGATAAGAGGCAAAGTAATGTTGGGAATCATACAAGAGGGAAAAATAGAAGTGCGGAATATAAAAATTTTCCCTTTGATTCCACAGCCCATGAATCTAACTATGCATATACAAAATTAAACCCTAGCTATGAAGAGGGTTAGAACACTTACAGAATTTTTGTCTTCTCCTTTTTGCTCCAAGCTTTGATTCCGGACAGCGGTGAATGAGCAGCCCAAGTGTGCTGCCTCCAACGGTATCCACACCTAGCTAGAGCTTCAAGTCTTTTCCTTCTTTTCCCTTGTTGTTGCTAGTGAAGGAGAAGAGAGGAGAGAGAGAGAGGGAGGCTGGAAAATCTGGACAGCCCCTTGGGATTTCAACTTGTGATGATGTCACACATCATAGTGTGACTTATATAGTCCACACTAAGGGGGCCGGCCCTAGGGGGAAACCCTATTAGGGTGTGATGCAATTTCTCTAAATTGCACAATAACCCCTATAAATTATATCAAATATAAATAGGCCTCAAAGAACTATTCTTTATGCATTCATACCCTTTCTCTCATAGACTTTAAAGCTCATCTTGCATGATCAGTGTGTGACCCATTGGGTTCACATCATCAAGTAGTAGGAATAGCACGAGGTGTGCACAATGGAACTCTTTCCATTTAGGGTCTAATTGGAACTCCTTCCAATTCCCTAATTGATTATAACTCATTTATATCAATTAGGGCTTCTACTAACCATGAATAACACCTAGCATATGGTTCATGGTGTCGTCCTTAATGAAGTGAATATGTATCTATCAAAGAACCCTTCTGTTATAGTTTATAGGTTACAATTGCATCCTTCCATTTACACAATGTCTCTAATTGAACTAATAGGACATGGAAGTCTGTCAAGTCCCTAGTTCAATTACTTTATACTCATTCATAAATATCAACTCAATGATGAACTTATGGAAACTCCTTTCCATATTCACACTGCCATGGCCATGGACTGAATGAGTTATATTATGAATGCTATATGAGACATTCTCTCTCTTTTTCCTGAGAGTAATGGATTCCTTGTTGATCACTCACATGCCTTCATACACATAGCAATAGGGCCAATGAACACCTTTACAGACCCATGAATAGAATCTGCACTTAGTGTTATCAAACTTCTAAAGCTACATGCATAAGGTAACTATGGTGTCTCAGGTCTAAGGATTACTTGTACCACTATAACATTGAGAAACTGATTGACAGGCAGGTTAAAACTCCATTCAGTTTATCTCAAATCTTTGGTCACATTCAGTGTACCTATTCTATTAACAGGCACCCACCTGTTGGTTGTAGTGTCTCCACACAAATAGCTTGAGACCAGCTATCCTCCTATAGAGTCAACCTAACAAGTGCTAGTCCTATGGTTCATTACTGTCCATCATAGTGAACCTTCAACTAGGAATGATTTAGGAGTTTAGTACAGAGATATATTTACAGTCTCATAATTACAACTCTTTGTAATTCAATATTCTCAACTCTAACTCCTTGGACATATTATGTAAATATAAATGATGCATATAAACATAATAGAATAAGCCCTTTTATTAAATCAATAATAAATGTGACATATATAAATGAAATCAATTGATTGTTCCTAATCCCTAAACAATCATCTCTATGATTGGCTCTAGGGCATAATCCTAACAATCTCCCACTTGCACTATAGCCAATCCACCATGTATCTCATACCCATATCCTGTCGGTGGTGATCCAACACACTTGGGTTATAGCCTTAGTGAAGGGGTATTCTTTATTCTCTGTTGTATTAAACTTCTATATGTATATGTCATCTCTTCCAATGATCTCTCTAATCACTTGGAATCGCCGCTTAAAGTTTGGACTTTTGATGAGACCGTGGATCCTTGTCTTGAGCACTAGCCTTATTGCTGTCACAAAAGCAATAGTAAAGGCTTCTCAATGTCAGGAACCACTCCTAGTTCTGCAATGAACTTACTCATCCAAACATGCAGCAATGCACTCAAATTTACAGCTCCACCATTTAAGGTGAGATCATACCTCGATGTTGATCTCCTATCATCATCGTCAGATTGAAAATCTGTATCCGTTATACCAACCATTTCTAAGTTTCTTTCTCCATAGACAAAGCATGGGTCCTTAGTTCTTCCCAAGTACTTTAGGATAGCTTTGACTTCTTCCCAGTATACCTTATCTGGGTCTACCTGATATCTGCTCGTAACATTTATAGCAAAACTGATATCTGGTCATGTACATAGCATAGCATATGCTTTTAGACAACTTGATTTCATGTCTGACAGGAATTAGACTTCTCTTGAAATCATGCATTTTGAACCCATTCAAAATCTTGTCTACGTACATCGATTGGGAGAGACTTAGCATCCTTTAAGATCTATCTCTATAGACCTCTATTCCTAGAATATAGGATGCTTCTTCCAAATCTTTTATGGAGAAACTTTGTGAAAAACCAATTTTTCACTTTTGACAACGTCTCTACATTATTCCCTAATAAGTAGAACGTCATTCACTTATAGGACCATAAATGTGATCGCACTCCCACTAACCCTTTGTACAATCATGGTACAATAACGGGTTCTATCTCAACAGGGACAGGGGTTGCATCAATGTTGGTTTGTGTCTCATTAGACAACTCTTTGAGTTCTATTTTCCTGTTATTGCCTCCTTCTTGAATAAACTCTTTTTCAAGAAAGATTGCAAACTTACTAACAAACACTTTTGTTCATCAGGATGATAGATATGATATCCTAAACTCCTTTTAGGATAAACCACAAACCTACATTTAAATTATCTTGATTTCCAATTTGGTTACATCATGTGTCTCTACATATGCAGTGCAACCCCATACCTTAACATGCTTAAGGTTTGGTGCTTCCCTTTCCATATCTCATATGGGTCTTAAGGGACAGCCTTGGTTTGAACTCTGTTTCACAGGTACGTGGCAATTTCTAGGGCATATCCTAACAAGGATAATATTAGGTCGTTGTAACTTATCATGGACCTAACCATATCCAATAAGGTTCTATTCCTCCTTTCTGACACACCATTAAGCTGTGGTGTTCCAGGAGGTGTCCATTGAGATAGAATGCCCGCTTGAACAAGATGATCTAAAAACTCACCAGTTAAATATTCTCCTCCTCGATCCGATCGAAGAGCTTTAATACTTTTACTAGTTTGTTTCTCTACTTCATATCTGAATTCTTTGAACTTTTCAAATGCTTCAGATTTGTACTTCATCAAGTACACATACCCATACCTAGAATAATCATCGGTAAAGGTTATAAAGTAAGAGAAACCTCCACGAGCATGTATGCTCATAGGACCACATACATCACTATGTATTAATCCTAATATGTCTGCAGCTCTCTCACCGTGACCGGTGAAAGGTGACTTGGTCATTTTACCTAGTAAACAGGATTCACAAGTTGGAAAGGGCATAGAAACCAATGGACCCAATTGTCCATCCTTACACATCTTGTTAATCCTATTCTCACTGATATGACCTAGTCTCAAGTGCCAATCATATGCGGAGTTTTCTTCATCTCTTGTCCTTTTGGGTTTGTCTGCATTCAATTTTAGAGCTATCATGTTTCATGCAATTCATATTTGCAAGGTAGTTTAGAAGATAAATGCTATAAATTCCAGAAGTAATGAACTCTTCATAAAAACATTTTTTAAATCAAACTAAAACACTGTTTAGGCAAAACTGAAATAAGGATAATGTTTCTAAAAACTTCTGGAATGTCAAGATAGCTTATTAATTCTAAAGTACTCCTTCAGGTAGAGTCAAGCAGCAAGTCCCATAGCTAATACAGCAACACTTTGCTCCATTCTCTACTCGTAGGGATATTCCGCTTCTACTCAGCCTACTGCTTCCCACTAGATCCTGCATGGAATTCAAAATTCACATCAGAATTAAGTACCCAAGTGGAAGCAAAACTAACATTTAGTTTAGAGCATGATCCATACCTTCCGAAGGTCGGCTCTTTAGAGTATCCAGATACTCCCGGCAATTACGTTTCCAGTGCCCATCCTTGCCGCAGTGAAAACAGGTTCCTTTGGCCTTGTCAGTATTACCTTTCTTGACACCTCCCTTTGGCTTCAAGTTCTTCTTCTTCTTCCCTTGGGTACTCTTACCCTTTCCATTTCCCTTGCCCTTAGGCTTGGGCTTGGCCTTGGAAGTAGAAGCTCCATCAAATGCGAGCAAAGAACCTTTTCCCTTCTTCATTGTCTCCTCAGTCATCTTGAGCAAATTGTGCAGCTCGGGGAGAGTGGGCTCAAGCTTGTTCATATGAAAATTCATTATGAACGGCCCAAATGAATCAGGAAGGGACTGCAGTATAATGTCTGAACACATATCAGCTTCAATGATCACATCAAGCTTTTCAAGCTGCTCGATATGGTTGATCATTTTCAAGGTGTGATCAGTCACAGACGAACCCTCATTCATCCTTGCCTTGAATAGATCCTTGACAATATTGTACTTCGCGGTCCTACTTTGCTCCCCATACAACTCTTGTAAGTGGAGAAAGATGTCGCGAGCACTCTTCATGGACTCATGTTGCTTCTGAAGCTCAGGGCTCATGGATGCCATCATATAGCATCTTGCCTTCAAATCGTCGTCCATGCGCTTCTGAAAAGCGTCTCTCTCTTGCTGAGTTGCAGTCTCAGCCAGTGCCTCAGGAGGTGTGCCATCAAGTGTGTAGGTAATCTTTTCGGAAGTTAAAACTATTTTTAAGTTCCTCAGCCAATCAAGATAGTTTGGTCCAGTCAAACGGTTGATGTCCAATATTTTGGATAACGGGTTGAGGTGAGCCATTTCTATGAACTACATATAAAAAATTAAATAGAGAATTAGATTTCATTTTTAATCCATAATGATCGGGTCTTTAATCATATGGTACCTCCCACTATTTTATCAAATTCCATACACCCTCTGATGGAATTCGGGAATCTCATTCCTAATGGGGATTGGGGTCCCACTGTGACCTAGAAGCCTCACATGTTAGTTTCTTGACTTCTAACCCACAATAAGAAGACAACTCTTTGTCTATTGCTTCATAAGCAAATTCCAATCGTTTTGCCTCTAGGGTACATACTCCTCACATGTTAGTTTCTTGGAATACTTCCCTAGTTAAGTTAAGCCCATCATTCACACAGGTATGTTTCACCAAATATATACCTCACATGTTAGTTTCTTGGTATATACCAGCTTAGGCACCCCATGATATCTATATATGTGATAGTTTCAAGTAATGTCTTTAATATGGGTAGCTCCTACATGTCTGCAGCCAGGTACCCACATTAAGGGACGTTAGATGATCCTATAATGATGGAAGGCAATGAAGAATCCATTCCCTAATGTATTCTCCATTTCCAACTTAATATTAAAAGAGAGGGGTTTTTAAGGGTCTCATCAAATTAACATACATCTCATGCATATAAATAAAAATTGAACAGCATAAAATAATAATAATCCACTTATCGATATTAGTCCCTAAGAAGAGACATATAACGATCTATGGATTTGGAGCTATCACTATTAATCTCATTAAAAGCTCCCACTATGATGATTATGGACTTTGAGAGAATTCAATCCAAGCCAATAGATTGAATCCAAGGTCTAAGGTGGGTGTAGGTGATCGTAAAATAACACATTCGAAACATGCATGCTGTCTTGAAACACTTCTCTAAGCTTTCAAGTCCTTCAATCTGCTCCCTTGGCTTGATGGTCTCCACCATTGGCTTGTTGGGCTCTATCATGCTCCTTTGGGTCCACCATGCTCCTTAGTGCGCTCTCGATTACATAACATTTACATAATTTAAAGAAAGGGATACATAAGGGGAATGTGGGGTACATAAGAGAATGATAGAGAGAGAGGGAGAGGGAAGGTGGCATGCAAGCCCCAAATAAATTACATCACCTTAATAAAATTACAACTCTTGTAAATAATAACATCCCATTCATAAGACGGCCAATCACAATTGGTTTAAAGGGTATAGTCCATAATCATCATCCAAACACATACATACAATCTCATTGCATAATGTAAAGAAAAACTGTAAGCATTAAAACATATGGGCATTATGGTAATTCACTTGAATGATTTACATTAATCTCATTAATGCATCCTAATCTTATTAGGTATTAACAAAAATATCCAGAATTAAATAAAGTCTTAACATTTAAGACATTTTAGTTCCAATTAATCAAATTAATTTAAACATATAAAGTTTCCTAAAATAACTCTAATATCCAATATTAGGGTTTCCTTAATTAAACAAATCAATTTCATTTAATTAAGAATTTCCAGATTTTAATTTAATCCCCAATTGTATTTTAAACCATTTAAAACATTATAAAATTAATCAATATTAATTAAATAATTAACATGGGAATTAAATAAAATCATTTAAATGATGAATTAGTGTATTAGGGTTTCCTAAAACCCTAAACCCTAAACGCATAACCCTAAACCCTAAATGCAAGCCCTAATCATTAAATTCCTTATGATTGGTCATTTAATGTCCAATCATTAAAACCCTAGGTTCATACGGTATTTAATAAAAGGGATTAGGGTTTAATTAATGCCAAATAGGGTATTAATTACCCTTAATTAATTACACTAATTAGGGTTTCCAAAACCCTAACCCTAGACATCATTTATGGTATTAATTATGTCCTAACAATTAATAACCATGATTGGTCATTTAATGACCAATCATTAACTCTTAATAAAGGTAATTAATATTCCAATTAGGGTTTTAATTAATGCCATAATGAAATTAGGGTTTCATCATTAACTCAAAATTAGGGTTTCATCCTTAACTCTATGCAGCCGTCACTACCAAGACGGCTGCCTGAGCTTGGCTAGGCTGCCATGGCCACCAACGACTGTGGGAGGCCATGGGCAGCCATGGGAGAACATCCTAGGGGTGTGGGACAAGCCTCTGGACACGTGAGGAGTGGTGGAAGTGGCTGCCATCATCAAAAACAATCAGGGTTTCCAAAACCCATTGCTGGAGCCATTGTTGCAGACCTTGAAGGTCACAATAGCTTCTAAAACCTTATCAATTCGACTCCTCCATTGAAACCAGCTTTTGTATCATGTCCCTACATGAAATACTAAGCTTCTAGAAGAGGTTTGGATGATCGAATCATCACCAATTGTTCTAAACAATTAAAACAACAGTATGCTGCCCAGAATTTGACAGCATACTGTCCATGGTCAGAAATTGATTTAAAACCCAGCAAGATGAATGAATTAGGCTACCAAACGAATTTTCCCAGTATCCTACATGTCTTAGGAAACTAATGCAATTGGTTTCATGCAATTTGGAGTTCCCTAACTCAAGTTCTAATCAAAACTCCATTGATGACTTTTCTGCAGAGAAAATCTGCTATGCTGTTCATGAAAAATTTTCAAACTTTTTGAATCTTTTTCCATCAAAACCTTTTTGAAACTTAAAGAAAATCATATATACATGATATATAATGATCCTAAAGTGGATTTGCATCAAAAATACAGAAGCTTTGATTGAATTTAATTGCAAGAACCTCTGGGTTCTAAAACCCAGATTCGACCCTCTGCAGAAAACCCAGTTTTCCTTTTTCTTCTTCTTCCAATTCAAACCCTATACAACCTTTGCATCAATGGTTACCCTTAACCATGATTTAGAAGAGGAGTAGAAGAAGAATAGACCTAGGGTTCCAAACCCTAGGTTCGGCCAGAGAGAAGAACAATTCTGCAGTAAAAATTCTCCAGATTTTTGAATCATTCAACTACACCATAAATTCCAGCCCATATGTATTTTGTATTATGCATAGCCATGGCTCTGATACCACTGTTGGGAATCATACAAGAGGGAAAAATAGAAGTGCGGAATATAAAAATTTTCCCTTTGATTCCACAGCCCATGAATCTAACTATGCATATACAAAATTAAACCCTAGCTATGAAGAGGGTTAGAACACTTACAGAATTTTTGTCTTCTCCTTTTTGCTCCAAGCTTTGATTCCGGACAGCGGTGAATGAGCAGCCCAAGTGTGCTGCCTCCAACGGTATCCACACCTAGCTAGAGCTTCAAGTCTTTTCCTTCTTTTCCCTTGTTGTTGCTAGTGAAGGAGAAGAGAGGAGAGAGAGAGAGGGAGGCTGGAAAATCTGGACAGCCCCTTGGGATTTCAACTTGTGATGATGTCACACATCATAGTGTGACTTATATAGTCCACACTAAGGGGGCCGGCCCTAGGGGGAAACCCTATTAGGGTGTGATGCAATTTCTCTAAATTGCACAATAACCCCTATAAATTATATCAAATATAAATAGGCCTCAAAGAACTATTCTTTATGCATTCATACCCTTTCTCTCATAGACTTTAAAGCTCATCTTGCATGATCAGTGTGTGACCCATTGGGTTCACATCATCAAGTAGTAGGAATAGCACGAGGTGTGCACAATGGAACTCTTTCCATTTAGGGTCTAATTGGAACTCCTTCCAATTCCCTAATTGATTATAACTCATTTATATCAATTAGGGCTTCTACTAACCATGAATAACACCTAGCATATGGTTCATGGTGTCGTCCTTAATGAAGTGAATATGTATCTATCAAAGAACCCTTCTGTTATAGTTTATAGGTTACAATTGCATCCTTCCATTTACACAATGTCTCTAATTGAACTAATAGGACATGGAAGTCTGTCAAGTCCCTAGTTCAATTACTTTATACTCATTCATAAATATCAACTCAATGATGAACTTATGGAAACTCCTTTCCATATTCACACTGCCATGGCCATGGACTGAATGAGTTATATTATGAATGCTATATGAGACATTCTCTCTCTTTTTCCTGAGAGTAATGGATTCCTTGTTGATCACTCACATGCCTTCATACACATAGCAATAGGGCCAATGAACACCTTTACAGACCCATGAATAGAATCTGCACTTAGTGTTATCAAACTTCTAAAGCTACATGCATAAGGTAACTATGGTGTCTCAGGTCTAAGGATTACTTGTACCACTATAACATTGAGAAACTGATTGACAGGCAGGTTAAAACTCCATTCAGTTTATCTCAAATCTTTGGTCACATTCAGTGTACCTATTCTATTAACAGGCACCCACCTGTTGGTTGTAGTGTCTCCACACAAATAGCTTGAGACCAGCTATCCTCCTATAGAGTCAACCTAACAAGTGCTAGTCCTATGGTTCATTACTGTCCATCATAGTGAACCTTCAACTAGGAATGATTTAGGAGTTTAGTACAGAGATATATTTACAGTCTCATAATTACAACTCTTTGTAATTCAATATTCTCAACTCTAACTCCTTGGACATATTATGTAAATATAAATGATGCATATAAACATAATAGAATAAGCCCTTTTATTAAATCAATAATAAATGTGACATATATAAATGAAATCAATTGATTGTTCCTAATCCCTAAACAATCATCTCTATGATTGGCTCTAGGGCATAATCCTAACAAGTAACTACCCCTATTACTTCTCGGCGGGTGTTGTCATAAGCTCTTACGGTCTGCCCAGATGGCGTGAAATCAGTGGGCCCCAAACCCAAAACAGTGGCAGTTCGGAGAGGACATACATTCAGTGCGGACCCATTGTCGATAAGAACGGTGGGAACCCTCTTCCCCATAGTGTCAACGGTCACATAGAGAGCTTGAGAATGGCTCAGCCCGCTTTTAGGTAGGTCTACATCGGTGAACACGATGGTTGAGTTCTTGGGAGTTGGATTCACCAAATGTACCAATCCCTCGGGGGATGTGTCAACAGGCACTTGTATCTGATTCAACAGTTTCAACACGGTCTGTCTGTGCTTATGCGAGGCCATGAGCAAGCCCCAAATAGTAATGCTGGCATTGGTCTTCTTCAGCTGCCTAAGCACTTCATCCTCTTCTTCTTGCAAGCTAGGACGCCTCTGCCCTTCCAAATCTTCCAACGGATTTTCAAATTCTAGGTGGGGGGGCTTGAAATGACGACCCCCTCTGGTTATATGGTCCAACTCATCATCGCTAGCCCATATGTCATGGACTTCCTCGGAGTCATTCATCAAGTCATCCCATTCTATCATGTCGATGCTCTCCATCTTTGTCGGCAAGTCATCCCAACCTGAAGGGACTATCGGCTCATCTGATATCGGACTTGGGCTTGAGTACAGCACATAGTAATCATATTTCCCCGACGCTTCACCTAATAGGCCAACCTGAGGATCCCCTGCTTCATATCTTTCTTTCAGCTCTTGTTGGATAGATTTCTTTGGCAACAACAAAACCTTTTGGTCAATGAGGTCTTGGATGATCTTCTTTAGTATAGAAAAAGCCTCGGTGTCATGGCCGGGTGCACGATGGTATTGGCAATATTGGTGAGGGGTTGAGGGCCTTGGCTTTGGTGGAAGTGGCATGATAAGGCTGTTATTGTGGCAAATGGTGAAGAGACGGGTTAAGGTCATGGGGAGCGGAGTGTATTGTCTTATGGGATGGCGAGGGCGAGAGGATTCAACCCCAATGGCATTTATGGTGTTAGGTGGGGGTGTGTTGTTGTGTGATGGGAGAGGATTACGGGTGACATTTGGACGGGTTGGTGGTGAAATGACTTGTTTGTCAATGAGGTCTTGGACTTGGGGGCGAAGGCGAATACAGTGATTGGTGGCATGGCCTTTGGATTGGTGGTACTTGCAGTACTCATTCTCATTGTAGCTCTTGGGTAAGGGATTTGGTGGAGGTCTTGGGTCGAGTGGCTTCAATAGGTCACGACTTATGAGCTTTTCAAGGACTCTTTCGAGTGGCATGAATAGGTCAGTGAATTGGCGAGGTGGGTTGACATCATTGAGAGAAAAGGGTTGGATTGGTTGAGTTATGGTGTTGACCTCGGCATTGTTCTTCCCAGTAAAGTTTGTTTTACGACGCCTCACTTCCTCAGTCTTGATTGTCCCATCATTGATAGCATCTTCAACCTGCGTGCCAACCCCAATGAGAGCTTTGAAATTTGGGAAATAGTGGGCAAATAGGTGCTTGTGATACACGGGCAGCAGGTTCTTAACCACTAACTGAATTTGGTCCTCCTCATTCGGCCTATCCGTCATTCTCGACGCCTTTTGTCTCCACCCTTGTAATGTAAGCGGAGAAAATTTCATGAGCCCCTTGCTTGGTAGTTTCTAGGTCCCTTCGAGTAATGTCCACCTCTGTGTTATACTTGTAGTGCTCTGAAAACTCATTGCATATGTCTTCCCAAGTCCGGGTTCTATTCTCATCCAAGGATAAGAACCATTTCAAAGCAGAAGTGGCCAAGGTTTCATGGAACATTTGAGCTAAAAGCTCTTCAGTAGCCCCTCGAGGGTGCATAGCTCGCACGTACATCTTCAAATGAGTCTTAGGGCAACCCGTCCCATCGAACTTTTCTAACTCCGGCATCTTGAATTGTAGTGGAATACGAGCCGTTGGAAACAGGGATAGAGTCCGCACATCGACCATGTCATCAGCCCTGCGAATCCCTTTTATGGTTCTCTCCAAAGCTTCTACCTTGCTAGCTAACACGGAATCACTGCTAGTACCTTTCCCCTTGGCTTCCCCTTCTAGGTTGGTGACCTCAGGTTTCGAGCTACTTTCCCCCCTTGTCTTGGTGTTCTCATTGGATTGAGGTCCCTCTTCGGTGCCAGCCCCATGAGGTATACCCGAGGAATGGGCCTTAGAGCCATTTTGTTCAAGATCCGCCATCTTCTGTTGGTTCTCTTGAGCCATTTTCAATGCGGTATCGGATGTCTCGGCGGTATGGTCAAGCTTGGCCATGATGGCTTTCAGGCAAGCCTCAAGGTCAAAGTGCCCCTCACTAGTTCTTTCGTCGGCCATGTCTGTCTGATGGGTAGACTCAACACTCACTAGACGCCCTTGTGGATTGCGGATCCAAGCCAGCACGTCTATGGATAGAAAAGTTTTAACCTTTAGCCTAAGGATCTGTCCTAAACCTCCATATTTTCCTTAATGAACTCGGTCTCTACACCATTTTCAATTAATTCATTCCTTTTATCCAATTACCTTTACAGGGGTCATGGATTAAGGGTATGTTTTAAAGAATAGGGCATAGAGTCCTTCAATTAGGTTTAATTAATCCCCTAGGACTAGCACATCACAAACATAGCTTTACATCCTATTTCCTTAATTTATTCCTCCTAACCCATGGCCTTAACGAAGGCTAGGGTTTAAAGGTCTATATTAAGGGCATAAGATATAAAGCCTCACACCACAAACACGGCATAGCATCATTACAAACAATTGTGGGTGCATAAAGGTGAGACCGTAGTGTCCTACAAGTCTGTCTATATGGACTAATGATAAGGGTAGGCTAGGTCCTTCACTTGCTTGAGCAATCCTTATACCTAACCACATGTGGCATCAGGAACGCCGCGTGGGTCCAGCAGTACGTGATTAACTCATTTAATATACCCAAGGGCAAGCCCAAGGGTACTAGGCAAGAGAGGTTGATAGCTTTCGCCCCAACACATGGAATCAGGAAAACCAAGGTTGAGACTAGGCCGATCGTTGGCAAAGATACATCGAGGGACATCGATCCTAACATGCAAGAGTTTGCGCACACAATGCAATAAATGAAAGCACACAATCAAGCGGATGCAATGTGATTGATTTTAATTAAACATAAGAAACTAACCTAGCCCATTTAAACTTTATAGAGTCTAGCCCACAAATCCCCAGTGGAGTCGCCAAACTGTGAACCCCGGAAATTGGGCCCACAAGGGATTGAAAGAAGGAAAGGAGTCGCCACCTTATTTTTTAAAGGAAACAAGGAAAACCCTAAAAATAGTTTGTTTTAGGAAAACAATTTGAATGACTCCATAAAAAAGGAAAGGCAAAAACCAATCTTTTGAAAACCAAAGAAATCGGGGATTCGGAGGCTAAGTTATGACATGGGAAGGTTCTAGGCAAAGCCTATAGGCACCCATGTCACCCTTTCGGTCTCTCAGTTCATTTGGGCTAAATTAAAGTCTTTCCATACAAAAATCAGCAAGTATATCATCACAAGAATTGCATGCATATCATATATTTCATTCATCCATCCATGCATAATAAGCAAATAAAAACAGAAAAAAGAAAGAAGAAAAGAAAACATAAATAAACCTAGGATGCTTGGATCCTAGAACGGACTTGAGCCTCACGAAGAGCGCCTACGTACCATGCAACGAAATACATGGATCAAAGTCCACGTAGTTCGATTAGAATTAGGGTTAAGACCTAATACAAACCTATGGTTAAAACCCTAGGTTTCCTTATTTGATCAAAAGAGTTGAATATGATAGAAAGTTTGATTTTAGGAAAGAAATCCACAAAATGGAAACTTTAATAAAAACCAGAATTTATTTATGAAGGAAACCTTTGATTAAACCATAGGATCATATTAAAAATTAACCTTAGATAGGGAGAAGAGAATGAGTTAAGAAGAAAGGTGAATTGGGGCACCTTCACACCCACTTACCTGAGCGCAATTACTCCAAACATTAGCTATTTCAGACATAAGCAGCCCTATTTGCCATAGGACAAATACCACACCTATTTGCACCCTTACAAGTGCTCAAAACCATGCGAAAACACTAACATGCAAATCTGGACAGAATAGTATTATGGCCTAAAATCATCCACTAAGCATGCCAATAGCAAAAACAGCGAACAATAATAAGTCCTAACATATTCCTAGAACCATATCATGCATAAAAACCCTAAAACATACTAACATGCATGCAAAACTATCATGTTTACTCCATATGAAAAACATATACAGCAAACACGAAGAAAAACCAATAAAAAAGTCTACTTTATCATGCTATATGAAAACAAACACGAAACAATGTCTCTAAAACCCTAAACTCACAAATATGCTTAAAAACTCACAAGACATACTTTAATCATGCTAAAACCAAACTAAATAGAAATTATATCATGCATATTAACTAACTAAAGCAATATAACATGATGAAAATCCTAACTCTAACATGCAATGACACTAATCCTAGCACAAGGACAAACAGGAGCACAAGAATCATAACTATGCATTGAAACATAAAGGACAGCCCTAAAGCATGCTAAACAGTAGATAAACAATAGATATTCCATGTATATTAACTAGCTAGAGTGTTAATACATGATAAAAAGGCTACCTTTAACATGCAATAAGCCTAACCCATATGAAAACCTAGTTTAAGCTTGAATAGAGAAGGAGAATACCTTATTCTCTCTCAAACACTCAAGTATTAATGCATAAAGTGGCTCCCCTTGTGTTTGTAATTGTTCGTGGCTCCTCAGGTCTTTAGAGTGAATCAAACCAACACGAATCCTCCTCTTTGTCAAAGTGGTATCACAGCAAAGAGATCAAAACTCACTCAACTTTGAAAAGAAATAGAAAACAAAAAGAGAACAAGAGAAAAGAAAAGTGATTTTCGTCACTTTGCAGCAGCAGCAACTTCAATCGCGTTTTTGGGTATGAAAACGTTGGATTTGGATAAAGCTTGTGAAATACAAAGTTGTAGAGAATTGAATTATCTTTCTAACAAGACCAATTTCATCAAATTCTGACTTCGGATGAAAAAGTTATGATTAAAATACGACTGCTGGTTTTTAGAAAATCTGTTGCTGAATTATGACGAATTTCACTCCCTCCAAACCCTCTTCTCCTCTCCCTTGTTTAAAGACATTAAGAGAGTATTTATAGCTGAAATCTGGAGTTTCCCTTTCCTTCCTGGACTAGGTTTCCTTGGAGAATAATCAAAAGGTATTTTATAATGATAAAAGACTTCTAATCTGAATAGGAAAAGGAAATTGTCTTTTATAAAAATTGGGAGACTGACCGCTAACACGCATGCACATGTATCGTATGTGCGTACACACACTCATCACATACGTACACGTGTTAGTGTCATGATAAAAATGGCTAATTTAATAAAATAATTTTCTTTTCATTTTAACCAAAAATCTCATGCTGTGATTCGCACTAATTCTTCAAGGATAATTCGTAAATAACCACACTAAACTCATCATCAGGCCATATCAAAATTGAACTTCATGAAACACTTTTGAGGGTAAAATGATGACTAATGAAAGTCAATTTGAAAAGATTTGGTTGGTAATTGTGAGTCAATTAGAGCTAACCCAAGGAAGGGTCAATTAACCAACTTGAACTACATCGAGCCATTTTAATCCCGAGCCATTGACTTACCAAATTGAACCTAGAAATACCTCTTATGCATCCATATGAACTCCAATTGACAATTTGGAGATCATTTCAAGGTCAAATGAAAAGTTTGGGACTTAAAAGACGATTATGCCCCTCAAGTCACAAAAGCTCTTATTATCCCTCAAGATCAACTCCAATTTGAACCAAAATTCATATCCATTGTCCTTGTGACTCTAGAAAACTAATGCAAGTGACTAGACTAAAAAACAAAACAAAAACATGCATGAAATGATGAGCCCTAGTAAGGTGGTGCAAAAATGGGGTGTGACACCAGAGCCTATGATCAATTCAACAACCAAGATCGGAATCCTGGGGTTCGAGATTTTCTTTACCGAGTGGTATCCAGTCACCGCTGAAATGGTGGATGATGAAGCTATCAAGGATAGCTATTGGGAGAAGAAATAAGAAGATTGGGTGGAGCATATGGACCCTGAAACCATGGTCACTCTGTTCCAAGACATGGCCCTCACTATGGGGTTTGAAGGTGTACAAGAGTTTGGAAGGAAGAGCCATCACACTATTGTACTTTTTACCCAAGTTCTGATCCAGCTTTGGCAGATAAAGATTTTTGTGACAAGTACTTTACAGAAGGGCCAAATCCTCAGAGCTTGACAAGTTGGTACAATTCTGTGGGAAAGAAGAAAGAAGACTAGGTAGAGAATATGGACACCGAGGCTATGGTCACCATGTTCCAAGATATGGTTCTTACTTTGGGGGAGTCAGCAACAGAAGATTGCCAAGATTCGTTAATTCACCATGCAACCACGCCGCTTCACAATTGGTACCTAGAAGATGGAGCCATTGCAGAGATCCTTGAAGAGGAAGATCATGACCTGCCTGATAGTAGCTTATAGGTTCCTTAGTTAGAGTTTTTCCTGCTTTCAATAAAGTGTGTCCGCCTATCCCACTCTGTGGAGTTAGGAGTCGTTTCATAGTTGCGGCACCAAATTTTGTTTCCTTTTTTGTCTTCAAGTTTGTGTCTTTTTGTTAGTTCCTTTAATGAAGTGTGTTTCTTTTATACATTGTTTGCTTGCAGTGTTTCTTTCCTCTCTTCTATGGATATTTATGGCATGGATATAGATCCTAGGAATGACGTCCCTCCGGAGCTCGACGAGCGAAGGAAAAGGGGTGTCACCGAACCTAACATGGATGAATTGGAATCAATCAATTTAGGGACAAATGAATTGCCAAAGATAATTAAAATTGGGATAACCCTCTCACCACTTGAAAAAGAAAAGTTGATAGCCCTCTTAAAGGCTAACATAACAGCCTTTGTATGGTCTTATGAAGACATGCCCGGCATAGATCCTGCCATTGTGCAGCATTTCATCCCCACTAATCCCCTTAAAAAGCTGGTAAAGCAAAAATTGAGAAGGTTAAAACCTGAATTGGCATTGAAGGTAAAGGAGGAAGTAACCAAGCAACTGGACGCAGGGTTCTTACAGGTTGTGGAGTATCTGGAATCCTTATCTAATATAGTGCCCGTACCTAAAAAGGATGGAAAAGTAAGGATGTGTGTGGATTTTCGAGACCTTAATGCAACAAGCCCTAAGGATGATTTTCCTTTGCCCCACATTGATGTGTTGGTAGACATTACTGTGGGACATGCGCTTCTCTCTTTCATGGATGGGTTTTCTGGATACAATCAAATAAAGATGGCGCCACAGGATATAGAGAAAACAGCCTTTATCACACAGTGGGGAACGTATTGCTACAAAGTGATGCCGTTCGGTTTGAGAAATGCTGGGGCTACCTATCAGAGAGCTGCTACAACATTGCTGCATGACATGATCCATAAGGAAGTGGAAGTGTATGTGGACGACATGATCGTGAAGTCCGTAGACCGAGAAGGACACTTCATGGCACTAGAAAGGTTCCTGGAGTGGGCAAAGAAGTATAACTTGCGGTTGAATCCACAGAAATGCGCCTTTGGTGTAACTGCAGGCAAGCTATTAGGATTCGTGATTACTCAGAGGGGAATCGAGGTTGATCCAGGGAAAATCAAGGCCATTGTGGAGATGGAGCAGCCTAGCACAGAAAAGCAGATTCGAGGGTTTTTTGGGAGAATTCAGTATATAAGCAAGTTTATCGCTAATTTGACTATGGTGTGCGAGCCGATCTTCAAGTTGCTTAGGAAAGGAGTGCCGAAGGTATGGAACGGAGAATGTCAAGAAGCTTTTGAGACTATTAAAAGGTATTTTAGTAATCCACCAATTCTAGTTCCTCCGCGACAAGGTGAGCCGTTATTGTTATACTTAACGGTCACTGAAACCGTGACAGGAGCTATGCTAGCTTAGTACCTTGAGGGGTGAAAAAAGGAGAATGCCATTTATTACCTAAGCAAGAAGATGACAGATTATGAGGTGAAATACAATGCCATAGAGAAGGCTTGTGTGGCTTTGGTGTGGGCAACTCAAAAACTCCGTCACTACATGATGTCCTATGAGGTTTTCTTGATAAGTCGTATGGATCCGCTGAAGTACTTGATAGAAAGGCCGGTTTTATCCTATAGAACTGCTTGTTCGTCGATTCTCCTCAATGAATTCGACATAAAATATGTAACGCAGAAGTAAGTGAAAGGAATTGTCATTGTAGATTACTTGGCTAGCTGCCCTGTGGCATCATCAGAACAATTCAATGATTAATTCCCCGATGAGGATGCCCTGGAGATTGGAAAGAAGGTCTGGAAGGTATACTTCGATGGAGCTGCTAACAAGAGAGGGTATGGGATAGGAGTTTTACTGGTCTCACATGAAGGAGCATTCACACCCTTGGTGGTTAAGTTAGGGTTTGAAGCAACCAATAACATCGCCGAGTATGAAGCCTGCATCCTTGCGTTGGAAGCTACACTAGAATTGGGGATCAAAGAGTTAGAGGTTTTCAGAGATTCAGCACTGATTATTTGCCAGATAAAGGGAAAGTGGAAGACTCGTGATGAAAAACTGCTGCCGTATCATGCTTACTTAGAAGCCTTGACTAAGGAATTTTTGGAAATAGAGTTTAATTACTTGTCGAGAAATAAGAATCAGTTCACCGATGCTTTGGCAACTCTAGCTTCTATGGTGGAAATTTAAGATGGTGGGAATGTAAAACCGTTGGTGATAGAATGTAGAGAAAGACCTGTGTACTGCTGCTCTATTCGAGAAGGAGAGTTGAAAGATGGCCATCCTTGGTACTATGACATCATGAAATTCATCAAGGAAAGGGAATATCCGGAAGGAGCATCCCGCGTTGATAGGAGAACACTAAGGAGGTTGGCAAGTCACTATGTTTTGTGTGGAGGAAAGCTATACCGAAGGTCACACGACGGGGTCCATCTGTTGTGTGTCACTGAGGAAGAAGCCGAACGTCTTGTTAGTGAAATCCATAAAGGAGTTGGAGCACCACACATGAATGGTTATATGCTAGCTAAGAAAATCATGAGGTTGGGCTACTATTGGTCTACAATGGAGAGAGATTGCTATGCACATGTCAAGAAGTGTCACAAGTGTCAGGTTTTTGCTAATGGACAACACTTGCCTTCCATGCCTTTGACGAGTATGTCGTCACTGTGGCCATTTGCAGTGTGGGGAATAGATATAATTGGGCAGATTAAGCCGAAAGCCTCAAATGGGCATGAATACATCTTGGTAGCTATTGATTACTTCACTAAGTGGGTAGAGGCAACTTCTTTCAAGACCCTGAATGCTAAGAAGGTAGCATAGTTCATATAGCTCAACATCATTTATAGATATGGGGTACCCCATGAGATTATTTCAGATAATGGTCAGCACTTTCAGAAAGAAACCAAGGAGCTTTTGCAGAAATACAATATAGTGCACTATCTATCCTCTCTTTATCGCCCGCAGACTAATGGAGCAGTGGAAGCCGCCAACAAGAATGTTAAGAAGATACTACAGAAAATAGCTGACACTTACACTGATTGGTATGAGAAGTTACCCTTAGCCTTGTGGGGCTATAGAACATCCGTAAAATCATCAATAGGGGCTACCCCTTACTCTTTGGTGTATGGGATGGAGGCTGTTTTGCCTATTGAGTTGGAGGTACCGTCATTACGGGTATCTATGGAAAGTCAGATAGCAGAAGCAGATTGGGTTAAGAACTGTTATGATGAGTTGGCATTGCTAGATGAAAGGCGATTGAGGGCCTTGTATCATGTGCAGGGATATCAGCGAAGGGTTGCGAGAGCATTCAACAAATATGTCAAAGACCGAGGTTTGAAAATAAGGGATTTGGTGTTGAAAGAAATCAGAGCTCCAATTTTTGATCCACGAGGAAAGTTCAAGCCAAGTTGTGGTGGCCTGTATGTCATTAAAGAGATATCGCCAGCAGGGGCTGTTCGCCTCATGGATTTAGATGGGATTGAGTTCGCTCGTCCTACCAATTTGGATCAATTGAAGAAGTATTATGTGTAAGGCCTGCTAGGTTGAAAACCCATAAGGGTGGCCTAGGCAAAAGTTAAGGCATTTGAACTACGATGGCCTGATTCCCCATTCCTTAAAAAATAAAAAAATTAAAAAAAAAAAATAAATAAATAAAAAAGAAAAGAGGAAAAGAAAAAAAGAAAAAAGGATGGGGATACGTAGGCAACCCATAAAGTTACTTTGGGTGCGGTCCAAACAACACCACAACAACCAAATCTCAAAATTAAATTATTATTGGCAATTCATTTAGAACTAATTGATTGACAAAACAATTTATTGATGTTAAATAAAGAACTATTGACATGCCATAGATATCCTATTCTTCAAGTCTTCAAGTCTTTTTGCTTTTCTTCAGAGTCTCTTGGTTTGCTTTCTTCTCTTTTCTTTCAAGTCTTCGCTTCTTTCGTAAATCATGGGCATGTGCTGCTTCCACTGCTTCCAAAATGTCTTCCCTGCAAAATCCAAGTCTTGTGTCCTTGATAAGGTCATAAATCCTTTCCCTGCGTATGGTTTCTCTGATACCCAAGCTATTTTTCAACCATGTCTTGTATTCAAGGCTCATGACATAAGGTCCATCAGTGTTTTCAATTCGAGTCAGTTTCAGTTGGTCAGTCCATCTAGTCTTGGCCCACTTAATCATCGTGGGGCCCACAGGTTCAACAGAATGATCAAATACCATAGAAGCAGGTATGGTTTGCATGGCGCCCATCTGACGAAGGATTCTTCAGGTCCAATAGAATGAAGTTGATCTTAACCCTATGAGTTTGACTATAGCACACCCAGAAGTTCGGAGAAGAATTTGTTCCTTACATCCCCATATGAAGACAAACCACTTAATGTTTCGTCAAAGAAAATTGACCAGGGAGTTCAACTCGACGGCAATAATAATGTTGGGGTTTGTATGGATTAATGGTGGTAGGAGATAAGAAGTTAAGCCTTTTGAGAAGCCACATCTGCAGTAGAATGGGGCTCCCTCCTAGTGGGGCTTGTGGGTTATCATGAACTTTGTCTAAGCTATTGAGGGTTTCAGCTAACACCATGGGAATCAGGTTGTGATGTTCGAGAAGAAAGGGAATCAGTTCATATATTTGAATAGGGACATAGAGAGTCCCTGTGGAGATAAGGAAGCGACCAATCAAGCAAAAAGCAAAGGCGTGTTGAGTAGTAAGGTTGAAATTCAGGGTACCTTTGCTATCATGAGCCAAAAAGGAAGTTGCTATTTCCATGAGATTCACCATATGATCCTTTACAAATATGGAGGCCTCTTGTTGAGAAATCCCAAGGAAATTGGAGAAAGAAGTCAAGTAACTTAAGCGTAGAGTAGGGAAAATGAAAGGTCCTGCAGATGAAACTCCATACAAAGCACAGAATTCCTCCATTGTTAGGCATAGCTCTTCGTAGTTGAAACGGAATACATGAAGTTGGGGATCCCAAAAGTATGTAGCAGTAGTAAGAAGAGTGTTTCAAGCTTCACATGCATCAAAGAGAATAATGGATCTAAGCAGTAGCGCTTGAACTCCTTCCTTGCCTCCGCACTCATAACTTTCAGAAAATCACTTAAGAATTTGTCTAGAGCTTCCATAACTTGCTCTCAATGAATGTAAGTAGGGTTTGAGACCCCTTGGATGTGTTTTTATAAGAAAAAATTCGGAAATCCGTGTTTTGGAAGGAGAGATTCCGTCAAAATAGGAAGTTTCCTAAAAACAGGTGAAACTCTGCTTTGGGCTCGGGTGACCACCTAGGCCTGGGTGGCTAGCCGCCCAGCCCCAGGTGGTCACCCGAGGCTACCGCTTTGTTTTGCCTATTTTTGCCCTATTGTGCCTTCGTTTGGCCCTTTTGTAATATTTTAACTCTTATGTGCTTGATTTGAGCCCATTTTTCACACAATACAAGATCATATCATCGCAATAAAGTTCAACAAAGATTCATCAAGTATCCATAATAAAGAAGTTTAAGGTTGGGAATTGAAATTCCTAATTAGTACATGACAAGAAGATAATAAGTTCCAACATTCCTAACAAGAAGTGAGTGAAACTCAATGATTCCCCGTGGGCCTTCTCTTTCGACTTGGCCCAGCTCCATCATGTCCTGAACGAAGTGCTCTAGGAGGGGGCATATCCTGTGGTGGACGAGATGATGATGCCTGTTGCAAAGAAAGATAATGGGTTAGTAGGGTAATGGTGCCAATCCTAGTTGAAAGTTAATAAGATGATCACTTACTTGGGGATTCAAGCGTGCTTCCAGAACTAAGTTCTCTAAACTCATTCGCACAAGATCCCTTCTCAATCCTTCATTGAGTTCAATGCATTTCTGGGCGTACTCCCGTGGAACCTAGGATTGTATGAACATGGTTAATAATAATGAAAGAATCTAATTTCAAGAAGGTAAGAGTTTTGAACTCACATTCTCATAATATGGATCAATCTTGGAATACTCATCGAATGGTGGATGGGTAATGTCAGTCTTCACAAATTTCGTCCCACTGCACAAGTTCACGTACCAATTTAGTTGTGGGAGGGGTGGAGGTTGATTTCCTTCAAGGTCTTCATCCTCGTCATTGTAAGTCATCCCAGTGGCAGATCCAACTATGGAGCTATGTCCCCTTGCCCGTCGGCCCTGAAATTCAAATGCTTGTCAAGAAGAGTCTTTCTTATGATCTTAAAAAGAATTTAAGAGTTTGGGGAGCTCACCCCTTAAGGTGGTAGACCAGTGACCCTAGGATTCATCAGATATTGTCGACAAAAGGCAGTGTATTCTATGCGAGGGGAGGTGAATCCCTCGGCATCCTAACCCCTCAGAGCCTCTTCTAGTTCATCCCCCACTAGGTGGTTAGTATGCCTCATGTTCTTTAGTGGCATGGAAGGAGTCACAGCTGCATTCATGTTTCCATGGACTTGTCTCAGGACTCGCTCCCCGAGATACCAGCATCTACCTGTGGGGCCTTCAAAAAGGATCCTTTTGTTTGTCAACTCCAAACAAGAGGAGTAGTTCTCGGATAGCCTATGCTCCCACAGCCTCCATGGATCCCATTCCACCTGTTGAGTTTAAAATGAGAAATGAGAAAAAAAAGATAAAAGGATAAAAAGAGAAAGCAAGATTTTACCAGATCAGCAATCAAGCTGGCAAGATATGCCCTTGCATGGGCATAATCATGTCGGTTGGAGGCTTTTGTAGCCAAGCAAGATAGGGCGTAATTCTGAAGGATGGGCCATGACATGGCATCACTAGCGAGAGTTGGGCGACACATGTTCAGGTACTCGTAGTACCATATCTGTGGAAAATCAAAGAAATAAAGGAAATCATGTATGTGTTAAGTTTCGGGAAATAATAGAGAATTAAATGTTCTTTGTTACCTCCCAAACGAAAGGAAGTCCCCTAAAGTTCTTTGCAACTCCTCGGGACATGTCAGTCATGGAGCGATACATGGTTGCTAGAACAGCTCCACCCCAATTGTATCTCCCAATCTTGTTTATATCTTCCATGCTAGCTAGCAACTCTAGTCGAGCCATGTCATTGGTGCCCACAAAGAAGGTATATGAAATCATGTAGAGCAAGAAAGCTCTCACAATGTATTGGGGATCCGTCCCATCACTCTCTTCCTCAACGGCAAAGGTGTTGTAAAGCCAAGTACGGCGTACACCTTTTGGGCTTAACTCCGCTTCCACCCCGAGTAGGGCTACTATGTAGTTTTGATCCATATTGGCATATTCATAGTATTCCAAGCGCTCGCCTTTCAAGCTCAACCCAGTTATCATGGTAAAGTCCTTAGGGGTCATGGTCATCTCCCAAAGCTGAAATGGAAAGTGTTGGTGGTGTACCACCATAACTCTATCAAGGCAAACAATGCTTGCCTATCCCATTGCTCGTTCCATAGAGCATCTAGGAAGGGCCCAAAACCCACCTTTTTTATTATCTTGCGAGCACGTGGTTGGGCATGTTCCATATGTTTCCACCATGAGATGAGCCCCTTCATTGATGTCCTTATACAGAGACTTTGGAAATCGGGCTATTTCAAAGGATTGTGTATTGAGTTAGCATTGAAAATGTTGGGAATCAAACTAGAGAGGAAAAATACAAAGGCGGAATTTAAAATTTTTCCTACGATTCCCAAACCCATGAATCTTAATTATGCTTAATACAAAACAAAAACCCTAACTAGAAGAGGGTAGAATTACTTACAGTTGATTCAAGTCTTCTCCTTTATGCTCCAAGCTTTGTCTTCTGATTGAGCAGTCCAAGTGCACTGCCTCCAACAGTATCCACACCTAGCTTGAGCAAGTTGTCCTTTCCTTCTTCTTCCTTAGGGTTGCTAGAGGTGGAGAAGAGGGAGAGAGAGAGAGAGCCTCCAAGGGAATTTTCGGCCAGCACAAGGGAGCCTCCAAAATAGCTTCAAGTGATGATGTCATCACATCATAAGAGGCTTTAAATAGCCTCCAACTAGGGCCGGCCAAGGGGGGAGTTCAAACCCTAATCTAATTTGTGTAATTACTCTTAATTACACAATTAGCCCACTAGTTTGCATCAAATACAAATTAGCCCCTTAAAGAACTTTTCTTTAATCACTTATACCCTTTCTCTCATAGACAATCAAGCTCTCTTAGCATGATCAGTGTGTGACCCATTGGGTTCACATCATCAAGTAGTAGGAACAGCACAAGTTGTGCACAATGGAACACTTTCCATTAAGGGTCTAATTGAAACTCCTTTCAATTCCCTAATTGATTATAACTCATTTATATCAATTAGGGCTTCTACTAACCATGAGTAACACCTAGCATATGGCTCATGGTGTGGTCCTTAATGAGGTGAATAGTCATTTACAAAGAACCCTTCTGTTATAGTTTAAAGGTTACAATTCCATCCTTCCATCAACACAATGTCTCTAATTGAACTAATAAGACATGGAAGTCTGTCAAGTCCCTAGTTCAATTACTTTATACTCATTCATTAATATCAACTCAATGATGAACTTATGGAAACTCCTTTCCATATTCATTCTACCATGGGCCCATGGATTTAATGAGTTATATTCAATGAATGCTGTATGAGACATTCACTCCCTTTTTCCTGAGAGTGATGGATTCCTTGTTGATCACTCACATGCCTTCACACATATAGCAGAAGGGCCAATGAACACCCTTACAGACCCCTGAATAGGATCTGCACTTAGTGTTATCAAACTTCTAAAGCTACATGCATAAGACAACCATGGTGTCTCAGGTCTAAGGATTACTTGTACCACTATAACAATGAGAAACTGATTGACAGGCAGGTTAAAACTCCATTCAGTTTATCTCATATCTTTGGTCACATTCAGTGTACCTATTCTGATAATAGGCACCCACTTGTTGGTTGTAGTGTCTCCACACAAATAGCTTGAGACTAGCTATCCTCCTATAGAGTCAACCTAACAAGTGCTAGTCCTATGGTTCATTACTGTCCATCATAGTGAACCTTCAACTAGGAATGATTTAGGAGTTTAGTACAGAGATATATTTAGAGTCTCAAAATTACAACCCTTTGTAATTTCATATTCTCAACTCTAACTCCATGGACATATTATGTAAATATAAATGATGCATATAAACATAATAGAATAAGCCCTTTTATTAAATCAATAATAAATGTGACATGCATAAATGAAATCAATTGATTGTTCCTAATCCCTAAACAATCATCTCTATGATTGGCTCTAGGGCATAATCCTAACAGAAAACATAGAGATATTGGGCATACATTGGTAATTGATTTCAAATAGTTTTCCAAAAGTTTTAAACACGAGTTTTGATTCATGAAATGAATTAGGAATGAATGCCCATGACTTTGTGTATTCAAATTCATTGAGGATTGAACATGGTTTTGTCTTTCGGGCATTTTTTCAAACACTTGGTGTGTGACTTGTTTTCAAGCATTGAAATAAAAGATTTTGTATACCAAATCCTTGCCAAGACCAATTGACTTTGTACTACAATGCAAACCTATTGATTTTCCAAGAATTGAACATGTTTTTGTCTCTTTGGCATTTTATCAAACACTTGGTGGGCATCTTTTCTCAAGCATTGGGAAATAAGCTTTTTGCACATTCAATCCTTGCCAAATCAATGAACTTGGCTTAACAATGATAGAAACAATCAAAAGAAGATCATGGGAATGCATTTTATCCAATAGAAATCAAGATTTCAAGATAAACATGTTAAGTTGGGAAGAACTAACCTCATGTTGGGAATGGAGGTATGAAAGATGCTTCTTGGGTTCAAGCAACACCTTGTCTTGGGATGCATCATAGATTGGTGCCTTGTATGTATTCTTGATCACATAGTATGGATACTTGATGTTGGAATCATTGCTAGAAGCCATTGATGATGGTTGAGCTTGTATGTGAGAAAAACGGGTTTGATAAGAAAGATGATGAATTTGATCTTGTAAGTTGATGATTGATGCTTGTTGTTGTTGTTGTTGAATGACTTGTTCTTGATGCTATTTCATGCACACAACTTGAATTGAAAGTGAAACTTTGAATGAGAATGTGTGTGTGAGTGTTTGGAGAAGATGAAATGAGTTTCTAGAGAGAGAAACTCTCAATTTTCGAAATTAGGTGAGTGTGAGCATGAATGGGGGGTCAAGGGTTTAAAAAACCTCAAAACTGGAAACACCAGCCTTGGGTAACCGCCCAGCATCGGGTGGCAAGCCGCCTGGGCTTGGGCGGCAAGCCACCAGCATCCAAGTGGTCAGTCGCCTCGCCCACTCCGCTTTGCCCGTTTGGCCTTTGCTCGCCTATTCGCTCCTTTAAACCTTCTTTGAGATGCAATCTCAAGCTTGTTTTGAGTTGACAAATGAGTGAATACCTTGACATTGTTTAGCATGAAGTGTTTTGAAATGGATTGCATTGGTGGCCCTTGTGCGGGCATGGCATGCTAGTAGAGTTGAACAACCCTCTCTATGCATATGATTTTTTATCATTAGGGATGAATTCCCTCCTATGTCACTATGATTGGTTGTCATTTGGGATAAAGATACTTTCCCTATGTGCATGTGATGGTTTTCATGAGATGAATGTGTCTCCTATATGAGTTGATGTTTGAGTTGAGGCATGAATAGCCCCCATGTGAGATGACTTGGTGAACTTGTTGAGTGTTGGTAAGTAGAAGCTTACCTTTGTCTTGATGACTTAGTGAGAGATGGATGCAATCTTTCTCATGTCACATGTTTACTTTGATAGCTTGAAAGATGCAATCTTTCCCATGATTTGTGTTTACCTCGATGGTTTGAATATGAGAAGGACACGATCTTTCTCATACTATGTGTTCACCTTGAGAGTTTGATATGAGAAGGATGCAATCTTTCTTATGTCACATGTTTACTTTGATAGTTCGAAAGATGCAATCTTTCCCATGGTATGTGTTTACCCTGATGGTTTGAATATGAGAAGGGCGCGATCTTTCTCATACTATGTGTTCACCTTAAGAGTTTGATATGAGAAGGATGCAATCTTTCTCATGTCACATGTTTACCTTGATATTTGAAAGATGCAATCTTTCCCATGGTATGTGTTTACCTTGATAATTTGAATTTGAGAAGGATGTGTTAGGATTATGCCCTAGACCCAATCATAGAGATGATTGTTTAGGGATTAGGAACAATCATTTGATTTCATTTATGTATGTCACATTTATTATTGATTTAATAAAAGGGCTTATTCTATTATGTTTATATGCATCATTTATATTTACATAATATGTCCATGGAGTTAGAGTTGAGAATATAGAATTACAAAGAGTTGTAATTTTGAGACTGTAGATATATCTCTGTACCAAACTCTTAAAGCATTCCTAGTTGAAGGTTCACTATGATGGACAATAATGAACCATAGGACTAGCACTTGTTAGGTTGACTCTATAGGAGGATAGCTAGTCTCAAGCTATTTGTGTGGAGACACTACAACCAACAAGTGGGTGCCTATTACGAGAATAGGTACACTGAATGTGACCAAAGATATGAGATAAACCGAATGGAGTTTTATCCTGCCTGTCAATCAGTTTCTCATTGTTATAGTGGTACAAGTAATCCTTAGACCTGAGACACCATAGTTGTCTTATGCATGTAGCTTTAGAAGTTTGATAACACTAAGTGCAAATCCTATTCAAGGGTTTGCAAAGGTGTTCATTGGTCCTACTGCTATGTGTATAAAGGCATGTGAGTGATCAACAAGGGATCCATCACTCTCAGGAAAAAGAGAGAGAATGTCTCATATAGCATTCATAATATAACTCATTAAAGTCATGGCCATGATAGGATGAATATGAAAAGAGTTTCATGAGTTCATCAATGAGTTGATATCTATGAATGAGTATAAAGTAATTGAACTAGGGACTTGACAGACTTCCATGTCCTATTAGTTCAATTGGAGACATTGTGTTGAAAGAATGATGCAATTGTAACCTATAAACTATAACAGAAGGGTTCTTTGTAAATGACTATTCACCTCATTAAGGACCACACCATGAGCCATATGCTAGGTGTTACTCATGGTTAGTAGAAGCCCTAATTGATATAAGTGAGTTATAATCAATTAGGGAATTGGAAGGAGTTCCAATTAGACCCTAAATGGAAAGAGTTCCATTGTGCACACCTCGTGCTATTCCTACTACTTGATGATGTGAACCCAATGGGTCACACATTGATCATGCAAGATGAGCTTTAAAGTCTATGAGAGAAAGGGTATGAGTGCATAAAGAATAGTTCTTTGAGGCCATGTTTGTATTTGATATAAACAATAGGGGTCATTGTGCAATTTAGGGAAATTGCACAAAACCCTAAAAGGGTTTCCCCCCTAGGGCCGGCCCCTTTAGTGTGGACTATTTAAGTCACACTATGATGTGTGACATCATCACTTTTGGAACTCCCCAAAGGCTGGCCAGAATTTCCACCCTCCCTCTCTCTCTCTCCTCTCTTCTCCTACTCTAGCAACAACATGGGAAAGAAGGAAAGGACTTGAAGCTCTAGCTAGGTGTGGATACCGTTGGAGGCAGCACACATGGGCTGCACATTCACCGCTGTCCGGAATCAAAGCTTGGAGCAAAAAGGAGAAGACAACAAATTTTGTAAGTGTTCTAACCCTCTTCGTAGTTAGGGTTTGATTTTGTGTTATGCATAGTTAGATTCATGGGATTGGGAATCGTAGGAAAAATTTTTATATTCCGCACTTCTATTTTTCCCTCTTGTTCGATTCCCAACAGTGGTATCAGAGCCATGATTATGCATAATACAAAATACATATGGGCTGGTAATTATGGTGTAGTTGAATGATTCAAAAATCTGGAAAATTTTTCTGCATAATTGGTTTTCCTCCATGGCTAAACCTAGGGTTTGGAACCCTAGGTCAATTCTCTTCTACTCCTCTTCTAATTGATGGTTAAGTGTAGCCATGGATGCAATAGGTTGCATAGGGTTTGAGTTTGGAGAAGAAGAATAAGGAAACTAGGGTTTTATAAAACTGTTATGAACAGTTTTCATGGTTGCCATGAAAAACCGTCATCTTGTTTTGCCTGCCGAATTCAGAGTTCTTCTCCAAAATTTTCGAGCCATATATGGTTAGAAAGCTCTTTGAATAATCTTTCCAACCCAATAAACAGTGCGTCAATCCGAGTTCTGTAGTGAAAGTTATGAATTTTTTACTACAGGCTGTCTGGAAAGACAGTTTTGCTCGGGAATGATGCAATAGCCACAACTTTGAGTTATTGATGGAGATCAAAGGCATGGCAATGGTTGCCACCACTTGGGTTATGTTCTAGACATGGTAGGGAAAGGTTCCCAAGCATTTAGATGCATCATAATTGGATTAAGATGCTAGAACAGAAGGAAGAAGGAGAAGAACACCATGGAGGCTGAATCTGGGTTTTAGAACCCTAAGGTTCTTGCAATTAATTCTAATTAAAGCTGCTGTATTTATGATGGAAGATCATTGTAAGATCATTATATATCATGTGTATATGATTTTCTTTAAGTTTCAAAAAGGTTTTGATGGAAAAAGATTAAATAAGTTTGAAAATTTTTCATGAACAGCATAGCAGAATTTTTCTGCAGAAAAGTCATCAATGGAGTTTTGATTAGAACTTGAGTTAGGGAACTCCAAATTGCATGAAACCAATTGCATTAGTTTCCTAAGACATGTAGAATACTGGGAAAATTCGTTTGGTAGCCTAATTCATTCATCTTGCTGGGTTTTAAATCAATTTCTGACCATGGACAGTGTGCTGTCAAATTCTGGGCAGCCTACTGTTGTTTTAATTGTTTAGAACAATTGGTCATGATTTGATCATCCAAAACTCTTCTATTAGCTTAGTATTTCATGTAGGGACATGATACAAAAGCTGGTTTCAATGGAGGAGTCAAATTGATAAGGATTTAGAAGCTATTGTGACCTTGAAGGTCTGCAACAATGGCTCCAGCAATGGGTTTTGGAAACCCTGATTGTTCTTGATGATGGCAGCCACTTCCACCACTTCTCACGTATCCAGAGGCTTGTCCCACACCCCTAGGATGTTCTCCCATGACTGGCCATGGCCTCCCACAGTCGTTGGCGGCCATGGCAGCCTAGCCAAGCTCAGGCAGCCCCCTGGTAGTGACGGCTGCATAGAGTTAAGGATGAAACCCTAATTTTGAGTTAATGATGAAACCCTAATTTCATTATGGCATTAATTAAAACCCTAATTGGAATATTAATTACCTTAATTAAGAGTTAATGATTGGTCATCAAATGACCAATCTTGGTTATTAATTGTTAGGGCATAATTAATACCATTAATGATGTCTAGGGTTAGGGTTTTGATAACCCTAATTAGTGTAATTAATTAAGGGTAATAAATACCCTATTTGGCATTAATTAAACCCTAATCCCTTTTATTAAATACCATATGAACCTAGGGTTTTAATGATTGGTTATTAAATGACCAATCATAAGGCATTTAATGATTAGGGCTTGCATTTAGGGTTTAGGGTTATGCATTTAGGGTTTAGGGTTTTAGGAAACCCTAATACACTAATTCATCATTTAATTGATTTTATTTAATTCCCATGTTAATTATTTAATTAATATTGATTAATTTTATAATGTTTTAAATGGTTTAAAATACAATTGGGGATTAAATTAAAATTTGGAAATTCTTAATTAAATGAAATTGTTTTGTTTAAATAAGGAAACCCTAATATTGGATATTAATTTGATTAATTGAAACTAGGAGGGGAGAAAGGGAAAGTTTCAAGGAAAGGAAAGTAAGGTGAATTGGGGCACCCTCATACCCTACTTACCTTTAAGCAAAAGCAACCTGTCAAAATAACCACCCTATTGCATAGGGTAATTACTTTATTTGCAAGATTTCATCTCGCAATAACCAAAATAACCACCCCACATTGGTGGGGTAGTTGCACCTGTTGTACCTGTCAAGCACCTGCAATTTCCATGCAAAACATACCAAAAATACCAACCAACCCAGCTAGTTTCTAATCAAGCAATTATCATGCTTAAACATAGGCTAACATATACTCAAAATACGGCAATAAGAACAATGGACAAATCTGGACAGAATTGAAATAAGGCTTAAAATCAACCATAAATCATGCAAACAACATGAATCATAAGCTAACTAAACCCTAATTCAGCCCTATATGCAATGACATGCAAAAAACCCTAAAATCAACTAATATGAATGCAAAGATATCATAGTTACCTAATATGCAACACATATGCAGCAACTATGAAGAAAAACAAAGAAAAATCCTAAGCTATATGCAACTTTCCTAAAACAAGGATGAATGAAACCCTAGAATCACACTAGTGCATAAAATCCCATGAAAATCACTCCAAACGATGCAAAACAGAATATGAACAGCATTCCATCCATGCATATTAATCAATAGAATGATCCACACATGATAAAGACATAGGCTTTCACATGAAATAATGCTATTCTAAGCATAAACTCAATTTCAGCACAAAGGAAACCCTAGAATCCTAAAGCTGCAGTAAATCACATGGAATAACACTCTAGCATACTAAACAGCCCATAAACATCATCCTAATCATGCATACATACCAATAGAAGTAGCAAAACATATGCTTTAACATGAAATCATAGCTATTCAATGCAAAACCCTAGGACAAACTCTAGAAACCCTAAAAACACAACTAAACATAAAGTCACATGAAATAACATTATATCATGCAAATCCAGCCACAAACATTATTCTAATCATGTATTCTAAGCATTAGAGACATCAACACATGATGAAAACATAAGCTTGAACATGAAATAATGCTATTCTATGCAAAAAAAAAAAAAAAAAAAAAAAAAAAAAAAAACCCTAGAAAAGACTCTAGGAACCCTAAAAACACACCTACTCATAAAATCACATGGAATAACATTATATCATGCAAATCTAGCCACAAACATTATTCTAATCATGTATTCTAAGCATTAGAGGCATCGACACATGATAAAAACATAAGCTTGAACATGAAATAATGCTATTCTATGAAAAAAAAACCCTAATTTAAATGAAAGAGAGAGAGAAGGTATACCTGTATGTAGAACCTTACTGTTGTAGAGTTTGCTTCTCCTCTTGTGTACTGCTGGAAACACTCTCCTTCAAGCCTTCAAGCAAAGCTCCAGCCCTCCTTCAAGCTCTCTTTCTCACTCTCTCACTCAAAATTTAGGTTAAATTACCCTAAGGATGGCTGTCATAGCCTCCAAGTCTCACACATGCCTCTCCCTTCAGAAATTGCCTCCCCTATTGCTGAAGTATAAGGGGTATTTATAGGGTTTGAGGGAAAACCCTCAATGGTTGGGATTAAAACCCTAGGTATTGATCCAAGGGCTCTTAGAGGTTCGCTTGGGGCTCAAGTAGGTCAAATAGGGCTGAAAATAGGGTTAAATGGCGGCCGGAGGCGAGCAAATCTAAGGAAATAGGAAGGGAGCCGCGTTAACACTCAAAAAAGGAAAGAGGCTCGGGTGACCATCTGGGGCTGGGTGGTCACCTAAGGCCCTGTCAGCTTATGCCCTATTTTGACTCCAACTTCCAAATGTGTTTCAGGGCTCAAATCAACTCCGATTTTGATAAAACGAAAGCCAAAACCACCGTGTTTCGAAGGGGAATGTAATTTGAGTCACTTGAGGGCAAGAAACCCTAGCCATGGCTGCATGGTTGGGTCCTACAAAGGTGGTTAACCGCTATGCTTCACCATCGCTTAGCTTAAGTATGCACATAGGGTCGCACCGAATGCTTTCCAATTCGAAATTCAACCTCCCTAAACACATTTGGGGATGAAATTAAGACTAATCACAATCAAATGAGTAGTCATAGAGTGAAAATCATGAGCCGATTCGAGCTAACCCAAAATAGGTCTCTTAACCAACCTGAGCCATATTGAGCCATTCTAATCCTGAACCATCAACTCATCGAATTGAACCCATAAATACCTCAAATGCATCCATATGAACTCCAATTGGCAACTTGGAGATCATTTCAAAGTCAAATGGAAAGTTTGTGACTAAAAAGACAATTATGCCCCTCAAGTCACAAAAGTTCTTATTAGCCCTCAAGATCAACTCCAAATTGAACCAAAATTCATACACATCATCCTTAGGACTCTAGAAACTCAATGCAAAAGACTAGAATCAAAAAGGAAACAAAAAGACACATAAAATGACAAACCCTAGCTAAGGTGGCAAAAATGGGGTGTGACAGAAGCCCCTCATTGGTGAACAAGTTTCACTTGCGAGCCAATGATAAAAAGAACAACCCATTTTTGCCTGGGGGATTGATTTCATCAACACCCACTAGGGAAAAGACAGCGATCATATCATTGAATTCTTAGAATTCATTATACACAAATACAAAGGTACTCCTCATAAATTCTATAGAATTCTTCTCATACTGTATACCAGTTTCACTGGGGAACAAGATGGGGTATCCACAGCTTACATTGAACTACGTTCGATGAAAGGTCTTCTCATACTATACCAATTGCATTGGTAATAATACGAGGTATCCATAGCTTACACCAAATCTGCATTCGATGAAAGGTCTTCTCATACTACACCAGTCACGCTGGTGAATAATACGAGGTATCCATAGCTTACACCGAATCTACGTTCGTTGAAAGGTCTTCCCATACTACACCAGTCACGCTGGTGAATAATACGAGGTATCCATAGCTTACACCGAATCTGCGTTCGATGAAAGGTCTTCTCATACTACACCAGTCATACTGGTAAATAATACGAGGTATCCATAGCTTACACCGAATCTGCGTTTGATGGAAGGTCTTCCCATACTACATTAGTCACATTGGTGAATAATACGAGGTAACACTACGCCATCAAGGCTATCACAAAACATAAGAAAGATACATCCTGTTGGGAATCGAACAAGAGGGAAAAATAGAAGTGCGGAATATAAAAATTTTTCCTACGATTCCCAATCCCATGAATCTAACTATGCATAACACAAAATCAAACCCTAACTACGAAGAGGGTTAGAACGCTTACAAAATTTGTTGTCTTCTCCTTTTTGCTCCAAGCTTTGATTCCGGACAGCGGTGAATGAGCAGCCCATGTGTGCTGCCTCCAACGGTATCCACACCTAGCTAGAGCTTCAAGTCCTTTCCTTCTTTCCCATGTTGTTGCTAGAGTAGGAGAAGAGAGGAAAGAGAGAGAGGGAGGCTGGAAATTCTGGCCAGCCCTTGGGGAGTTCCAAAAGTGATGATGTCACACATCATAGTGTGACTTAAATAGTCCACACTAAAGGGGCCGGCCTTAGGGGGGAAACCCTTTTAGGGTTTTGTGCAATTTCCCTAAATTGCACAATGACCCCTATTGTTTATATCAAATACAAACATGGCCTCAAAGAACTATTCTTTATGCACTCATACCCTTTCTCTCATAGACTTTAAAGCTCATCTTGCATGATCAGTGTGTGACCCATTGGGTTCACATCATCAAGTAGTAGGAATAGCACGAGGTGTGCACAATGGAACTCTTTCCATTTAGGGTCTAATTGGAACTCCTTCCAATTCCCTAATTGATTATAACTCACTTATATCAATTAGGGCTTCTACTAACCATGAGTAACACCTAGCATATGGCTTATGGTGTGGTCCTTAATGAGGTGAATAGTCATTTACAAAGAACCCTTCTGTTATAGTTTATAGGTTACAATTGCATCCTTCCTTCAACACAATGTCTCCAATTGAACTAATAGGACATGGAAGTCTGTCAAGTCCCTAGTTCAATTACTTTATACTCATTCATAGATATCAACTCATTAATGAACTCATGAAACTCTTTTCATATTCATCCTATCATGGCCATGGCTTTAATGAGTTATATTATGAATGCTATATGAGACATTCTCTCTCTTTTTCCTGAGAGTGATGGATCCCTTGTTGATCACTCACATGCCTTCATACAGATAGCAGTAGGACCAATGAACACCTTTGCAAACCCCTGAATAGGATTTGCACTTAGTGTTATCAAACTTCTAAAGCTACATGCATAAGACAACTATGGTGTCTCAGGTCTAAGGATTACTTGTACCACTATAACAATGAGAAACTGATTGACAGGCAGGATAAAACTCCATTCAGTTTATCTCATATCTTTGGTCACATTCAGTGTACCTATTCTCGTAATAGGCACCCACTTGTTGGTTGTAGTGTCTCCACACAAATAGCTTGAGACTAGCTATCCTCCTATAGAGTCAACCTAACAAGTGCTAGTCCTATGGTTCATTATTGTCCATCATAGTGAACCTTCAACTAGGAATGCTTTAGGAGTTTAGTACAGAGATATATCTACAGTCTCAAAATTACAACTCTTTGTAATTCTATATTCTCAACTCTAACTCCATGGACATATTATGTAAATATAAATGATGCATATAAACATAATAGAATAAGCCCTTTTATTAAATCAATAATAAATGTGACATACATAAATGAAATCAAATGATTGTTCCTAATCCCTAAACAATCATCTCTATGATTGGCTCTAGGGCATAATCCTAACAATCTCCCACTTGCACTAAAGCCAATCGACCATGTATCGCATACCTATCTTCTCAAGATGTTGGTCTTAGACATAACAAATTATGTTTTAAAGCTTTAGTCAGTAGGTCTACAAAAACTTATGTAGATAATATCTTCTGTAATGTATTTATTATCTTTTCCAATGATTCCTCTAATCACATGGAATTGCCGCTCTATGTGTTTGGACTTTTGATGAGACCGTGATTCCTATACTTGAGCTATAGACCCATTGTTGTCACAAAACAAGGTGTGGGCAACTCAATGGAAGGAACAACTCCAAGTTCTAAATGAACTTATAGATCCAAACAGTTTCCTAGACAATGCGACAATTAATTCACCTTTAATAATGGAATCCACTGTATCTTTCATACAGTTCTTCTATTAAGTATTTCACCAACTAAAGTGAATATAAAATATACCCCATATGGATTATATCCAAATCCATATACCCATCTACTATAAGTTTACAATTTCCATATACAATCCAATATTCCAAATTTGAATTGACTGATAACTATTTGTAACAATTACAACATAATAGATATCAGGTTCAATACATAGTGTAGAATAAGGCTTCTTAACACTTTAAGAACCTTACTTGTATTATCCTAGGGCACATGCCCTTGAATAATGAATTCTTATCTGAAGTAAATCAGACCTCCCTTAGAATTCTCCATGTTGAACTCCTTCAACATTTCAACTATGTTTAATGATTTGGAGATACTTAGCAATCTGTATGATCTATCTCTATAGATCTTGTTGAATGCTTCTACCAAATCTTTCATGAATTAGTTTTTCTCTAAAAACCAAAACTTTACATTAGATAACATTCATATATCATTTATAATGATTAGGATGTCATCTATACTTAGGATAAAGAAAAACGATCGCACTCCCACTAACCTTTTATACACTCATGGTCCATCTATACAATAAGAGAAATCAAACAATTTGATTACTTCAACTTTATAGATGTTCTAATTATGAGAACCTTGTAGTCTATTAATAGACTTCTATAACTTACACACTTTTATGGTTTTTCACCATTTGATATAACATCTTTATATCCTTTTTGACATATCTTATATTCAAAATGTGTGTTTATAGATAACAAGATCCAAATGGATTTCAGCATAACTATTATCAAACAAGTTTCTTTATAGACAACTTTTTGCCTATGTTGAAAACATTCTTAAATAGCCAAGCCTTTTAGGTCTCTACCTATCCATATTGGATTTAATGACTCTTAGTCATTTCTCGAGTTGATGTGAAACATCGTCTAGTCATAATCAATAGGATTATCTTGGTGATCTTTATCGCCAAAGAACAATTCTTTCACATTCTAATGGAGATACAATATCTCTCTTATGTTAAAGAAATATCCAATTTGATCTATGAAAAGAATGTGGTGTAATTAAAGGTTTTTCCTCAACAGAGACAAGGGTTGGATCTTTGTTCGTTTGTGGCTTTATAGACAATTCTATAAATTCTATCTACTTTTGCATTTTTCTTGAATGAACTCTTTCTCAAGAAAATCTAGCAAACATCCTAATGGACAACTTTTGTTCATTAGGGTAATAGAAATTAATACTATCCCAACCACTTTTGGGATATACCACAATTCAACACTTACTTGACCTTATTTCCAGATTGTCTACATTATGTTTCTAGACATACGTAGCACAAGCCCAAGCCTTAACTTCTTTAAATTGGGTTTCTTCCCATATCATATCTGATATAATTGGGACGAAACTGGAGTGAACCCTAAATTATCAATATGTAGCAATTTTAAGGTATATCCTAGATGGATACATTAGTAAAACTCATCATGGATCAAACCATATCTTAATAGGGTTCAATTCATTCTCTTAGATTCACCATTGAGCTATGGTATTCTAAAATGAGTCTACTGTAATTGAATGCATGCTCTACATGACTATATACATCACAATGTATTAGTCAAATTATAAATGTAACTCTTTTACTTCACCAAGTAAAAGATGGGTTTGGTCATCTCATAACCAAATCATAATCGTTACATTTAAATGAGAGTCTCTACATCTCTTGTATTCTCAGAATACGTTGCATTTGCTCTAATTAGTCATTTAAATTCAGAAATCAAATTTCTAGAATGTCTTAAATGACCTAGTTAAGAAATAAGTTCCCAAAATTAATCTAGCAACTCTTGCTCTATTAAAATTTTTAAAGGTAACTTATTATCTACTTAACTTGCTGCTTCCATTTAGATTACACTATAATCCAAAAACCAAGAAGCAGAACTAACCAACAATTTAGTTTAGAGCATGAACCAAAACTTCAAAAGTTTGGTTCTTCTAGGAAGACTGATACTTTATCAATTTCCCTTTACAATACCTTATGTTTACTACAAAATAATTATATTTCTTTGTCTTTGACTTTTCAAGACTTGCTGTCCTCTATGCTTCCATTTTAAATCACATCTAGCTTCTCAAGCTATTCTATGTGATTAATCATTTTTCAAAAGAATGATTATTAATAAACAACTTTTATTACATCCTAGTCCAGAAGAAGTCCTTTATAAGTACTATACTTTATAGTATTATTTCACTCACCATACAACCTTTGTATGTGATGTAGGACATCAAAGGCATTTGCATTGACTAATTTTGCTTCTGAAGTTCATTAGTCATCAATACTATCATATAGCATGGCAACAAGATGCCAATTGTGCATAGTGTCTTTTTCTTCTTAGGATGTTTTATGGAGGGCCTTTAAGAAAAGGCCTAATAGCATAAGAACAATCTTTTGAAATTGAGAACAATTCTCAATTTCCTAAGTCAATCAAAGAAATCGGGTTTAGTCAAACTATCAATATCCTATATATTAGGAAATAGGGGTTTTGAGGTGAGTAATTAGGTAATCTACATAAACAGAGAATTAGATTTCATTTTTATCCATAATGATTGGGTCTTTAATCATATGGTACCTCCCACTATTTTATCAAATTCCATACACCCTCTAATGGAATTCGGGAATCTCATTCCTAATGGGGATTGGGGTCCCACTGTGACCTAGAAGCCTTACATGTTAGTTTCTTGGCTTCTAACCCACAATAAGAAGACAACTCTTTGTCTATTGCTTCATAAGCAAGTTCCAATCGTTTTGCCTCTAGGGAACATACACGTCACATGTTAGTTTCTTGGAATACTTCCCTAGTTAAGTTAAACCCATCATTCACACAGGTATGTTTCGCCAAATATATACCTCACATGTTAGTTTCTTGGTATATACCAGTTTAGGCACCCCATGATATCTCATATGTGATAGTTTCAAGTAATGTCTTTAACATGGGTAGCTCCTACATGTCTGCAGCCAGGTACCCACATTAAGGGACGTTAGATGATCCTATAATGATGGAAGGAAATGAAGAATTCATTCCCCAATGACTTCTCCATTTTCAACTTAATATTAAATAAGAGGGGTTTTAAAGGGTCTCATCAAATTAACATGCATCCTATGTATCAAAATTTAAACATATAAATTATGCTATTTATAATCATACATCTTATGCTATTATAAATCATACATCGCATGCTATTATATATCAATATATATAAAGTACCACATTTTGATATTAGTCCCTAAGTGAATAGGTAACATATACCAAACTATGGTATTGGAGCTAATACAATTATCTCATAAATAAAAGCTCCCACTATGATGGTTATGGACTTTGAGAGGATTCGATCCAAGCCAATAGATTGAATCCAAGGTCTAAGTTGGGTGTGGGTGATCATAAAATAAACCATTCGTAACATGCATGCTTTCTTGAAAAACTTCTCTAAGCTTTCAAGTCCTTCAATCTACTCCCTTGACTTGATGGTCTCCACCATTGGCTTATTGGTCTCCACCATTGGCTTGTTGGGCTCCATCATACTCCTTTGGGTCCACCATGCTCCTTAGTGCGCTCTCGATTACATAACATTTACATAATATATAGAAAGGGATACATGAGGGGAATGTGGGGTACATAAGAGAATGAAAGAGAGAGAGGGAAGGTGGCATGCAAGCCCCAAATAATAAATTACATCACCATAATAAAATTACAACTCTTGAAAAATTATTACAACCCATTCATAAGACGGCCAATCACAATTGGTTTAAGGGGTATAGTCCATAATCATCATCCAAACACATACATACAATCTCATTGCATAATGTAAAGAAAAACTGTAAGCATTAAAACATATGGGCATTATGGTAATTCTCTTGAATGATTTACATTAATCTCATTAATGCATCCTAATCTTATTAGGTTTAAACAAAAATATCTAGAATTAAATAAAGTCTTAACATTTAAGACATTTAGTTTCAATTAATCAAATTAATAGAGTCTGGCCCACAAATCCCCAGTGGAGTCGCCAAACTGTGAACCCCGGAAATTGGGCCCACGAGGGATTGAAAAGAAAGTGGGTTTGAAAAAGAAAAAGGAAAGGAGTCGCCACCTTATTTTTTAAAGGAAATAAGGAAAACCCTAAAAATCAGGTTGTTTTAGGAAAACAATTTGAATGACTCCATAAAAAAAGGAAAGGCAAAAACCAATCTTTTGAAAACCAAAGAAATCGGGGATTCGGAGGCTAAGTTATGACATGGGAAGGTTCTAGGCAAAGCCTATAGGCACCCATGTCACCCTTTCGGTCTCTCAGTTCATTTGGGCTAAATTAAAGTCTTTCCATACAAAAATCAGCAAGTATATCATCACAAGAATTGCATGCATATCATATATTTCATTCATCCATCCATGCATAATAAGCAAATAAAAACAGAAAATAAAGAAAAAGAAAACAAAACAAAATAAACCTAGGATGCTTGGATCCTAGAACGGACTTGAGCCTCACGAAGAGCGCCTACGTACCATGCAACGAAATACATGGATCAAAGTCCACGTAGTTCGATTAGAACTAAGGTTAAATCCTAATACAAACCTATGGTTAAAACCCTAGGTTTCCTTATTTGATCAAAAGAGTTGAATATGATAGAAAGTTTGATTTTAGGAAAGAAATCCACAAAATGGAAACTTTAATAAAAACCAGAATTTTGTTGGTTAAGGAAACCTCTAATTAAACCATAGGATCATATTAAAAATTAACCCTAAATAGGGAGAAGAGAATGAGTTAAGAAGAAAGGTGAATTGGGGCACCTTCACACCCACTTACCTGAGCGCAATTAGCTCCAAGCATTTAGCCATTTCAGACATAAGCAGCCCTATTTGCCATGGGACAAATACCACACCTATTTGCACCCTTACAAGTGCTCAAAACCATGCAAAAACACTAACATGCAAATCTGGACAGAATAGTATTATGACCTAAAATCATCCACTAAGCATGTCAATAGCAAAAACAGCGAACAATAATAAGTCCTAACATATTCCTAGAACCATATCATGCATAAAAACCCTAAAACATACTAACATGCATGCAAAACTATCATGTTTACTCCATATGAAAAACATATACAGCAAACACGAAGAAAAACCAAATAAAAAAGTCTACTTTATCATGCTATATGAAAACAAACACGAAACAATGACTCTAAAACCCTAAACTCACAAATATGCTTAAAAACATACAAAACATACTTTAATCATGCTAAAACCAAACTAAACAGAAATTAAATCATGCATATTAACTAACTAAAGCAATATAACATGATGAAAATCCTAACTCTAACATGCAATGACACTAATCCTAGCACAAGGACAAACAGGAGCACAAGAATCACAACTATGCATTAAAAACCTAAAGGACAGCCCTAAAGCATGCTAATCAGTAGATAAAAAATAGATATTCCATGTATATTAACTAGCTAGAGTGTTAATACATGATAAAAAAGTTACCTTTAACATGCAATAGGCCTAACCCATATGAAAACCTAGTTTAAGCTTGAATAGAGAAGGAGAATACCTTAGGAAGGGCCTTCCTTGCTGCTGTATGCAATTGTTCGTGGCTCCTCAGGTCTTTAGAGTGAATCAAACCAACACGAATCCTCCTCTTTGTCAAAGTGGTATCACAGCAAAGAGATCAAAACTCACTCAACTTTGAAAAGAAATAGAAAACAAAAAGAGAACAAGAGAAAAGAAAAAGTGATTCTCGTCACTTTGCAGCAGCAGCAACTTCAATCGTGTTGTTGGGTATGAAAACGTTGGATTTGGACAAAGCTTATGAAATACAAAGTTGTAGAGAATTGAATTATCTTTCTAACAAGACCAATTTCATCAAATTCTGACTTCGGATGAAAAAGTTATGATTAAAATACGACTGCTGGTTTTCAGAAAATCTGCTGCTGAATTATGACGAATTTCACTCCCTCCAAACCCTCTTCTCTTCTCCCCTGTTTAAAGACATTAAGAGAGTATTTATAGCTGAAATCTGGAGTTTCCCTTTCCTTCCTGGACTAGGTTTCCTTGGAGAATAATCAAAAGGTATTTTATAATGATAAAAGACTTCTAATCTGAATTGGAAAAGGAAATTGTCTTTTATAAAAATTGGGAGACTGACCGCTAACACGCATGCACATGTATCGTATGTGCGTACACACACTCATCACATACGTACACGTGTTAGTGTCATGATAAAAATGGCTAATTTAATAAAATAATTTTCTTTTCATTTTAACCAAAAATCTCATGCTGTGATTCGCACTAATTCTTCAAGGATAATCCGTAAATAACCACACTAAACTCATCATCAGGCCATATCAAAATTGAACTTCATGAAACACTTTTGAGGGTAAAATGATGACTAATGAAAGTCAATTTGAAAAGATTTGGTTGGTAATTGTGAGTCAATTAGAGCTAACCCAAGGAAGGGTCAATTAACCAACTTGAACTACATCGAGCCATTTTAATCCCGAGCCATTGACTTACCAAATTGAACCTAGAAATACCTCTTATGCATCCATATGAACTCCAATTGACAATTTGGAGATCATTTCAAGGTCAAATGAAAAGTTTGGGACTTAAAAGACGATTATGCCCCTCAAGTCACAAAAGCTCTTATTATCCCTCAAGATCAACTCCAATTTGAACCAAAATTCATATCCATTGTCCTTGTGACTCTAGAAAACTAATGCAAGTGACTAGACTCAAAAACAAAACAAAAACATGCATGAAATGATGAGCCCTAGTAAGGTGGTGCAAAAATGGGGTGTGACAGAAGCCCCTCATTGGCGAACAAGTTACACTTGTGAACCAATGATAAAGAACAACCCATTTTTGGCCAAAAAGCCCGGAGAAATCACACACTGATACCAACAATGATGGGAGGTTGAAAACCTGAGACTGAAATAAGGAAGTGTACTCAAGTCATGAGTATACTTAAACCACTGAGGGTTGAGAATTGATAAGAGAAGCATATTCAAGCCACTACGAATGAACATACTTTTGAAATGGAGAAATATATTCTAGTCACGAATATATTTAACCAAGTGATGAGAATGAGATCTGAGAAGTACGTTCAAATGATGAACGTACCTTGGAAATGGAGAAGTATATTCAGGTCACGAATATATTTAACCAAGTGAGTGACAAAAAATCTGAGAAGTATACTCAAATGATGAGTATACCACTGAAATGGAGAAATATATTCAGGTCACGAATATATTTAACCAAGTAATCTGAGAATGAAATCTGAGAAGTATACTCAAGTGGTGAGCATACCATTGAAATGGAGAAATATATCTAAGCGATGGATATCTTTAACCAAGTAGGATAAGAATAATCTGAGAGGTGTATTCAAGTGATGAGTGTACTTTCGAAATGGAGAAATATATTCAGGTCACGAACATATTTAACCAAGTGATGAAAAAGATGCTGAGAAATATACTCAAGTGATGAGTATACTTAATGATTGAAAAAGACTGAGAAGTACGTTCAAGTGATGAACATACTTTTGAAATGGAGAAATGTATCCAAGTGATGGATATATTTAACCAAGTAAGCTGAGAAGTACACTCAAGTGATGAACATACCATTGAAATGGAGAAATATATCCAAACGACGGATATATTTAACCAAGTAAGATAAGAATAATCTGAGAAGTGTACTCAAGTGATGAGTACACCACTGAAATGGAGAAATATATTCTAGTCATGAATATACTTAACCAAGAAAGTGACAAGTATGTTTGAGTGATAAACATACCATTGAAATAGAGAAATATATCCAAGTGATGGATATGCTTAACCAAGTAAGTGACAAGTATGTTTAAGTGATAAACATACCATTGAAATAGAGAAATATATCCAAGCGATGGATATACTTAAGCAAGTAAGATAGAGAATAATCTGAGAAGTGTACTCAAGTGATGAGTACACCATTGAAATGGAGAAATATATTCTAGTCATGAATATATTTAACCAAGTAAGTGACAAATAATTTGAGAAGTATGTTCAAGTGATGAACATACTATTGAAATGGAGAAATATACCCAAGCGATGGATATACTTAACCAAGTGGCAAAATATCTGAGAAGTATACTCAAGTGATGAGTATACCATTGAAATGGAAAAAATATACCCAAGTGGTGGATATACTTAACCAAGTAAGTGACAAAATATCTGAGAAGTATGTTCAAGTGATGAACATACCATTGAAATGGAGAAGTATACCCAAGCGATGGATATACTTAACCAAGTAAGTGACAAAATATCTGAGAAGTATACTCGAGTGATGAGTATACCATTGAAATGGAGAAATATATTCAAGTGATGAATATATTTAACCAAGTAAGTGATAATGAGGATCTGAAACTAGGAAGCATATTCAATGGGTGAACATGCTTTTGAAATGGAAGAATATATTCAAGTGATGAATATATTCAACCAAGTATGATAGAGAATGAGAATTTGAAGCTGAGAAGCATATTCAAAGAGTGAATACACTTTTGAAATGGAAGAATATATTCAAGTGATGAGTATATTCAACCAAGTGGGATGGAAAATCAAGAATTTGAAACTGAGGAGTATATTCAAAGGGTGAATACACTTTTGAAATGGAAGAATATATTCAAGTGATGAATACATTCAACCAAGTGAGATAAAAAATCAAGATTTGACATGAGGATATATGATCAATTTATCAAGATTAAACAAGCATGGTGCAAGAGGAAAGTGTCTTAACACATTGTCACTTGAGTTGGCATGGCACAGGGGAAATATATTCAACCCTTTTGAACATAAAATCAATTCAAGGAATTGATTTCAAGATGGAATTTGATTGATTTTAAGCTCAAAAAGTGTTGAATATCTCATTTGGAAGGAGGTTTGATCACGCGTCAAGGCGAGACAAAGCGAGAAGCAAAACCAAAACAAAGTGGCTTGGGTGACCACTAGGCCTCGGGAGGCTAGCCGCCCAGGCCTGGGTGGTTACCCGAGCCCGAAGCGGAAATCCCACTTTGAATAGGAAACTTCCTATTCTGATGGGTTTTTTCCTATTTGAACTTGGATTTGTGACCTTTTCCCCTATAAAAACACATCCAAGAGGTTCCTAAACCTACTTGTATTCATTCATTAGAAGTTATGGAGGCTCTAGACAAATTTTTAGGAGGGTTTTTGAGAGTTATGAGTGCTGAAGCAAAATCTGAGTTCAAGTGCTTTGGCTTGGATCCATTGCTCTCCTTGAGGCATGTGAGGCTTGAAACGAACCTCTTGACTGCTGCTACATATTTTTGGGATCCTCAAGTTCATGTGTTCCGCTTCAACTATGAAGAACTGTGCCCAACCATGGAGGAATTCTGTGCATTGTATGGAGTTTCAACGGTAGGTCCTTTCATTCTCCCTACTCCTCGCCCAAGCTTTCTTACTTCTTTCTCCAATCTACTTGGGATTCACTCACAATATGCCTCTACGTTTGTAAAGGACCATATGGTAGACTTGATGAAATTGGCAACCTCTTTTTTAGCTTGTGATAGTAAAGGTATTCTGAATTTTACCTTTCCTATTAAGCATGCTCTTGCCTTTTGCCTCATTGGTCGTTTTCTTATTTCCACTGGTACTCCACATGTTCCCATTCAAATCTGTGACTTGATTCCTCTCCTTGCCAAGGGCCATAACTTGATTCCCATGGTGCTAGCTGAAACCCTGAATGGTTTGGATAAAACTCATGAGGACCCAAAGGTTCCTTTAGGAGGTAGCCCCATTCTACTGCAGATGTGGTTGCTTGAAAGACTGAATTTCTTGTCACCAGTTGCCATTACACCATACAAGCCCCAGCATTACTGCCTTCGCCGCATTGAATTACCTGGGCAATTTTCATTGAGAGATTGGCTAGGTTACTACCAAACCCTTTCTTGGAGGAGTGTCAAGTGGTTTGTATTCATATGGGGCTGTAGTGACCAGGTGCTTCTGCGGACTTCTGGATGCGCCATGGTGAGACTCATAGGACTGAGGTCTACTTCCTTCTATTGGCCTTCAAGGGTTCTGCATCAGATGGGCGCCATGCAAACCATACCCACTTCCTTGAAAGGTGACTATTCTGTGGTGCCCGCGGGTCTTTCTGTAGTGACTTGGGCGAAGGACCGATGGCCTAGCAAGTTGATACTAACCCAAGTTACGAATACTGATGGTCCGTATATGATGAGCCCCGAGTATAAGGAATGGTTGAAAAGCAATTTAGGTGAGAGAGAGACTACTCGAAGAGAAAGGATTTTTGGACTTATCAAGAACAATGAACTTGGAATTTGCAGAGAAGATATTATGGAAGCAGTGACAACAGCTTATGAACATGACTTGAGGAAGAAAAGAAGACATGCAAGAGAGGAGAAGAAAGCTGAAGAGCGAGCTGCAAAGAAGCCCAAGAAAAACTGAAGACTCAATAGAATAGGATATTTATGGCATATTTATAGTTCTTTTACTTAATACCAATGAATTGCTATGTCAATCAATTTTAGTTTTGAATAAATTGCCAATAATAAATCAAATTTGGGATTTTCTTGTTTGATTTAGACCGCACCCAAGGTAACTTTATGGGTTGCCTACGTATCTCCATGGTTTTTTCTTCTTTTTTTTTGTTTTTTTTGTTTTTGTTTTGTTTTTTTTTTTTTTTTGTTTTTTTTGTTTTTTTTGTTTTTTTGTTTTTTTGTTTTTTTGTTTTGTTTTTGAATGGAGAATCAGATCTTACGTAGTTCTTATGCCTTAACTTTTGCCTAGGCCGCCCTTACGGGTTTTCAACCTAGCAGGCCTCAAACATGATATTTTTTCAATTGGTCTAAATTAGTTGGACGAGCGAACTCAATTCCATCTAAATCCATGAGGCGAATAGCCCCTGCTGGCAATATCTCTTTGATAATGTATGGCCCACCCCAACTTGGCTTGAATTTTCCCCGCGGATCGAACACTGGAGCTCTGATTTCTTTCAGCACTACATCCCCTTTCTTTAGACCTCGATCTTTGACATGCTTGTTGAATGCTCTGGCAACTCTCCGTTGATACCCCTGAACATGATACAGCGCCCTTAAACGCCTTTGATCCAGCAAAGCTAACTCATCATAGCGGCTCTTAACCCAGTCCACTTCTGTTATCTGGCTCTCCACGGCAACTCTTAGTGAAGGAACTTCCAATTCAACTGGCAACACGGCCTCCATTCCATAAACTAGAGAATAAGGGGTAGCCCCTGTTGACGATCTTATTGATGTTCTGTAACCCCATAGAGCCAATGGCAACTTCTCATGCCAGTCTGTGTGTGAGTCCGCAGTCTTCTGTAGTATCTTCTTGATGTTCTTGTTAGCTGCTTCCACCGCTCCATTAGTCTGAGGACGGTATGGTGACGACAGATGGTGGGCTATGCCGTACTTTTGCAAGAGCTCATGGGTTTCTTTCTGAAAGTGCTGGCCATTGTCTGAGATAACTTCATGCGGTACCCCATATCGATAGATGATGCTGTGCTGTATGAACTGTGCTACCTTCTTGGAATTCAAGGTCTTGAAGGACGCTGCTTCCACCCACTTAGTGAAGTAGTCGATGGCAACCAGGATGTATTCATGCCCATTTGATGCCTTTGGCTTGATCTGTCCGATGATATCTATCCCCCACACCGCGAATGGCCAAGGTGACGACATACTCGTTAAAGGCATAGAAGGCAAATGTTGTCCACTGGCGAACAGTTGGCATTTGTAGCACTTCTTGACATGTGCGTGACAGTCTCTTTCCATGGTGGACCAATAATAGCCTAACCTCATGATTTTCTTAGCTAACATATAGCCATTCATATGCGGAGCCCCTGTCCCTTCATGGATTTCTTTAATCAGATGCTCGACTTCTTCCTCGGTGACACACAGCAGGTGGATCCCGTCGTATGATCTCCGATATAGCTTTCCTCCACAAAGTACATAGTGACTTGCCAACCGCCTTAGGGTTTTTCTATCAATGCGAGATGCTCCTTCTGGGTACTCCCTTTCTTCAATGAACTTCTTTATGTCATGGAACCACGGACGGCCATCATTCACTTCCCCTCCTCGGATTGCACAACAGTACACAGGCTTGTCTCGGCATTCTATTACCAACGGCTTCACATTTCCCCCTTCAGGTATCTCCACCATGGATGCTAGGGTCGCCAAGGCATCGGCGAACTGGTTCTTGTTTCTTGAAAGGTAGTTGAACTCTATCTCTGAGAACTCCTTGGTTAGAGCTTCCAGATAGGCATGGTAGGGTAGCAGCTTCTCATCTCGAGTTTTCCATTCCCCTTTTATCTGACAAATGATTAGCGCCGAGTCCCCGAACACTTCTAATTCTTTGATCCCCAATTCAAGTGCCGCTTCCAATGCTAGGATACAGGCCTCATATTCAGCAATGTTGTTGGTGGCTTCGAACCCCAACTTGACCGCCAACGGTGTAAATGCCTCTTCGGGTGAGACCAGCAGGACTCCTATCCCATAACCTTTCTTATTGGCTGCCCCATCGAAGTATACTCTCCAAGTTTTTCTACCAATCTCTAGCACGTCCTCATCTGGGAATTGATCGTTGAACGGAGCGGATGATGACACCGGACAGCTGGCTAGGTAGTCTGCGATGACGCTTCCCTTGATAGACTTCTGATTCACGTACTTGATGTCGAATTCATTGAGGAGAATTGACCATCGAGCAGTTCTGAATGACAATACTGGCCTTTCTACCAGGTACTTCAACGGGTCCATGCGACTTATCAAGAACACTTCGAAGGACATCATGTAGTGCCGGAGTTTCTGCGTCGCCCATACTAGTGCCACACAAGCCTTTTCAATTGCATTGTACTTCACTTCATAGTCTGTCATTTTCTTGCTTAAGTAATAAATGGCATTCTCCTTTGTAGACCCTTCGAGATATTGAGCTAACAAAGCTCCCGTCGCGGTTTCGGTGACCGTTAAGTATAACAAAAGCGGCGCACCTTGCCGTAGGGGAACTAAGAATGGAGGATTGCTCAAGTATCTCTTAATGGTCTCAAAGACCTCTTGGCATTCTTCGTTCCATGCTTTTGGCACACCTTTCTTAAGCAATTTGAAGATTGGTTCACAAACCATGGTCAAGTTGGCAATGAATCGGCTTATGTATTGAACTCTTCCCAGAAAACCCCGGATCTGCTTCTCAGTGCTAGGCACTCCATCTCCACAATAGCTTTTATCTTCCCTGGGTCCACTTCGATACCTCTCTGAGTGATCATAAACCCCAATAACTTGCCTGCAGTGACACCAAAAGCGCACTTCTGTGGGTTGAGACGGAGATTGTACTTTTTTGCTTGCTCTAGGAATTTCTCTAGTGCCTTGAAATGCCCTTCTCTATCCACGGACTTTACGATCATATCATCGACATAAACCTCGACTTCCTTATGGATCATATCATGCAATAGGGTCGTAGCTGCTCTTTGGTAAGTAGCCCCAGCGTTTCTTAAGCCAAAAGGCATTACTTTGTAACAGTACGTTCCCCATTGCGTGATAAAGGCTGTTTTCTCCATGTCTTGAGGCGCCATCTTTATCTGGTTATACCCGGAGAATCCGTCCATGAAGGAGAGGAGTGCATGTCCCACCGTGCTATCTACCAACACGTCGATATGGGGTAAAGGAAAGTCATCCTTAGGGCTCGCGGCGTTGAGATCTCGGAAGTCGACACACATCCTCACTTTCCCATCTTTTTTAGGCACAGGCACTATATTCGACAACCACTCGGGGTACTCCACAACTTGGAGGAAACCCTGCGTCTAGTTGTTTAGTTACCTCTTCTTTTACTTTTAGGGCCCATTCTGGTTTTAATCTTCTGAGTTTCTGCTTTACCGGCTTCTTTAGGGAATTAGTGGGGATATAGTGTTGCACAATATCGGGGTCGATGCCAGGCATGTCTTCATAAGACCATGCAAAAGCCATAATGTTGGCTTTCAAGAGAGAGATCATCTTTTCTTTTTCAACGGGGGAGAGGGTTTTCCCAATTTTAACTATTCTTGGCAATTCATTCGTCCCTAAGTTGATTGACTTCCAATTCATCCATATTAGGTTCGGTGACGCCCCTTTTCCTTTGCTCAATGAGCTCCGGGGGGACATCGTTCCTAGGATCTATATCCATGCCATAAATATCCATAGAGGAGAGAAAAGAGACACTGCATATATAGAGAAAGAAAGCACACTTTATTGACTAGGAATAATGGGAATGACACACAAAAGAAAGAAGGAAAACAAACAAATCTGTATCAATACTATGACTCCACAAAGTGAGTAAAGTAGATACATCTTATTGAATTAGGGAAATATTACTAAACTAAGACACCTACAAGCTGCTATCAGGTAGGCCAAGGTCTTCTTCTTCATGGATCTCCGCAATGACACCACATTCAAGGTACCAATTCAGGAATGGCACGGTAGCATGGCTAATGGATGAACCCTGGAGTTCTTCAATGGTCGAGTCTTCCACGGTGAGGATCATGTCTTGGAACATTTCAGTCATAGCCCCCGCATCAAGGTTCTCTGCCCAGTCTTCCTCTTTCAAGCTTCCATATAGATCTTGGATAGAGTGGTACCAACTTGTCAAACTTTGAGGATTCGGCCCTTCTGTGAAGTATCTATCACCAAAACTTTTATCTGCCACGGCTGGGTCGGAACTTGGATAAAAAGTATATGGGATGTACTGCTTTATAGAAGAGTAATGGCGTGATGATTCATTCAGCTCTTTCTCAATGCATTGGACATAATCAAACCCAGATAGCGGTATCGCTGCTGATTCAGGTTGTATCTCACATATAGGCACACCTGCGAGTTTCAATTCATAGTCCCCTTGAAGTGTTACTATGGCTCCTTCATAAGGAAACTTCACCTTTTGATGGAGTGAAGATGGCACAGCCCCAGCGGGATGGATCCAAGGTCGGCCCAACAGCAAGTTGAAACATGACGGCACATCTAACACTTGGAATTCCACCCTAAATTCAGTGGGTCCCATGATAAGAGGCAAAGTAACCACCCCTATTACTTCTCGGCGGGTGTTGTCATAAGCTCTTACGGTCTGCCCAGATGGCGTGAAATCAGTGGGTCCCAAACCCAAAACAGTGGCAGTTCGGAGAGGACATACATTCAGTGCGGACCCATTGTCGATAAGAACGGTGGGAACCCTCTTCCCCATAGTGTCAACGGTTACATAGAGAGCTTGAGAATGGCTCGGCCCGCTTTTAGGTAGGTCTACATCGGTGAACACGATGGTTGAGTTCTTGGGAGTTGGATTCACCAAATGTACCAATCCCTCAGGGAATATGTCAACAGGCACTTGTATCTGATTCAACAGTTTCAACACGGTCTGTCTGTGCTTATGCGAGGCCATGAGCTAGCCCCAAATAGTGATGTTGGCATTGGTCTTCTTCAGTTGCCTAAGCACTTCATCCTCTTCTTCTTGCAAGCTAGGGCGCCTCTGCCCTTCCAAATCTTCCAATGGATTTTCAGACTCTAGGTGGGGAGGCTTGAAATGACGACCCCCTCTGGTTATATGGTCCAACTCATCATCGCTAGCCCATATGTCATGGACTTCCTCGGAGTCATTCATTAAGTCATCCCATTCTATCATGTCAATGCTCTCCATCTCTGTCGGCAAGTCATCCCAACCTGAAGGGACTATCGGCTCATCTGATATCGGACTTGGGCTTGAGTACAGCACATAGTAATCAAATTTCCCCGATGATTGACCTAATAGGCCAACCTGAGGATCCCCTGCTTCATATCTTTCTTTCAGCTCTTGTTGGATAGATTTCTTTGGCAACAACAAAACCTTTTGGTCAATGAGGTCTTGGATGATCTTCTTTAGTATAGAACAAGCCTCGGTGTCATGGCCGGGTGCACGATGGTATTGGCAATATTGGTGAGGGGTTGATGGTCTTGGCTTTGGTGGAAGTGGCATGATAAGGCTGTTATTGCGGCAAATGGTGAGGAGACGGGTTAAGGTCATGGGGAGTGGAGTGTATTGTCTTATGGGATGGCGAGGGCAAGAGGATTCAACCCCAATGGCATTTATGGTGTTAGGTGGGGGTGTGTTGTTGTGTGATGGGAGAGGATTACGGGTGACATTTGGACGGGTTGGTGGTGAAATGACTTGCTTGTCAATGAGGTCTTGGACTTGGTGGCGAAGGTGAATACAGCGATTGGTGGCATGGCCTTTGGATTGATGGTACTTGCAGTACTCATTCTCATTGTAGCTCTTGGGTAAGGGATTTGGTGGAGGTCTTGGGTCGAGTGGCTTCAATAGGTCACGACTTATGAGCTTTTCAAGGACTCTTTCGAGTGGCATGAATAGGTCAGTGAATTAGCGAGGTGGGTTGACATCATTGAGAGAAAAGGGTTGGATTGGTTGAGTTATGGTGTTGACCTCGGCATTGTTCTTCCCAGTAAAGTTTGTCTTGCGACTCCTCACTTCCTCAGTCTTGATTGTCCCATCATTGATAGCATCTTCAACCTGCGTGCCAGCCCCAATGAGAGCTTTGAAATTTGGGAAATAGTGGGCAAATAGGTGCTTGTGATACACGAGCAGCAGGTTCTTAACCACTAACTGAATTTGGTCCTCCTCATTCGGCCTATCCGTCATTCTCGACGCCTTTTGTCTCCACCTTGTAATGTAAGCGGAGAAAGTTTCATGAGCCCCTTGCTTGGTAGTTTCTAGGTCCCTTCGAGTAACGTCCACCTCTGTGTTATACTTGTAGTGCTCTGAAAACTCATTGCATATGTCTTCCCAAGTCCGGGTTCTATTCTCATCCAAGGATAAGAACCATTTCAAAGCAGAAGTGGCCAAGGTTTCATGGAACATTTGAGCTAAAAGCTCGTCAGTAGCCCCTCGAGGGTGCATAGCTCGCACGTACATCTTCAAATGAGTCTTAGGGCAACCCGTCCCATCGAACTTTTCTAACTCCGGCATCTTGAATTGTAGTGGAATACGAGCCGTTGGAAACAGGGATAGAGTCCGCACATCGACCATGTCATCAGCCCTGCGAATCCCTTTTATGGTTCTCTCCAAAGCTTCTACCTTGCTAGCTAACACGGAATCACTGCTAGTACCTTTCCCCTTGGCTTCCCCTTCTAGGTCGGTGACCTCAGGTTTCGAGCTACTTTCCCCCCTTGTCTTGGTGTTCTCATTGGATTGAGGTCCTTCTTCGGTGCCAGCCCCATGAGGTATACCCGAGGAATGGGCCTTAGAGCCATTTTGTTCAAGATCCGCCATCTTCTGTTGGTTCTCTTGAGCCATTTTCAATGCGGTATCGGATGTCTCGGCGGTATGATCAAGCTTGGCCATGATGGCTTTCAGGCAAGCCTCAAGGTCGAAGTGCCCCTCACTAGTTCTTTCGTCGGCCATGTCTGTCTGATGGGTGGACTCAACACTCACTAGGCGCCCTTGTGGATTGCGGATCCAAGCCAGCACGTCTATAAATAGAAAAGTTTTAACCTTTAGCCTAAGGATCTGTCCTAAACCTCCATATTTTCCTTAATGAATTCGGTCTCTACACCATGTTCAATTAATTCATTCCTTTTATCCAATTACCTTTACAGGGGTCATGGATTAAGGGTATGTTTTAAAGAATAGGGCATAGAGTCCTTCAATTAGGTTTAATTAATCCCCTAGGACTAGCACATCACAAACATAGCTTTACATCCTATTTCCTTAATTTATTCCTCCTAACCCATGGCCTTAACGAAGGCTAGGGTTTAAAGGTCTATATTAAGGGCATAAGATATAAAGCCTCACACCACAAACACGGCATAGCATCATTACAAACAATTGTGGGTGCATAAAGGTGAGACCGTAGTGTCCTACAAGTCTGTCTATATGGACTAATGATAAGGGTAGGCTAGGGTCCTTCACTTGCTTGAGCAATCCTTATACCTAACCACATGTGGCATCAGGAACGCCGCGTGGGTCCAGCAGTACGTGATTAACTCATTTAATATACCCAAGGGCAAGCCCAAGGGTACTAGGCAAGAGAGGTTGATAGCTTTCGCCCCAACACATGGAATCAAGAAAACCAAGGTTGAGACTAGGCCGATCGTTGGCAAGGATACATCGAGGGACATCGATCCTAACATGCAAGAGTTTGCGCACACAATGCAATAAATGAAAGCACACAATCAAGCGGATGCAATGTGATTGATTTTAATTAAACATAAGAAATTAACCTAGCCCAATTAAACTTTATAGAGTCTGGCCCACAAATCCCCAGTGGAGTCGCCAAACTGTGAACCCCGGAAATTGGGCCCACGAGGGATTGAAAAGAAAGTGGGTTTGAAAAAGAAAAAGGAAAGGAGTCGCCACCTTATTTTTTAAAGGAAACAAGGAAAACCCTAAAAATCAGGTTGTTTTAGGAAAACAATTTGAATGACTCCATAAAAAAAGGAAAGGCAAAAACCAATCTTTTGAAAACCAAAGAAATCGGGGATTCGGAGGCTAAGTTATGACATGGGAAGGTTCTAGGCAAAGCCTATAGGCACCCATGTCACCCTTTCGGTCTCTCAGTTCATTTGGGCTAAATTAAAGTCTTTCTATACAAAAATCAGCAAGTATATCATCACAAGAATTGCATGCATATCATATATTTCATTCATCCATCCATGCATAATAAGCAAATAAAAACAGAAAATAAAGAAAAAGAAAACAAAACAAAAATAAACCTAGGATGCTTGGATCCTAGAACGGACTTGAGCCTCACGAAGAGCGCCTACGTACCATGCAACGAAATACATGGATCAAAGTCCACGTAGTTCGATTAGAACTAAGGTTAAATCCTAATACAAACCTATGGTTAAAACCCTAGGTTTCCTTATTTGATCAAAAGAGTTGAATATGATAGAAAGTTTGATTTTAGGAAAGAAATCCACAAAATGGAAACTTTAATAAAAACCAGAATTTTGTTGGTTAAGGAAACCTCTAATTAAACCATAGGATCATATTAAAAATTAACCCTAAATAGGGAGAAGAGAATGAGTTAAGAAGAAAGGTGAATTGGGGCACCTTCACACCCACTTACCTGAGCGTAATTAGCTCCAAGCATTTAGCCATTTCAGACATAAGCAGCCCTATTTGCCATGGGACAAATACCACACCTATTTGCACCCTTACAAGTGCTCAAAACCATGCAAAAACACTAACATGCAAATCTGGACAGAATAGTATTATGACCTAAAATCATCCACTAAGCATGCCAATAGCAAAAACAGCGAACAATAATAAGTCCTAACATATTCCTAGAACCATATCATGCATAAAAACCCTAAAACATACTAACATGCATGCAAAACTATCATGTTTACTCCATATGAAAAACATATACAGCAAACACGAAGAAAAACCAAATAAAAAAGTCTACTTTATCATGCTATATGAAAACAAACACGAAACAATGACTCTAAAACCCTAAACTCACAAATATGCTTAAAAACATACAAAACATACTTTAATCATGCTAAAACCAAACTAAACAGAAATTAAATCATGCATATTAACTAACTAAAGCAATATAACATGATGAAAATCCTAACTCTAACATGCAATGACACTAATCCTAGCACAAGGACAAACAGGAGCACAAGAATCACAACTATGCATTAAAAACCTAAAGGACAGCCCTAAAGCATGCTAATCAGTAGATAAAAAATAGATATTCCATGTATATTAACTAGCTAGAGTGTTAATACATGATAAAAAAGTTACCTTTAACATGCAATAGGCCTAACCCATATGAAAACCTAGTTTAAGCTTGAATAGAGAAGGAGAATACCTTAGGAAGGGCCTTCCTTGCTGCTGTATGCAATTGTTCGTGGCTCCTCAGGTCTTTAGAGTGAATCAAACCAACACGAATCCTCCTCTTTGTCAAAGTGGTATCACAGCAAAGAGATCAAAACTCACTCAACTTTGAAAAGAAATAGAAAACAAAAAGAGAACAAGAGAAAAGAAAAAGTGATTCTCGTCACTTTGCAGCAGCAGCAACTTCAATCGCGTTTTTGGGTATGAAAACGTTGGATTTGGACAAAGCTTATGAAATACAAAGTTGTAGAGAATTGAATTATCTTTCTACCAAGACCAATTTCATCAAATTCTGACTTCGGATGAAAAAGTTATGATTAAAATACGACTGCTGGTTTTCAGAAAATCTGCTGCTGAATTATGACGAATTTCACTCCCTCCAAACCCTCTTCTCTTCTCCCCTGTTTAAAGACATTAAGAGAGTATTTATAGCTGAAATCTGGAGTTTCCCTTTCCTTCCTGGACTAGGTTTCCTTGGAGAATAATCAAAAGGTATTTTATAATGATAAAAGACTTCTAATCTGAATTGGAAAAGGAAATTGTCTTTTATAAAAATTGGGAGACTGACCGCTAACACGCATGCACATGTATCGTATGTGCGTACACACACTCATCACATACGTACACGTGTTAGTGTCATGATAAAAATGGCTAATTTAATAAAATAATTTTCTTTTCATTTTAACCAAAAATCTCATGCTGTGATTCGCACTAATTCTTCAAGGATAATCCGTAAATAACCACACTAAACTCATCATCAGGCCATATCAAAATTGAACTTCATGAAACACTTTTGAGGGTAAAATGATGACTAATGAAAGTCAATTTGAAAAGATTTGGTTGGTAATTGTGAGTCAATTAGAGCTAACCCAAGGAAGGGTCAATTAACCAACTTGAACTACATCGAGCCATTTTAATCCCGAGCCATTGACTTACCAAATTGAACCTAGAAATACCTCTTATGCATCCATATGAACTCCAATTGACAATTTGGAGATCATTTCAAGGTCAAATGAAAAGTTTGGGACTTAAAAGACGATTATGCCCCTCAAGTCACAAAAGCTCTTATTATCCCTCAAGATCAACTCCAATTTGAACCAAAATTCATATCCATTGTCCTTGTGACTCTAGAAAACTAATGCAAGTGACTAGACTCAAAAACAAAACAAAAACATGCATGAAATGATGAGCCCTAGTAAGGTGGTGCAAAAATGGGGTGTGACAGTCCCCATTGTCCATAATCAATCCAACCCATCTGCCCAAGCTGGAGGCCAAGCCCAAAATCCACCACCTCCACATACTCAATCATCACCTCAAAATCCACCACCTCCACTACAAAACATCCCTATTTACACCCAATCATCTACTTTCATCCCCACCACTGAAAATCCTCCTATGAGTGATGACCAAAAGATGATGGCTGCAAGGATGTTGGCCTTGGAGAAGACTTTGAAGGGTATTCGCCATGCTGATGATTTTGTGGATATCCACACTCTTTCTCTCTTCCCTCAATCGAGATTGCCGACTTTATTCAAGATGCCAGAATTGCAGAAGTTTGATGGAACGGGTTGCCCTAAGATTCACTTGAAAATGTATATCCGAGCAATACAACCTCGTGGTGCTTTCGAGGAGTTGATGGCTCAATTATTCCATGAATCACTTAGCACTTCTTCGCTGCATTGGTTTCTAAGCTTAGATGAGTCAAAGACTAGAACATGGGAAGACGTGTGCAGGGAATTCACCGATCACTACAAGTACAATACGGAGGTTGATGTGACAAAGAGAGACTTGGAGACTACCAAACAGGCGGCAAATGAATCTTTCTCTTCCTACATTACTAGGTGGAGGAAGAAAGCTTCTAAAATGTTCGATAGGCCTAATGAAGAAGAATAGATACGAATGATGGTCAAGAACCTATTGCCTATATATCACAAGCACTTGTTCGCTCATCACTTCCCCACTTTCAAAGCCCTGATTAGTTCTGGGACACAAGTGGAAGATGCCATAACTGATGGCACCCTTAAAGTTGAAGATCCTTCAAGGTTTCGTCGGATAGGGAACAATGGAAAGGCACCTGCTGAAGTGAATGCAATCGCTACACAACAGCCATGGAACATTGGCAACAATTCTACTCCTCGTCAATTCTCTAATTTGTATGCACCACTGGACAAGGTTTATGAAAGATTGAAAGCAAGGGGCATCCTCAAACCCCTAGACCCCATACAACGAAAATGAGTACTGCCATTTTCATCAATCCAAAGGCCATAGAACAGACCGTTGTGCTCATCTCAGACATGAAATACAAGACCTCATTGACAAGAAGATCATAGGCCCACCTACCCCTCCTAGCCGTCCCAATGTCACTCAAAATCCTTTACCATCTCATAACCCATCCCCTACTTCTAATGTCAATGCAATAGAAGATTCACCTCATTCACCTCAACCCATTCGCCATTACACCACTTTGCCTATGAGTCTCACCAATGTATTTCACTATTGCAAGAAAAAAGGCCTTATCACTCCCCTTCCACCCAAGCCTTCACTCATCCCCGACCCATCATTTTGCCTATACCACAGAAATTCTAGCCATGATACCAAGGATTGCACCTTGCTAAAGAAAGTGGTCCAAGATTTGATTGATAAGGGAGTTCTGATGGTTTTGCAGCCAAGTCCATGCAAAGTGCCTACTTTACTGCCCGCCATACATGGAGAAAACATGCAAGAGATCGATATGCTAGAATGGGCAAATCCCGAGAAGAAGCCTATAGGGAAAGAAAAGGTTGTTGAAAAGGAAGTGCCGAAGAAGCCAAGTAAGCCTCGAAAGTCATTTCAGCAACAATTGAAGGAAAGGTATGATGCCGGAGATCCTGAAGGAGGTTTATTGGGGGAACCATCTGGGAAGTTTGACTTCTATGTTCTCTACACCGCACCACCTCCAATAACCATTCCTGTTCGTGCAACCGGATGGGGAAATCCATGGGAAGATGAGCAACCAGCAGAGAAATCCCCAGTCCATGCAACTGGATGGGGAAAATTGGTGGAAGATGAATGGTCAACAGAAAAATCTCTAATGCAAGAGGTAGATATGCTTGAATGGGGGGACATCATGGGTGAAACCTATAGCGATGAAATAAATGATCTATGGGCAGACTCTGAAGAAGTTGATCACTTGACTAGGGGCGGTCATCACTTCAAACCATCCTACCTTAAGAATGAAAATCCGGTGGAAGCACTAGAGAAGGAGCAAAGACCTGAAATCTACGATGAAGAGAATGAAGTCTTAAAGCAACTGAAAAAGACTCAAGCCAACATTACCATATGGGGATTGCTTATGGCTTCTCTCAAGCACCGCCAGACTATGCTTAAGCCCTTGAACCATGTCCAAGTACCTATCGATACTTCACCGGAGGGGTTGGTGAGCCTTATAACCCCTGTTGAGAAAGCAGCTGCCATAATCTTCACAGAAGTTGATTTGCCAAAAGGGAGAAGAGATCATGTGCAAGCCTTGAACATAACTGTTGATACCTTAGGGAAACGGGTTCCCACCGTCCTTATTGACAATGGTTCCGCTTTGAATGTGTGTCCACTTCGTACTGCTACATCTCTTGGGTTGGGACCTACAGATTTTGTACCATCTGGGCAATCAGTGAGAGCATATGACAACACAAGAAGAGAGGTAATTGGTATGGTGACCTTACCATTAATCATAGGACTGGCAGAGTTTGAGGTTGAATTCCAAGTTCTCGATGTTCCTGCCTGTTTCAATCTCTTGCTAGGTCGACCATGGATCCATCCAAATGGGGCCATCCCATCATCCTTGCACCAAAAAGTTAAATTCCCTTACAAAGGATCTATTATGACCCTACAAGGAAACTATGAACTCGCTACCAGTCAAATGTCAAGAATCCCCATTTGTGAGATCAAGCACGATCCTTCAGATATGCCGTTGTCAGGATTTGAGTACATGCAAGTCATCAACTCAGCACCCGCAGGTAGAGAACTTGTCCCACTAGACTTTTCACCATATGGGAATTTGCGTATTGCTGAAATCATGAAAATCATGGGTTTCTTTCCTGGCATGGGAATGGGACCAGGGCACCGAGGAATTTCAGAGCCAATTAAGCACCAGTGGGCCTTGCATACCTTTGGCTTGGGATATAAGCTAACACAAGCAGATTACAAGGAACGAGCGCGGCTGAGAAAAGAGAAAGAGACTGCTAAAGCACGTGGACACACTGTTATCCACCCGCTTAAGCTTTACAAGCCAACCTTAAATGGGTGCTTTGTGAAAGAGGGGGAAGATTTCCCATATTGTGGTTTTCTGGAGCCTACTTATGTGGAGTCCATTGGAGCTAGAGTCCATGGGTTTGAAATTTTCTTTGAGACCGAGTGGTATCTGATCACAGCAACCATGGTTGAGGATTCAGCAATAGATAGCGACAGGAGAAGAAGAGGATTGGGCAAACAACATGGATTCCGAGGTTATGGGCCGATTGTTTTCAGAATGTGTGCTAGCCATCGAAGATTGTGAAGAGGTTCCAGTTCCAGCATTCCAGGCAGTCAGCAAGCCACTTCAAAATTGGTACACCAAAGGATCCCCCGTTCTTGTTCCGAGGAAAGAAGAGTCTAAGCCAGTAGAGGATATGTAGGTTTTCTTTTGAGTCTTGAGTCAGCAAACAATCTGTCTTTGTTTAAGTATTTCATTTGCTGAGTCATTTAGAGTTGTCGTAAGTGTTGTTTTGTTGTTTCAGAGTCTTCAATTAGTGATTGGTACTTTCTTTATTTTCTCGCAGAGATTATATCCATTGTCTTCGTGCCTTTTTGTCTCTTAATGTGTGTGGCATGGAAATAGACCCTAGAGACGCTGATGTTGCTCCTGAGCTCATTGAGCAAAGGAATAAAGGGATAGCACAACCAATTACAGAAGAACTAGAATCAATTAATCTAGGGACAAATGAATTGCCAAAAATAATTAAAATTGGTACAACACTTTCCCCTTCTGAAAAAGAACAATTGGTTGAGTTATTGAGAGAGAATCTTGAAGCGTTCGCCTGGTCTTATGAAGATATGCCCGGAGTAGACACAGACATAGTGCTAGCATCACATTCCAACCAATCCTGACATGAAGCCTGTTAAGCAGAAGTTAAGGAGAATGAAGCCTAAATGGGCGTTAAAGATAAATGAATAGGTGATCAAGCAGATAGAAGCTAAGTTCCTTAAGGTCGTGGAGTACCCTGAATGGCTTGCAAATATAGTACCAGTTCCAAAGAAGGATGGCAGAATGCGTATGTGTGTAGACTTTCATGACTTGAATAAGGCATGCCCTAAAGATGACTTTCCACTACCACACATTGACGTGTTAGTCGATAGTACCGCAGGGCATGCTCTTCTTTCTTTTATGGATGGTTTCTCGGGTTAGAATCAGATCAAGATGGCACCAGAAGATATGGAGAAAACGTCCTTCATCACTCAGTAGGGGACCTATTATTACAAAGTAATGCCATTCGGGTTAAAGAATGCAGGGGCGACTTATCAGAGAGCTGCTACCACCTTGTTACATGATATAATACACAAAGAAGTCGAGGTTTATGTCAACGACATGATAGTCAAGTCCAGGGATAGGGAAGGATATGTAGCTGTGCTCAGAAAGTTCATCGATCGAATCATAAAGTACAAACTTCGCCTCAACCCTCAAAAATGTGCTTTTGGAGTCACTGCGGGAAAGCTGTTAGGTTTTATGATAACACAGAGGGGAATTGAAGTGGATCCAAGCAAGATCAAGGCCATTCTGGAGATGCTGCCGCCTAAGAATGAGAAGGAAATCCGAGGTTTCCTAGGAAGATTGTAGTACATAAGCCGGTTCATAGCCCAACTCACTACCATTTGTGAGCCCGTTTTCAAGCTGCTAAAGAAAGGAGAACCAAAAGAATGGAATGAGGAATGCCAGAATGCTTTTGAAGCCATTAAACGCTACTTAAGCAATCCACCGATACTGGTTCCATATAGAGAAGGAGAGCCGTTGTTGCTGTACTTAACCGTCACAAAAACTGCTATGGGGGCAATGCTTGCACAATACTTGGAAGAGTCGAGGAAAGAGAATGCCATCTACTATCTAAGTAAGAAGATGACAGACTATGAGGTGAACTACAACGCTGTGGAAAAGACTTGCGTGGCATTGGTGTGGGCCTGCCAAAAACTCCGCCATTACATGCTATCTTTCCAGGTGTTCCTTGTTAGTTGCATGGATCCACTCAAATATCTACTTGAAAAGCCGATGCTGACCTATCGTACTGCGTGATGGTTAATGTTGTTATCAGAATTTGATATCAAGTATGTGGTACAAAGCTCGATAAAAAGGAGGGTCATTTCAGAACACTTGGACGAGAATCCAGTTTCAGAAGGAGATAGCATTGAACAAGAGTTCCCTAACGAGGATATATTGGAGATAGAAAAAAAGCCATGGAAAGTCTACTTCGACGGCGCTGCAAACAAAAGGGGCTTCGGCATTGGAGTCTTGTTGATTTCTCTTGATGACGCCCACACCCCTCTGGCAATGAAGTTAGGGTTCGAGGCCACAAACAACATCACCGAATATGAAGCTTGCATTCTAGGGTTGGAAGCAGCCTTAGAGTTGGGAGTTGAAGAGTTAGAAGTGTACGGAGACTCAGCTTTGATTATCTGCCAAATCAAAGGAGAATGGAAGACTCGAGACGAGAAGTTGTTACCCTATCATGCTTATCTAGAAGCACTTACCAAAGAATTCGACAAAATAGAGTTCCACTACTTGTCAAGGGTAAAGAACCGCTTTGCTGACGCTCTCGCTACACTTGCATCCATGGTGGAAATCCCAGAAAGCGGAAATGTTCGTCCACTCGTGATTGAAAGAAGGAAAGAGCCAGTGTACTGCTGCAGTATTCAGAATAGTCAAGTAACAGATGGGCGTCCGTGGTTCTATGACATCCAGAGGTTCAGTAGAGAAAATGGAATATCCTGTAGGAGCTTCGAAGGTTGACAGGCATACGTTGAGGAGATTGGCTACCCACTACATCATGTGCGGAGGAAAGCTATACAGATGATCCTACGACGGCATCCACTTGCTTTGTGTAACAGAGGAAGAAGCTCAAAGAATAATTGAAGAGATACACGAGGGGGCAGGAGCACTTCACATGAATGGTTATATGCTAGCTAAGAAGATTGCTCGCCTCGGTTACTATTGGACCACCATGGAAAGAGATTGTCATATGCATGTCAAGAAGTGCCATAATTGTCAAATCTTTGCCAATGTTCAGCACCTTCCATCAATGCCTTTGAATACTATGTCATCCCCTTGGCCCTTTTCAACTTGGGGAATAGATATCATTGGAAAGATCCATCCTAAGTCAAAGGAAGGTCATGAGTTTATCTTGGTGGCAATAGATTACTTCACTAAGTGGGTAGAAGCAAAATCCTACAAAACCTTGGGGTCAAAGCAAGTGGCCCATTTCATTAAGGCCCACATTATTTACCGATATGGGGTTCCACATGAGATCATATTAGATAACGGACAACACTTCCGAGGCGAGGTAGAAGAAATCTTGCAGAAGTACAGCATTCGAGTTCATAAGTCCTCTCCTTATAGGCCACAAACGAATAGAGCGGTTGAAGCAGCTAACAAGAATGTAAAGAGCATGCTACAAAAGTCAGCTAAGAAGTACAATGATTGGTCAGAAAGGTTGCCACTCGTCCTATGGGGTTATCGCACTTCAATGAGATCTTCTACAGGTGCTACACCGTACTTGTTGGTCTATGGCATGGAAGCGGTACTCCCAATCGAGCTAGAAATTCCTTCTCTCAGGGTGGTAATGGAAGATCAACTGTCTGAAATGGATTGGGTACGAAATAGGTATGATGAGCTAGTTCTGCTTGATGAAAGGCGTTTAAATGCTTTGTACCATATCCAAGGTTATCAGCGCAGAATAGCTAAAACTTTCAACAAGCGCGTTAAGGATCGTGGCTTAAGAGATGGAGACATAGTGCTGAAGGAAATTCATGCGCCTATCTTTGATCCAAGGGGCAAGTTCAGGCCTAATTGGGGCAGACCCTACATCACAAAGGAGATATTGCCAGGAGGAGCAGTTCGATTGATGGATTCGGATGGAATAGAGTTCTCTCAACCAACCAATTTAGATCAACTCAAGAGATACCATGTGTAAAGCTTGATAGGTTGAAAACCTGTAAGGGCGGCCTAGGCAAAAGAAAAGCATCAACTACGAGGGCCTGATTCTCCATCATTCAAAAAAAAAAAAAAAAAAGGGAAAAGAAAGAAGAAAAAGAAAGAAAAGAAAAAGAAAGAAAAGAAAAGAAAAAAAGAAAATGTTTACAAACATGATGGAGATACATAGGCAGCCCATAAAGTTACCTTGGGTGCGGTCCAATTGAAAAAAAAGAAAAGAAACAAGGGGCATGACAATGTATAAAGCAATTCATAAATCAAAGTTAATTGTTTGATGGCAATTCATTCAAAACTAGAGAAATTGATAATAGTTTTATTAGTAATAATTGCAAGTCTCGAAGGACTATTATTGTGCTTAACATGCTTAAAATTCAAAAAGGTTGCTAATTCCTTGCTCTCTGAGAAGTCTTCTTTGTTCCAGTAGTCTTGTTCGCTTTGGTGTCATCCTCCCTTGACCTCTTTGTACTCCCCAGTGAAGAAATCCCAATCAACTCAGCTACTTAAGCCCTCATTGTTGTTTCTTTGTGGCCAATGTCTTCAGATAACCACTTCTTGTATTCCTTGCTAAGCTCATAAGGTCCACCAGTGTTTAGTACTAAGGTAGCGGAGTTCCAGCTATTCCATCTATCCTCCATCCATTTGACCAGAGATTGAGAAACAGGTTGAACGGGGTGAACTTGCCTTGAATTTGTCTGGGTGGTATTGCTTGATTGTTTGGAATTGATTGAACTGCACCAAATTGCCAAAGGATTCGAGATGGCCAGTAAAAAGAAGTAGCTTTCAAGCTCATCAACTTGACAAGTGTACAGCCTACAGTTCACAGGAGCACTTTTTCGTCGCACTTCTAGTGAGGCACGTGCCAACGGATAGATTGCCATGAGGTGTGGTATAGCATGCCAAGCCATTCGTCAGGAGAAGCATCTGGTGGGAATTCAGGAACACGCAAACGGAAGTGCTGAGGCCCATAATTTGCAACACTAGGAGGTGGCAAGAGGTTTAACCTCTCTAGCAACTATATATGGAGAAGGAGGGGGCTGCCCTCAAAATTCACTTCAAACCGATCCTGTACCTTGTCTAGCCCATTGAGATTTTCCACTAGAACCATTGGAATTATGTTTCGGGACTTGGAAAGAGGAGTTACAAGCTCATAAATTTCAATTGGAACAAACAACGTACCATTGGTGATGAGAAACCTCCCAATCAAGCAAAAACTAAGGCGTGCTGACGCGGTCGAGACAAAAGCAACCCACATGACCTCCCAAGGGGCAGGAAAGATGTTGCTAGCTTGTTCAAATCTACCATGTTATCTTTTATAAAGGCCATAGCATCGTGGGTAGAGATTTCCAGAAGAGAAGTAAAAGAAGAAACATAACCTTGTCGAAGGTATGGAAGGATGAAGGGCCCTGACGGTTGCACTCCAAACAAAATTCCTCATAGGTGGGGCAAATTTCATTGCGATGGAAACGGAAAACATGAAGCTCGGGATCCCAAAAGTATGTAGAAGCATAGAGCATTGTCCAATTTACCTTGACTTTGGCGAGAGAATAAAGCGCGTCCAAGCCATAACTCTTGAAAACCCTTTTGTCTTCCTTACTCATGTTGCTGAAGCAAAGTGTCAAAAAGCTATCAAAAGTCTCCATGAATTGATGTTGAATGAATAATAATGGTTTATGAACATGTGGGGGGTGTATTTATAGGCCTTTAGGCTCAAATTTGAGTCCTAGAAGGCTTAGAAGTCGAAAAAGCGTCAAAAAAATCGCAAAACACGTAAACAGCAAAAGCACTCGGGAGACTAGGTTGAGGCCAACCAGTCCAACCGGTTCACCAACCAGTCCAACCGGTTGGGCCCAACCAATCACCCGAGGCCATTTTCCCCATTTCTCGGTTTTGACCATTATCGACCCCCGTATGCTCCGGAAGGCCAATTTTGACCATTTTGAGCCCAAATTGACTCAAATTTGTGTCAAGAGTCATGAAATTCAACCAACAAGAGATAGATATCATAATTCAAAGGTGGGGAATGCATGAACTTGGTTTAAAAAGAGTTTCTAGATGCTTAAATTAAGTTTCCTAAACTTAAAATAAGTGTCTTCAACGCTTCCTTGGTGGTTTCCTTCTCTTGCTTGGCCCTGCTTCTTCTGTTGGTGGAGGAGGTGGTGGAGCCGCAGTTGGGTTGTACTGAGGGAAGGAATCAATCTGCAAGTTTCCAAGAAAATAGATAATGTGAGTACCACTTTTTTAAAGCAGAAAACCAAAGATTGTCAAAAAGTTTTTGATTTGAGCTATTCTTACTGGGTGTGCGTGTTCGCCCGCTCTATACGCCTCTTGCCTTGATAGGCTTAGGCTCATCCTCATCATGTCCCTCCTCAAACTAGCATTGAGATTGATCCATTCTTGTGTGTACCCGGCGGGTGTCTGTGAAGAGAAATTGGGTAAGAAGTGCCTAATGAATAAGTTGGGGATTAAGAGAATCAAGTCAAGCTTGAAACTTACAGTCTCATATCTGAGATCTATCTGAGGAACCTCGTCCATCACGGGAGGTGCTATAGTCGTGGGCACGATGTCACCTCCTTGGCACAGATCAATGGACCACCTAGGCCGTGGCAAAAGGGGCAGTGCGTCCCTATCCATGCCCTCATCATCACTATCCATATGCACCCCTTGACATGCCCGAGGTTGAACCCACTGTGGAATGGTGACCACGAGCTCACCGTCCCTGAGAAGAGTTGCACATAGTCAGCTAGGAAACACTTGTAAAGCATGCATAGGGTTAAGTATGTACTTACCCCTACGGGTGGAACTCCTACGACCCTAGGAGGCATCAGATACCTCCTACAGAAACTCTCGTAGTTCCCATTCGGAACTATGAAGTCAATTGCATCCTTGCCTCGTATAGCTTTGATCAATTCGCGCCCCTGCAAGGAATTGGCATGTCTCATGCTCTCAGGTGGTGCCATAGGAACTGCAGCTGCATTGATGTTGCCTCTTACTTGGCGCCAAACTCGCTCCCCGAGGGTACCAATAGCGACCCATAGGACCTTCTAGGAGGATCCGCTTCTCTATCATGTCTACACATCTGTGGCATTGCTCCTCAAGGGCATATTTCCACTGTGACCATGGATCCCAGTCCACCTAATTCATGAGTTAGTGTTAAGAGAAAGAATTGAAAGAAGATGGAATTCAAAAGATAAAAGTTTTAGGGATTACCTTGTCAGCAGGTATTGCAAGCTAGGAATGCCCTAGCATGGGCATAGTCGTGTTTATTATCCACCGAGTCACACCTATTGTTGATGTGATAATTGGACATCACGGGCCAGGAGGGATCATTGTCAACAAGAGCGGGACGCTCAAACCCCAAGTACTCGTAGTACCAAATCTGTTTTCAAAAAGAAAATGAATTTCAAAAGAAAATAATCATGTGTACTCATTGCAAATATTGAAAAGGAAGCTTGTAGGTTGATTTACCTCCCAGATAAAGGACATCCCGCAGTGGTTTGTGCTCACTCCACACGATCTGTCGCTCATAGACCTATATAGTACAGCAAGAGCGGCGTTACCCCAGTTGTAATCGCCCATCCCCCAAACATCCTCCATGCAAGCAAGATGCCCTAAAGGAGCGACATCACCAGAGCTAGCAAAGAATATGCTAGACAACATGTATAGCATAAAGGCTCGGGCAAGACAAGATGGATTTGCGTCATCCTCTTCTCTTTGATCACCAAAATGAGTCTTTAGTCAAGTTCGGCGCACTCCACCCCTTTGAACAGGTACCATGGTCCCGAGTTGTTCCAAGAGATAATGGGGATCCCCGTGGGCATTCTCATAGTAAGATAATCTCCGCCCACCTAGGCGAAGTCCTGTAATGATCGTAAAGTCTATTGGGGTAAGAGTCATTTTCCCAAAGCTGAAGTGAAAAGTGTTGGTGGTGTCCCCCACAACTCAGTAAGGGCCAGCAAAGCTTGTCTATCTCTCTGTTCCACCCACAAAGCATTCAGAAAGTCTCCAAAACCCGCATTAACTATAATCTTTTGGGTTTTGGGTTGCCGTGTGGCCATTTTTCGCCACCATTCAATAACTCCCCCGAGGGCATGTCTCGTCCTGTCCTCAAAGTTCGGCTACAAAGAATAAAAGAAATCATGGAAATTGTTATTTTGAGTATTTTCTATGCTTAATGAATAACTCAAGAATGTTTAAATTCATGGTTTTTCAAGATTTTCAAAAGTTTACACATGTGAAAAGAAAGTTTTTTTTGTAAAGGAAAGTGTTTCAAAAATCAAAGGTTAGCATTCAAAGAGAATACCTATGAGTTTTCCTTGGGTTGGTTAAAGCATTTGAGAAGAAAAAGGATGATTTTATTCTCTTGAGAATTTTATCAAACACTTGGTAGGCATAGTTATGCCCACATGGTTTCTGTAAAAGAAAGATGTTTTTAAACTCATGGGTAAACTACCTTTGAGGTTTTGTTTAAGAACTTGGGGCATTTGAAAAGAAAAAGAATGATTTTATTCTCTTGAGAATTTTATCAAACACTTGGTAGGCATAGTTATGCCCACGTGGTTTTTGTAAAAGAAAGATGTTTTTAAACTCATGGGTAAACTACCTTTGATGTTTTGTTTAAGAACTTGGGGCATTTGAAAAGAAAAAGAATGATTTTATTCTCTTGAGAATTTTATCAAACACTTGGTAGGCATAGTTATGCCCACATGGTTTTTGTAAAAGAAAGATGTTTTTTAAACTCATGGGTAAACTACCTTTGATGTTTTGTTTAAGAACTTGGGGCATTTAAAAAGCAAAAAGAATGATTTTATTATCTTGAGAATTTTATCAAACACTTGGTAGGCATAGTTATGCCCACATGATTTTTGTAAAGAAAAATGTTTTTAAATTCATGGGTAAACTCCTTGGAAAATACCTTTGATAGTTTGTTCAAGAACTTTTGGCATTTGAAAGCAAAAAGAATGATTTTATTCTCTTGGGAATTTTATCAAACACTTAGTGGGCATAGTTATGCCTACAAGGTTTTTTGTAAAGAAAAGAACTTCAAAATCCATGGGTTAGCATTCTAGAGAATGCTCCTGAGTTCACTTTTGATTATCTTGACCATTTGAAAGCAAAAAGAAAGATTTTATTCTCTTGGGAATTTTATCAAACACTTGGTGGGCATAGTTATGCCTATGTTGGAAAATGAGGTCTTAGTATATGGAAAACTCCCAAAAGTTGTCAAAAGAGCAAGAACTCAATGCATTTCACTCATAAGAATAGCGAATATTTGAAAAGAAACAATGAAATGAAAGAATAAGAATGAACTTGAAGGAGTTGGGAATTATCTTACCTCATTCATGGAATAGATGTAGGAGAGATGATTGTTGGGTTCCAAGAGCAAGCTATCCAGTTGATCTTCATAATGAGGTGCTTTGTATGTTTTCTTGAGAAAATGATGTGGATATTTGGCATCGGAGTATTTATTTGATGAAGAACTCATGTTGGGTGTTCTTGAAAAAAATGGGTTCGATTTGAAAAAGTAAGTTGGGAATGATGATTTGATGAATCAAAGGTTGTTTTGATTCCTTGAAAGTGATGTTGTTGGTGTTTAATCACCACAATGATTCAAGTTTAATGCCAAAGTTTTGGTATTTTGGAGTTGGGAATGTTGGGTTTTGGGTTTCTAGAGAGAGAAGCTCTCAAAAACCAAGTTGGAAGGATGAACAAATGAAGGAAGGTGCAAGGCTTTATAGCCAAAACACCCCAAAAATGCAGCAGAAAAATTGCTCTCGGGTGACCGGTTGGCCCCAACCGGTTCACCAACCGGTCCAACCGGTTCGGTCCAACCGGTCCCCCAAGCCTATTGTGCGTTTTGTGCATTTTTCGCACATTTTCGCTTAACTGGGCCACTTTTCGTGTGATTTTTTGATGAAATTCATCTTAGAAAGCCTAGAACCTGATGTGAATGATTTGAAATGAATGAAATGATGAGTGATTAGTCACTAATTGAATTATTAGTGCACTCATGGTGATATTTGCAAGCCCACTTTGACAATTGCTTTGTTAAAAGGTCTTTATCTTTGGATGATGGAAAGATGATGCTTATGATATTTGTTTGGAACCTTGGAATTTTATATTCCTTGATTTCTTGTGACTGAATTGCTATTGCTATTTATTTTTTGAAGAAATTATAGCACGTTGGAATTGATTGAGTATTCTTGCTTATTTTAATCCTCGGGTTAAAATAAAGTTTTGTTGATTGGATGATGAATTGATTGAATGCTTGGGATATTTTGTAAGGATCATGAAATTGTTATTTCTTGATTCTTTATGATGAATTGACATTGCTATTAATTTCTTGAGGAAATTATAGTATAATTGGAATGTGTGCCTTGCTTAATTTTAACAAAGATTGTTAAATAAAGCGTATGAATGCTTGATTGGAATTGGTTTTGGAAGTATGTTTGAATGACTCTTTGAGTCACATACATGGATGTTTTGCATTGCTATTAATTTCTTGAGGGAATTATAGCACAAGTGGAATATTTGCTTCGCTTAATTTTAACAAAGATTGTTAAAATTATAGTATAATTGGAATGTGTGCCTTGCTTGGATAGAAGTGTTTGTGATAGTATGTTTAAATGATTCTTTGAATCACATACATGAATTGCTTTGCATTGCTATTTATTTCTTGAGGAAATTATAGCACAATGAATGGATTGCCCTCACTTGATTTTAACAAAGTTGTTAAAATTAAAGTTTCATGATTTTGTTTAGTAAGTATAGTGTGTTTAAATGATCCTTGTGGTCACACACGCCCCCCTATCTTGTGCGTGTCCTCATTAGAAAGAATGAGCGTACATTATGGAAGCATATGAGTTCCTATTAGAAAGAATAGGCATATGAGAGTATAGTGTGTTTAAATGATCCTTGTGGACACACACGCCCCCTATCTTGTGCGTGTCCTCATTAGAAAGAATGAGCGTACATTATGGAAGCATATGAGTTCCTATTAGAAAGAATAGGCATATGAGAGTATAGTGTGTTTAAATGACTCTTGTAGTCACACACAATCCCCTATCTTGTGCGTGTCCTCATTAGAAAGAATGAGCGTACATTATGGAAGCATATGTGTTCCTATTAGAAAGAATAGGCATATGAGAGTATAGTGTATTTAAATGACTCTTGTAGTCACACACAAACCCCCTATCTTGTGCGTGTCCTCATTAGAAAGAATGAGCATACATTATAGAAGCATATGTGTTCCTATTAGAAAGAATAGGCATATGAGAGGATAGTGTGTTTAAACGACTCTTGTAGTCACACACAAACCCCCTATCTTGTGCGTGTCCTCATTAGAAAGAATGAGCGTACATTATGGAAGCATATGTGTTCCTATTAGAAAGAATAGGCATATGAGATTATAGTGTGTTTAAATGACTCTTGTAGTCACACACAAACCCCCTATCTTGTGCATGTCCTCATTAGAAAGAATGAGCGTACATTATGGAAGCATATGTGCCCCTATTAGAAAGAATAGGCATATGAGAGTACCGTGTGTTTAAATGACCTTCATGATCACACACAACCCCTTCTATTTTGTACAAGTGTACATTATAGCAGTCATGAACATCTTCAGTAGTCACTGTTGAAGTTCAAGCTTTGGTTCCTTGCCCTTTTCTTGTAAAAATGGGCTGTCTTTTCTAACATTGGTGTTGCTTGCGAAGCAAACTCCACCAATGAGGGGTATCTGTAGACATCCCATTTTCACCCCCATGAGTTCATGATAGCATTTGGTTAGGTTTAGAAGCATATAGGAGTCCCTAAGCCTAAAAGGACAATTTTGCCCTTTTAAGCCTTAGGAGAATAGGTCATCATTGCATGCATATTTTTGTCTTTTTGTTGAGTCCCATCACTTGCATTTAGTTTCTAGGATCATTTTAGATATGTGTGTCAAATTTGGTTCAATTCCAGATAGGTTTGGATAGCTAATTAGAACTTTTGCGATTTGAAGGGCAATTTCGTCTTTTACTTCGTATATTTTCCAATTAACTTCCAAATTTGTTCCAAAGTATTCCATTGACCTTAGAATGATGAAATGAGTCTAATTGAAGTGCCAATTTAATTTATTGATAGGTTTGGGATTGGTTCACCACATTACCCTATGCTTAATTGACTTTTTTTCGGGTAATCGCCTCGTGAAAACCCAGCCACCTGACCGTGGTCAGGGATTCTTGGTTCAAGGTTATTCTAGGCTTATTCTACATTGAATCCTTGAAATTTTGGCTTTTGAATCACTTAAATCGGAGTTAAAATGAAGAATTTAAATCCGTTTGAAGTTAGGAGTCCAAACCGAGTCAGGAATCCTCAAAACCGAGGAAACCTGAGTTCACTCTCGGTTGACCGGTTCACCCAACCGATCACCCGAGCCCTTTGTCCTGATTTTTCTCTTTTTGAGTTTTTTACGAAATGGGACTCTACCACTCCAATTTTCAGCCTTCTAAAGGACTTCTAAGCCTATTGGGAGGTGGTTTTGAGTTGTTTAACATTCATGGGATTTAATTACAGCCCTAGATTGATTTTATGGTGAATTAATCCCAACCATTGGTTCATATAGTTGGTTGGTTATAAATAGAGGCTCATTCATCAGCATGAGGGACTTTTGACACTTCATACTTATAAGAGAGAGAGGGACCACGAGTTTGCACATACCCATATCACTTGGAGGAGGCTTTCTACTGCAATTTTGAAGAGGAACTAGAAGGGAACCAAGCCAAAGAGAAGGAAGAACACAACGAAGACCTTTGCTTCATTGTAAGTCTCCTTTGCTTTCTTTTACGATTCCTTCTTCTTCTACTCCATTCTTTGCATAGCTATGGCTTAGAATTGAATTAGGAATCATATATACTCTATATTTTAGAGTGTATATGATTCAAAGATGATGAGAATGCATGTTAGTGGATTAGGATTGCGAATTGCTTGCTGTTAGGATAGTTTCTCTCTTAATGATAGAGGTACGTTTTGCATGAAAAATCAATTGATGTGTTTAGGCCGTTTTCTCTTCATGGTTCAATTATATGCATGATTTTAAGCATCTTTTGTATAGGACACTTGCTGTGTAAGCCTCGTCTTCATAGGTGTATGGATGATTATCCTTTTCGAGGATAATTATCGTCCTTAGAGGGTGAGGTTGTGCATGGGTGCTTTCTGAAGTGTGTTTAAGTGCGCTTGTAAGTTTCTTTGCATTCTTAGGTATATATTTTACAGTAGAATATGTGAAGAAACCATTCATATGGAGTGATTTCTACGTAAAATTATCTTCGGATAGTTTTACTTAAGAAAGCTCGCCATAAGGATGATTATTTCACATTCTTACATAAAATACTTACCTAAGGCATCATGGTAGATTTTCTTTTTATGTTTAGGATTGTCATATGATATTTTCATCATGGTAATGCCTATTTAGCATGTTTTTTATAGTTTTGTACATATTAGGGTGTTTTAGAGCATATGAGAGCATATAGGAGCATACTAGGATTGTGTCTTTCTTTTGATTTTTGTTCTTTGCATGAGTATTAGGTCATTATATGCATGTTTAGCATTCTGTCCAGATTTGATTTAGGTCTCCTAAGGATGATTTGAGCATGAATATGGTTGATTTGAGCTTAATAATTGCCCTATAGAATACATAGGGTGATTAATTGGTGTTTTCTCGATGTTTCGGGATAATTTGCATATGGTAAGTGGTTCATGGTAAGTTGTGTATGATTTGTTCTCTTCTCCCTCCTAGGGTTATTGTCTTTACTTTGAATTAGAAGTCTTAAGTTTCCAACTCTCTTAAAATTCTGTTTTACTTGGAGTTCTATTCTCTTTTGAATTCAAATCACTTTAGAAGTCTATTTGAGTTAGAATTCTATTCTTTCTCAAATACCTACTTTTTCTCAAACTATTTTTGGAAACTCCTAAGTTTTAAAACCTTTCTTAAGTTGGAAACTTAGGATTTATAGTTCATTGTAAAGGGAGTAACCCCTTCTCAATCGAACTACGTGGACTTTGATCCTTATATCTTTGTATGCAAGGTACGTAGGCGCTCATTTGATGTTCAAGTCCGCCCTAGGATACTAAGTATCCTAGGTTTTCTTTTTCTTTCTCTCTCTTTCTCTCTACCCATTTGTCCATCACATATATGCTAGTGGAGTAGGATGGACCCATGCTTATACATTTATCCATCACATATTTGTTAGTGGATAGGATGGATTTGTTTGCTTGCTCATTTATCCATCGCATATTTGCTAGTGGATAGGATGGATTTGTTTGTTCATTCTCTCTATCTCTTACTTGCTTTCCATATCTCTCATACTTGTTCATGGATGTTTACATGCTTTATGGATGTTTATATGTTTTATGGATGTTCATGGATGAATGTGGATGATTCATGGATGATTCTTTACATATGCATGGTGACTAATTAGGAAGTGATTGAAATAGCCCATATAAATTCAGAGACCCATTTTGGGGCGATGTGGGTGCCTATAGGATGTTTCCTAGAACCTTCCCACATCGTAACTTAGTCTCCGAATCCTCTCTTGTTTTGATAGACCTACTTTTCCTTGATCGGGGTCATGTGGTTTGTTTTCAAAGGTTTTCTTTAAAAATTGTTTTTATGGTTTTCCTCTTTTCCTAAAAATGAGGTGGCGACTCCTTATTTGTTATATTTGTGTGAACCTTTTATAAACCAGATTTTTATTAATTTAAATCTCTACAAGTTTTTTTAAAAGAAGGGTTCTCCTTCCTCCCGGATCGAAACCCGTGGTTCACACCCGCCTATGTCCTCGCCTCAAGAACATCGCTTGAGGATTCCACAATCCACTATGACAATCTCCTTCAAGGGTGGAGATCAAACCTTTTATAAAGAGAAGCTCTCTTCAAGACAAATCTCTCTTGTCTCACTAGGGTTCATACAACCCTTACAACACTTGAATTTGAAGTTGGTTTATTGTAAACAATCTCTCTAGAAGTAAATACAACTCTTAAATGCTCAACATATTTCTAATAATTGCTCAATTGAATACTCTTTAAGAATTAGGGCTTGAAAGCTCTTTTTCAAATGATGGGAATTGATTGCTCTTGTATATATGTTCATAAATGAGTTTAAACACTTGTATTTATACCCATTTGGCCTATTATAGCCATTACAAGCATTAAATGCCGGGAAAGAGCCGTTTGGTGGCAATTAATGCACCATTGGGCTTTTAAAAAACTAGTCGTTATAGCCCATTTAAGTATTATAGTCGACTATAAGGCTTCATGTAGTCGACTACAAATATCAGTAGCCATTTTTGGGCATTTTCTCTTGATTTAGTTGACTATATATGATCATATAGTCGACTACATATATCAGTAGCCAAATATGGGCTAAAACACTTGATGTAGTCGACTAAACCCTGTTTTATCAAAGTTTAGCCTTCTTTTCATGTAATTTCATCACTTGGTCTACTATGCATCAACTTAGGCTTCTAGTTAATGATAAATATGGTTCAATTAAGAGTCCTAGGGTCCATCTAGGTCAGTAGAGCATAGTCATGAGCAATTATGAACATTTTGGAACCTAAAACCTCATTTATAGCCTAAATGTGACTTTATCGACAATGTTCGCATGGCTTGAGGTACTTGTAGGTCCTTTGCTTGCTTTTTGTGCTCTTGTTGCATCATGCTTGATTGTCCTTGACGTTTTGGACACGAGCCTTGAGTTCCATGGCTTGGTTGAGCTATTGAATCCATGTGCTTGAGTCATTTGATCCTTAAGTTTATGCTTGAATTGATTTGATCTTGATTACCTAGCTTTGATCAAATTCTTAACAATTAACCATTAGAACTAGCATCAATCTTTCGTTATCATCAAAATCTCGGATATACCCTTGGTTGAAAACCTTAGGTCTAACAATCTCCCCCTTTTTTTATGATGACAAACTATTGATGTTTTATGAAATGATAATAAACAATAATTCATATGACTTGATATGTGAGGCAAAAGTTCCCCCTCAAAATATGCATTTCATCCATGGATTATCAAGCATTTATCAAATGACATACACAAGCTATGAATTTTAAACCAAAATGCCATAGATAGTGTTCATAAAAGCATGAACCACAAAATATCCATACATATTGTTCATAAAAGCATAAAGATGTAGAGTACTAAACAAACCAACAACTATAAAAACCAAATAAAGTAAATAGAGTGCTAAAACCAAACAAAGTACTATAAAACATCATAATTCTCTCCCCCTTTTGACATCAATAAAAAAGATAAGACTAATCCTTAGGTGGAGGTGGAAAATAGGGAGCATAGCGCTGCAAACTAGTCTCCACAGAGCCCTGACAGCACTCGAGGTCAGTAATGTGATTCCCAACATCTTGGAAGCCTTAAGTCATAGTCATTTGAAGTGACCTAATGGCAGTCATGACAGTCTGGAGGCTTGGGGGTTCCACTTGCTCTTCTGGAGGTTGCTGTAGCTCATCCTCATGTTCCTCATCCATAGGATCCTCCTCAAGGGGCTGCTGAACAAACCTCGGATCACGAATCCATTGACCATTAGCATCTTGAGCAAACTTCATCCTTTTTAAAGTAGCCTCATCATAAAAATCCGATCCCTTTGCATCATAAACTTTGGTCTCATTGCTCGTGTTCACATCAAAAAGGTTGAACACCTCAGTAAGGGCATTGCCATAAGGAAGACAACCACCTGATTTCTTTAAACAATTATGCATGTGATATAAAATAATGTAAGCTAAATCAAGTTTCTTCCTTGTGAGTACACACCAAATGAGAAATACATCTATGTATCCTACATGAGAGCGACTCTCGGAGCAAAGCACAAGATTGTATATGATGAAATGGTGAATGAGTCGAGAGATCACAAGAAGTTGATTAACGGTAGGAAGAAAAGAGTGTTGGATGGTTTGGTCATTGCAAATCAACTGAAGAGCTTCAACCTTATTGAAATCAAGTCGAATGGTCCAACTATGTGTATTGAAACTTTGAATAGTATCTTCTGTAGGGAGTTTGAAAATGGCAGCAATAGTGGCTATTTGGATATGAATTGGCTTGCCTTTAACCCAAGACTTGATTTCATAATCCTTAGTGAATTTCAGATTAACATAGAAGACTCGAACAAGTCGAGGATAGCAAATATTGTTCAAAGTGAGAAAGAAATCCCACCGAATAGCTTTAAACAAATTTGAAATGTAGATTTGCTGTCTATCAAAAAATTCAAAAGAGACGATTTTACCGAATTCAACCCAACGTTTTTTGTACAAGTCTTGATATCTCCTGAGTGCTTCGATGTCCTTGCATAGCCCCTCGTAACCATGCTTGGCTTTAAAGCATTTCTCTTGGTGATGAGAAGGCTCCTCTTAGGTTGGATTGGATAGTAGAGGTTGAGAAATTCCAGGACCCCCTTTACGTTTCGTTTGAGCCCTAGAAGCGTCCATGGAGGCCTTGAAGAGTTTCTCCGTGCAGTTCATCATGGGTTGGAGGCAATAGGATGGAAGGAAAGTGAGATAAATGGAGGAAGAATGAGTTTGGTGGAGAGTTAGGAGAGAGGAATAGGGGTTTAGGCAACTAGAGAGAGAGAGAAGTGGTAAATAAGATGAAAAGTCATGGCTGTTGGTGTTTTAAAACCCTCCCCGAGCCATGTAGTCGACTATATTAGTCCTTATATGCCTACTAATATATATAGTCGACTACATCCTTTATGTAGTTGACTATAAGTGGTAAAAAAGGCTAATTTTCTTATAAGCTAGTCCACTTATAATCAATTGTTTGAACAATTAATCAAATAAACATGTTTAAAAGATACAAAATTAGAAAATTTTCAACTCAAGATTCAATTTAAACATGATTTAAACTTGAGTGATATTTTATGTGAGTATCAATTTATAGAGTTGTGTATTTTTAAGCATATGCAACACAAGATTCATCAAGTATAGACATAGTATGCACATGACTCATCAATGTAACACATCATTCATCAAGCACATGCCAAGTTCTCGCTTAATGAAGTTAAAACGATCTTCTTGAAGAGGTTTGGTGAAGATATCGGCCAATTGATGGTCGGTACCTATGAAATTAATCTCAACATCGCCTCTTTAGACATGATCACGAATGAAATGGTGCCTAATCTCAATATGCTTAGTTCGTGAGTGTTGTATGGGGTTCTTGGTCAAGTTAATAGTACTAGTATTGTCACATTTGATGGGAATGTGATCAAAGTGTAGTCCATAATCCTCAAGTTGTTGTTTCATGTACAACACTTGTGCACAACAACTACCGGCCGCAATGTACTCGGCTTCGGTGGTTAAGAGTGCAACCGATGTTTGTTTCTTACTAAACCAAGATACTAGTGAATGATCTAGGAAATAGCAAGTCCCACTAGTGCTGTTGCGCTTGCGGTCATCTTTGCCACCGGCAAAGTCCGCATCAGAATAGCTAATCAGATCAAATGATGTAAACATAGGAAACCATAAACCAAGATTAATTGTGCTACTTAAATATTTGAAAATACATTTAACGGCAAGCATGTGAGATTCTTTAGGACATGATTGAAATCTAGCACACAAGCAAACACTAAACATAATATTGGGTCTACTTGCGGTTAAATAAAGCAAACTTCCAATCATACCTCTATATTTCTTTTGATCCACATCTTTCCCATTTTCATCCTTGTCTATCTTGATAGAGGTGCTCATGGGAGTAGAGAACTTTCTTCCATCTTCCAGTCCATACTTTTTTAGTAGATCTTTGATATATTTGGATTGATTTATGAATGTTCCTTCCTTTAATTGTTTAATTTGAAGTCCAAGAAAGAATATTAGTTCAGCCATCATGCTCATCTCAAATTCCTCCCTCATGTTATTAGAAAATTCCTTGCAAAGATTCTCATTAGTGGATCCAAAGATGATATCATCAACATAAATTTGAATAAGAAGTATATTATCATCAATGGTTTTAATGAAAAGTGTGGTGTCAAGTTTTCCTCTTTTAAATCCATTCTTGAGTAAAAATCCACTAAGTCTTTCGTACCGAACTCTAGGAGCTTGTTTCAAACCATATAAAGCCTTCCTTAGTTTAAAAACATGATTTGGAAATTCATGACTTTCAAAACTGGGAGGTTATTCAGCATAAACTTCCTCTTCTATGAAACCATTTAAAAATGCACTCTTGACATCCATTTGAAATAGTTTAAAATCCTTATGACATGCATATGCAAGTAACATTCTTATGCCTTCAAGTCTAGCTACCGGAGCATAGGTTTCATCATAATCTATGCCTCCTTGTTGATTATAACCTTGGGCTACAAGTCGAGCCTTGTTTCTAGTAATAACTCCGGATTCATCCTTTCTGTTTCTAAACACCCACTTAGTTCCAATTACTCTATGGTCATGTAGTCTAGGTACCAAGGTCCAAACCTTGTTCCTTTCAAATTGGTTGAGTTCTTCTTGCATAGCAAGGACCCATGATTCATCATTTTCAGCCTCATTAATGTTCTTAGGTTCAATATGAGATACTAATGCAAGATGATCACATATATTTCTCATGGAAGAACGAGTTCTTACCCCACGTAAGGGTTCACCTAAAATTTGATCTTTAAGATGATTCCTCACAAATTTTCAAGTCTTGGTGACATCCGGATGAAGTGGAGCATTTTCAACCTCAACTTCTTCTTTCGATTTCTTGTCTTCAATGACTTCATCATCTTCTTTTTCTTTACCCTTGTCTTGTGGGTCTTGCTTGTCGTTTAGGTTCAAATTCTCAACTTGTTTTTGCAAGCTTGTACCTATATTATCATCATCATCCACATTTCTCTTTGTAGCAAGAGGGTTAGTTTCATCAAATACAACATGCATTGATTCTTGAACGGTTAATGTTCTCTTGTTAAACACCCTATATGCTTTACTTATCATAGAATAACCAAGAAATACACCTTCATCGAATTTAGAATCAAATTTAGAAAGTTTATCTCTATCATTTAATATAAAGCACTTGCAACCAAAGACTCTAAAGTAACCTATATTAGGTCTCTTATCATTCCATAGTTCATAAGGAGTCTTACCAAGTTTAGATCTTAATAGCACTCTATTCATTACATAGTATGAAGTGTTAACGGCCTCAGCCCAAAAATATTGAGGTAATGAGTGTTCATTAAGCATGGTTCTAGACATTTCTTTAAGTGTTCTATTCTTTCTTTCAACTACACCATTTTGTTGTAGAGTTCTAGGAGTGGAGAAATTATGACTAAAACCATTCTCATCATAATATTGCACAATATCCTTATTGACAAATTCGCTCCCCCTATCACTTCTAATATGTGTAATTCTAGAGTAGTCATCAACAATCACAAATGCATAATGCTTGCCTCCAAGACTTGCAATAGCAATAGGTCCAAATAAGTCCATATGAATAAGTTGCAAAGGTCTTGTAGTTGAAATATAAGTTTTTGTTTTAAAAGAAGACTTATTTTGTTTTCCAAATTGGCATACACTACAAACACCATCTTTTTGTTAGGATTATGCCCTAGAGCCAATCATGGAGATGATTGTTTAGGGATTAGGAACAATCATTTGATTTCAGTTATGTATGTCACATTTATTATTGATTTAATAAAAGGGCTTATTCTATTATGTTTATATGCATCATTTATATTTACATAATATGTCCATGGAGTTAGAGTTGAGAATATGGAATTACAAAGAGTTGTAATTTTGAGACTGTAAATATATCTCTGTACTAAACTCCTAAAGCATTCCTAGTTGAAGGTTTACTATGATAGACAATAATGAACCATAGGACTAGCACTTGTTAGGTTGACTCTATAGGAGGATAGCTAGTCTCAAGCTATTTGTGTGGAGACACTACAACCTGACAAGTGGGTGCCTATTATGAGAATAGGTACACTGAATGTGACCAAAGATATGAGATAAACTGAATGGAGTTTTATCCTACCTGTCAATCAGTTTCTCATTGTTATAGTAGTACAAGTAATCCTTAGACCTGAGACACCATAGTTGTCTTATGCATGTAGCTTTAGAAGTTTGATAACACTAAGTGCAAATCCTATTCAGGGGTTTGCAAAGGTGTTCATTGGCCCTACTGCTATGTGTGTGAAGGCATGTGAGTGATCAACAAGGGATCCATCACTCTCAGGAAAAAGAGAGAGAATGTCTCATATAGCATTCATAATATAACTCATTAAATCCATGGCCATGGTAGGATGAATATGAAAAAGAGTTTCATGAGTTCATCAATGAGTTGATATCTATGAATGAGTATAAAGTAATTAAACTAGGGACTTGACAGACTTCCATGTCCTATTAGTTCAATTGGAGACATTGTGTTGAAGGAAGGATGCAATTGTAACCTATAAACTATAATAGAAGGGTTCTTTGTAAATGACTATTCACCTCATTAAGGACCACACCATGAGCCATATGCTAGGTGTTACTCATGGTTAGTAGAAGCCCTAATTGATATAAGTGAGTTATAATCAATTAGGGAATTGGAAGGAGTTCCAATTAGACCCTAAATGGAAAGAGTTCCATTGTGCACACCTCGTGCTATTCCTACTACTTGATGATGTGAACCCAATGGGTCACACACTGATCATGCAAGATGAGCTTTAAAGTCTATGAGAGAAAGGGTATGAGAGCATAAAGAATAGTTCTTTGAGGCCTATTTATATTTGATATAATTTATAGGGGTTATTGTGCAATTTAGAGAAATTTCATAAAACCCTAATAGGGTTTCCCCCTAGGGCCGGCCCCTTTAGTGTGGACTATATAAGTCACACTATGATGTGTGACATCATCATAAGTTGAACTCTCCAAGGGCTGGCCAGAATTTCCAGCCTCCCTCTCTCTCTCTCCTCTCTTCTCCTACACTAGCAACAACAAGAAAAAGGAGAAAAGGACTTGAAGCTCTAGCTAGGTGTGGATACCGTTGGAGGTAGCACACTTGGGCTGCTCATTCACCGCTGTCCGGAATCAAAGCTTGGAGTAAAAAGGAGAAGACAAAAATTCTGTAAGTGTTCTAACCATCTTTGTAATTAGGATTTTATTGTTTTGTATGAACCACAATCAGATTCATGGGTTGCATGGAATTGATAGGAAATTTTTTGTTATTCAAGTTATTCCGCATTCTATTTCCTTCTAGTTCAATTCCTTACAGTTTTGAAAATTTTGCTTTTGGTAAACCTCTTACAAGTTCATGCTTAGAAAGTTTTGAAATCAAATCCATGCTAGCATGTCCAAGTCTTCTATGCCATAACCAATGATTTTCATTTAAAGCGGAGAAGCAATGTACATTTTGTAAAGCGATTTCTTCAAACTCTATAGCATAGATGTTACTAATCCTATATGCAACAAATAGGGTCTTATCATCATCTTCAATTATGCATTTATTGGAATTAAAAGTAACTCTATAACCTTTATCACATAATTGACTAATGCTAAGGAGATTATGCTTTAAACCATCAACTAATAAAACATTCTCAACACAAAGTGAGGAATTCTTACCAACCTTGCCAATGCCAATTATCTTACCCTTAGCATTGTCTCCAAATATGACAAATCTTCCATCCTTGGGCTTCAAGGAAATGAACTTTGATCTATCACCCGTCATGTGCCTTGAACATCCACTATCAAGAAACCATTTCTCATTGCTTGATGACTTCAAGCATACCTACACAACAAGTTTAAGTAACTTTCTTTGGTACCCATACTTTCTTAGGTCCATAGGGGTTAACCATAGGAGGTAAGGTTCCCTTAACTACCCATACCTTCCTTATTACAATAAGTGCATGGGATTTTAGGTGTGCTACAGACCTTAGGTTTAGGAAAGAAATTAATGTAGGATTTTTGTTTAACATATTCTTAATAACCAATTCCGACCTTGTCAAAACACCATCTTTGACTAGCTAATATTTTATCCAAGTTATCCCTTCCATTGGAAACTTGGCTAAGGTCTTAGTCAAGTCTTTAATCTTTTCTTTCAATGAGGTATTTTCACTTTCAAGACTAGATTGAGAGATGGTAGGGGGTGAGTATATCCTACTTTGCAATTCTAAGTTCTCATTCTTTATGTGAACCCCCAGAAAACGGCCCACAAGGGTTTTAGCAAAATATAGGAGCGAGTTTAAAAGACAACAAACGAAAAGGAGTAGCCACCTCATTTTTTATGGAAAAGAGGAAAACCATAAAAATGTTTTATTTTCAAAAAACATATGACTCCATTAAAGGAAAAGCAAAGTCTTTGAAACCAGAAAATTGGATTCGGGGGCTAAGTTACAACGTGGGAAGGTTCTGGGCAAAGCTCATAGGCACCCACATCGCCCGAATTGGTCTCTTAATTTGATTAGGCTAACTTAAGATCTTCTTCACTCAAATATCAGCATATATCATCACAAAGCAGCATGCAAAACATATATTCCATCCAATCATCCATGCACAATCAAACAAATAAAACAAAATAAAACAGAAAAAAAAAAAAAAAAAAAAAAAAGAAGAAGAAAAACCTAGGATACTTGGATCCTAGAACGGACTTGAGCCTAAAAAAGAGTGCCTATGTACCATGTAGTGAAATACATGGATCAAAGTCCACGTAGTTCGAATAGAATAGGATTAAACCCTAATAGAGAGTTATGGTAAACCTTAGGTTTCCTTCCATTGCGGCTTTTAAAGACAAATGATTCTCAATCAAAATTCAGTAAAAAATATAAACTCTTTTTGAAAAAGGGGTGGAAAGAACCCTAAGATTTACCATATCCCTCTATTAGAGAATAACCCTAGGAGGGAGAAGAGAAAAGAAAGTAAGGAAAAGTGAATTAGGGCACTTCATACCCTGCTTACCTGAGCGCAAAAGCTCTAAGCATTAGCAATTTCAAGCAATAGCAGCCCTATTTGCAATAGGACAAGCATTGTACCTGTTTGCACCCTTACAAGTGCACAAAACCATGCAAGGAGAACAATATACTAATCTGGACAAAACCATGACAAGGCCTAAAATCATCCATCTATCATGCAAACAACAAGAATAATGAATGACTAAGGACCCCAACTCAATCCTACATGCAATGACCTGACTAACATGCATAAAAAAACCTACCAAGGACACACTAACAATCATGAGAGACTCCAATAATATCAATAAACATGATAGCAAAGCCTACTCTAACCAAAAAGATGATATTTTATGTAAAATATGAAAATAGGCTTTCCTACGGCGAACTTTCTTAAGCAAAATTATCCTAAGATAATTTCACGAAAAAAAGTCACTATGGGGAGGTGAAATCATCATATCCTATGTAAAATATATATACTAGAACACAACAGAAGTGATTTCATGCTTAAACACATCACAGAAAGCTCTCATGCAAAACCTTACTTAACGAAAAGGATAATTATCCTTAGAAAATGATAATATCTCCAAAAACCCTATAAAATCCTCTACATGAATGCAAACCTAGCATTATTCAACTATATGCAGCATATATAGAATGACTATGATGAGAAACTACTCACAGAGTTAAGCTAAGCATGCTGTATGAAACTTGTGTGATTTTAGGGTTATCGAAACCCTAATCTCACAACTATGCATAAAAACCTATGAAAAGACTCTAACACATGCTCAAATTATCATGAACATCATTCATATCATGTATATTAACTAATAGGAGCATCAACTCATGACAATTATCATAGCAACCTAAACATGTGAACTATGCATGATTCAGAAAGATAAAAAGGATAATACTTTCAAAACCCTAGCAAACTAAGGTTTATCAAGCATATTAAACCATGAACCATCCTAAAATCATTCACATAACATCACACAAGCATTGAATTCAATCCATAAGAAGAGCTATTACATGCACTAGAACTATCCTAAAGAAAGGAGGAGAAGATGAAGGAGGAAAGTCTAATTTCGGCAATTGAAAGTGTGTTTACCTCTTCTAGAATCTCCCTTGCCTTCAAAGTCCTTGTTCTCTTGCTTGCTTAGGGTTGAAAAGCCTTCTCTTGATGTCCTTCTAGCTCTCCAAACTCATAGCTCCCTCTCTTTTTCAATGTAAAGTGCAATTAACCTCTTCCTATGTGTTGAATATCATGTCCTTTATTTAGAGAACTGACCCTCTAAACCAATGGCTAAGATTAATTCATTAAACAATGATCCTAGGGCTATTAGAGACTCTCTTGGTCCTCAAACAACTCAAACTTACACACTCCTAAGAGAAAACAAGTTGTAATGGCAGAGGAAACAGTCAAAAGAGGGAGAGAGAGTCAGAATTTTAGTTAAAGACTGGAGTCTCTCGGGTGACCAACTAGGCCTAGATGGTTAGCCATCTGGGCTTGGATGGCTGACCGTCCAGCCCCGGACGGTTACCCGAGAGCTTGCTCCAGTCCGCTCCGGTTTCGACTTCTAATCGCTTCAGGAGTCTTTTAGGGGTCAAATTAAGTCCGATTTTGACAAAATAAAAGCCAAAACGATCATGTTTCAAAGAGGAACACATTTTTAAGCATTTTAGGACAAAAATCCTTAACCATGGGTGCATGGTTAGGTTTTACAAAGGTGGTTAACCATGGTGCCTCACCGTCGCTAAGCTGGGTTTGTACACAAGGTCGAACCAAATGCTTTCCCAATCGAAATTCGGTCTTTGTAAACATACCTAGGATGTAAATAAAGCCCAATTGAAGTTAAATGAGAGAAAATTGATTGGGTCTTGTGAGTCAATTTGAGCAAACCAAGAAAGGGTCTTTTAGCCAACTCGAACTATTATGAGCCAAATTGATCTTAAACCATTAATTCATGAAATTGAACCTATATATAGACTCTATATACTCATATGAACTCAAGGGAATGACTTAGGATTCGTTCCAAAGTCGAATGGAAAATATACGGCTTAAAAGACGATTATGCCCTTAAAGTCGTAAAAGTTCTTATTGACTATCGAAATGAACTCCAAATCACTTCAAAATTCATACACATGATATTCAATGCCATAGAAACTCAATGCAAAAGACTAGACTCGAAAAGGACTCAAAATCCTACATGAAATGATATGTCCTAGCTAAGGTGACAAAAATGGGGTGTGACACTTTAAAGCATCTAATTCTTTTTTAAGAGATGTGACATTCTTTTTCAAATCATGGTTTTATAGAGAAAATCTTTTTAATTCAAAAAATGTGTCTTCTAGAGCATTTTGCAATTCTTTATAAGTAGGAAGTTCTTCTATAGGATAATCACATGAGTTAGATTCAATTACCTCATCTTCTTTTGCCATGAGACAAAAGTTTGCAACTTCTTGATCACAAGAGATCTCCTCATCTTCTTCATCACTATTTGCTTCATCATCCCAAGTGACGGTGAAAGCCTTCTTCTTGAATTTCCTATTGTCCTTGAAATTGTTGTTGTGATTCATCTTGTTGTGATTGTTGTTGAGTTGAGGGCAATGCATCTTGGTGTGTTCGGGCTTCTTGTATTCAAAGCATACTTGAGAGTCTCTATTTGAGTTCTCTCCTCTATTTGGAATTCTTTTCGATGAATCACCCTTGTTGAATCTCCTTCCTTGATTCCTTTTTGTGAAGAACTTCTTGAGTTTATGAGATATTAAGGTAATATCTTCATCTTCTTCATTCTCACATTCTTCATTTGCTGATTCTTCTACATCTTGTGAGGCCTTGAGAGCCAAGCTCTTGGAAGGGTTGCTTTTACTAACTTCATGTGCTTTGAATACAAATTCTTGAGTGACTAGATTTCCATCAAGGTTACTAAGAGTCATTGATCCAAGTTCCTTTGATTAAAGCACGGCCGTTGTGAATGTATCCCATTCCTTAGGCAAGCTCCTAAGAATTGTTCTCACCAATTCGGAGTTAGTATAAATTTTACCAAGAGAATTCAAAGGATTTATAATAGCATTGAAATGAGTAAACATATCTCTAATTGATTCATCCTTCTTCATTTTAAATAATTCATATTCACAAACAAGTATATTAATCTTTGCCTCTTTCACTTGAGAGGTTCCTTCATAGGTGACCTCTAAAGTATCCCAAATCTCTTTGGCACTAGTGCACCTAGAGACTTTGCTAAATTTATCATTAGTAAAAGCGCAATAAAGTAAGCCAATGGCTTTAGAGTTGAGCTCAAGAGATTTGTGGTCAGCACTAGTGAACTCTTGTGGTACTTTAGGAAGTGTAACTCCATCTACCACTTTAGTAGGGATCAAAGGACCCTTAGAGGTAATATTCCATAGCTCATAGCTAGTGGATTGAATAAAAATTTGCATTCTAATTTTCCAGAAATTATATAGAGAAGAATCTCCATTGAAAAGAGGTAGTCTATTGGACGATTGTCCTTCGGTAAATCCATTACCACTATAGTTGGCCATATCGTTCCTCGTAAAACAAATATGTCAAATACAAGAGGTTAGGCTCTTATACCAATTGTTATCCCAAGTGTAAAACCCTAGAGGAGGGGTGAATAGGGTTTATAACCAATTAAAACAAATATGATAAACTAAAATTCAGATTATTGCAAACTAGAGAAAATTCAACAATAAGCAATAATGAGAAAGAGTTAGAGAATGCAAATACAAGATATTAACGAGGTTCGGCCTTCCTACCTACGTCCTCGCCTTAAGAGCACCACTTGAGGATTCCTTAATCCACTATGACAATCCCCTTCAAAGGTGGAGATCAAACCTTTTACAAAGAGAAGCTCTCTTCAAGACAAATCTCTCTTGTCTCACTAGGGTTCACACAACCCTTACAACACTTGAATTTGAAGTTGGTTTGTTGTAAACAATCTCTCTAGAAGTAAATAGAACTCTTGAATGCTCAACAAACTTCTAATAATTGCTCAATTGAATGCTCTTTAATAATTAGGGCTTGAAAGCTCTTTTTCAAAGGATAGGAATTGATTGCTCTTGTATATATGTTCATAAATGACTTTGAACACTGTTTTTATACCCATTTGGCCTATTATGGCCGTTGCAAGCATTAAATGCCGGGAAAGAGCCATTTGGTGGCAATTAATACACCATTAGGTTTTTAAAAAACTAACCGTTATAGCCCATTCGAGTGTTATAGTCGACTGTAAGGCTTCATGTAGTCGACTAGAAATATCAGTAGCCATTTATGGGCATTTTCTCTTGATTTAGTCGACTATATATGATCATATAGTCTACTACATATATCAGTAGCCAAATATGGGCTAAAACACATGATGTAGTTGACTACATCACTTAATGTAGTCGACTAAACCCTATTTTATCAAAGTTTAGCCTTCTTCTCATGTAATTTCATCACTTGGTCCACTATGCATCAACTTAGGCTTCTAGTTAATGATAAATATGGTTCAATTAAGAGTCTTAGGGTCCATCTAGGTCAGTAGAGCATAGTCATGAGCAATTATGAACATTTTGGAACCTAAAACCTCATTTATAGCCTAAATGTGACTTTATCGACGATGTTCGCATGGCTTGAGGTACTTGTAGGTCCTTTGCTTGCTTTTTGTGCTCTTGTTGCATCATGCTTGATTGTCCTTGACGTTTTGGACATGAGCCTTGAGTTCGATGGCTTGGTTGAGCTATTGAATCCATGTGCTTGAGTCATTTGATCCTTATGTTTATGCTTGAATTGATTTGATCTTGATTATCTAGCTTTAATCAAATTCTTAACAATTAAACCATTAGAACTAACATCGATCTTTTGTTATCATTAAAATCTCGGATATACCCTTGGTTGAAAACCTTATGTCTAACAATGATTCTGAGGGATCCTTCAGGAACCGGTACGCGACTCGAGATTAACTAACCTGGGTGTCACATGGCTTTGGAGCCAACTTAGAGCTGTCGAGACCATCTGCATCCCTGTCTGTCAATCCATCATATGAAGATTTCCTTACCAACCAGCAGGTGTGTCATGAGAGCATTTGATATAGTTGGTTTTCTGCTTAGCGGTCTCTAGAGAGTCAATGTGCCGAGCTACAAACCGAGAAGGGTCATTTGAGTGCCAAGCTTGAGTCATTGCGCATAGATGTGCATGAGACAGTGGCTAAGGCTGAAGAACTAGCGTTTCCTGAATCATCATCTAGCAACACTTCGACTCAACAGCGTAAGGAGCGCGGTTTCCTTAGTAAAATGCTGAAAAGATTCCATGGAGTTTGATCCAAGGACTGTTTCCTGACATGTTCTCCCTTGTAATCGCTAGGCTTCTTTTTTGAGTAGTTTTCTGTTGCAAAACTATCATTTGTATCTTTGTGTGCATGTGCTTTAGTGCATGCTGTGTGTGTTTTGTTTTATTTTGAAAAGACAACTTTGCAAGCAATAAATGTGTAAATTTCTACCTTTCAACTGCAATGGCTTCATTTGAATCCAGTAGGCACTTTTACACAAATTAGTTTGAAAACTTGAACTCATTAGACAGACTGACGATGCTGTGGACGTCCTGCCGCTGTCGTGTTTTGAGGGAACTTTAGCCATTAGAGCCTTGGTGAGTAACAAACCATGAATAAGTAGTCACGGTCTTTAACCATCCCCGATTCTGTGATCGGAAAGGAGCTCCGAGTGATGATGGACGCCAAGTGCTTTCCTTTGAGCAACTTTTCTTCTGGTACTCAGTCTTTATGAAGAAGGGAACTTGGATGTCACCCCTTTATAAGAATCATTGTGATTTTCCTGAATCCTTTGATTGCTTTGAAACTATTGGAGCAGAGACCATGGGAGCTGCTTTTTTTTTTTTTTTTTGTCTTGTTGTTTTTTTTTTTTTTTTTTTTTTTTTTTAACGGACTCCCGATTGAATGTGTCTCGCCCCAATCTTGGTGGAACTAAGCAGTCGTATAGTTGAGTTAAGCAAAGGAATTCATTTCATGGAGTTAACTTTGGCATTGATCACAATTTCTTGATGATAGGAAAGGGGTTTCACAAATTCCTATCTTTTGACTGAATTCATTTTTCATCCTTAGGCATAGTACCTTCAGACTGCATCGGAGTTCACTGGTCCATAAAGCTCTTGGCTATCCATCTCTGTTAATATGAGGGCTCCTCTTGAGAATGCCTTTTTCATGACATAAGGGCCATCATAGTTTGGAGCGAATTTTCCTCAGGGATCTTCTTGGTGAGGCAGTTTCTTCTTGAGGACCAAGTCTCCTTCTCTGAACTGCTTGACTCTCACTTTCTTGTCATAGGCCCTTACCATTCTTCTTTGGTAACATTGGCTGTGGCAAATGGCTCTTAACCTCTTCTCTTCGATTAAGTTAAGTTGGTTGTGTTGGGCCTTAGCCCATTCTGCTTCTCCGAGCTCTCCGAGCTCTGTTTCCATGAGGATCTTGAGAGATGGTATTTCAACTTCAACCGGGAGCACTGCTTCCATTCCTTAGACTAAGGAATACGGAGTTGCCCTTGTGGATGTGCGTATGGAAGTGCGGTATGCCAACAGTGCATATGGTAGCATGTCATACCAGTCATAGTATGTGGTAGTCATTTTCGTGACTATCCTCTTGATGTTCTTGTTTGCTGCTTCGACCGCCCCATTCATCTGCGGGCAATAGGCTGTGGAATTGTGATAGTTGATCTTGAATGTGCCACATAGTTCCCTCATCATGTCATTGTTTAGGTTAGTGGCGTTATCGCTAATGATATAGCTTGGGCTACCATATCTGGCGATGATTTTGCTTTTGATGAACTTGGTCACTACTTTCTTGGTGACGTTGGCGTACGATTTTGTCCTCTACCCACTTGGTGAAGTAATCGATGGCTACTAGGATGAACTGGTGACCGTTTGAGGCTTTCGGGTTTATGCTGCCTATGACATCCGTGCCCCACATTGAGAATGGCCATGGGGTTGTCATGTTGTTAAGAGGCAGTGTGGGTGCTTTCTCTTTTGCCGCATAAACCTAATATTGGTTGCAGGAACGAGCAAACCTAACGCAGTCATTTTCCATGGTCGTCTAGTAGTAACCCATTCACATGATTTTCTGAGCTAGCATGAACCCATTCATGTGGGCCCCGCATTGCCCTGTGTGAACCCACGAAAAAAGTGGCCCACAAGGGTTTGGCAAAAAATATATACGAGTGTAAAAGACAACAAATGAAAGGAGTTGCCACCTCATTTTTTAAGGAAAAGAGGAAAACCATAAAAATGTTTTATTTTCAACACCACATGACTCCATTAAAAGGAAAAGGAAAGTCTTTAAAACTAGAAAATTGGATTCGGGGGCTAAGTTACGACGTGGGAAGGTTCTAGGCAAAACCCATGGGCACCCACATCGCCCGAGTTGGTCTTTAATTTGATTGGGCTGACTTAATGACTTATATTCATACAAATCAATATCAATCAACAAAATACAGCATGCATATCAATCACAAATCCATCCTATTCTTCTAGCAATCATATGTAATGGACAAATTCACCCTAATCCACTAACAATCGCAAGCATGAATCCATCCTACTCCACTAGCAATCATATGTGATGGATAAAAAGACAAAAGAAAAAAGAAAAAAGAAAACCTAGGATACTTAGTATCCTAGGGCGGACTTGAACATCAATTGAGCGCCTACGTGCCATGTATAGAAATACACGGATCAAAGTCCACGTAGTTCGAATAGAATAGGGTTAAAACCTAATAGTGACTTATGGTAAAAACCCTAAGTTTCCTCATTTAAAAGAGAATTTGATAAATAAATCAAGCTTGAAACAATTTCCACAAGACGGAAGCTTTGAGAAAAAGGTACTTTATTTGATAAGGAAACCTTTGGAAATCACCATATGTCCATATTAAGAAACAACCCTAGGAGGGAGAAGAGAAAGAAAGGAAAGTGAAGAAAAGTGAATTAGGGCACTTCATACCCTACTTACCTTACGCAATTCTCTCCAAGCAATAGCAATCTTAAACGATAACAACCTTATTTGCAACAAGGCAATTATTACACCTGTTTGCACCCTTACAAGTGCACAAAACCATGCAAAGAGAACAAAACACTAATCTGGACAGAATCATGTTAAGGCCTAAAATCATCCATTTATCATGCAAACAACAAGAATAATGAATAACCACAAACCTCAACTCAATCCTACATGCAATGACCTATCCTATATGTATAAAAACCTATAAAAAACCTACTAACAATCATGAAAGACCCCAATAATATCAATAAACATGATAGCAAAATCTATTCTAACAAAAAAGTGACATTTTATGTAAAATATGAAAACAGGCCTTCCTACAGCTTTTTTAAGCAAAGCTATCCTAAGATAATTTCACGTAAAAAAGTCATTATGGGGAGGTGCAATCATCATATCCTACGTAAAATATATGTCCTAGAGCCCGATAGAAGTGATTTCATGCTTAAACACATCATAGAAAGCTCTCATGCACGACCTTACTTAACAAAAATGATAATTATCCTTTGAAAAGGATAATCTCTCCCAAAACCCTATAAAATCCACTATATGAATGCAAACCTAGCATGATTCAACTATATGCAACATATATAAAACAATAATGATGAGCTACAACTCACAGAATTATCCTAAACATACCGTATGAAACTTGAGTGAATTTAGGGTTACTGAAACCCTAATTTCATAACTATGCATTAAAACATATGAAACGACTCTAACATATGCTCCAATCATCATGAATATCATTCATATCATATATATTAACTAACAGAAACGTCAACTCATGACAATTATCACAGCAACTAAGACATATGAACTACGCATGATTTAAGAAGAAAGAAAAGATAATGCCTTCAAAACCTTAGTAAACTAAGGATTATCAAGCATATAAAACTACAAATCATCTTAAAATCATTCATATCACATCATAGAAACATTGAATTATCCTAACATGTGGAGTTACAACATGCACTAGAACTATCATAGAAGGAGAAAGAGAAAGAAGAGAAGAAAACCTAAATTCAGCAATGGAAAGGGGTATTTACCCCTTGTAGAACCTCCCTTGCTTTCAAAATCCTTGTTCTCTTGCTTGCCTAGGGTTAAAGATCCTCCTCTTAATGTCCTTCTAGCTCTCCAAACTCGTAGCTCCCTCTTTCTCTAAGTATAAAGTGCAATTGTGGTCCCCCTATATGCTGAATATTATGTCTTTTATATAGAGAACGGACCTCCTAAACCAATGGCTAAGATTAATTCATTAAATAATGATCCTAGGGCTATTAGAGACTCTTTTGGTGCTCAAACAACTCAAAGTTACACAATCCTAGGAGGAAACAACTTGCAAAGGCAGAAAAATTCGTCACAAGAGGGCAAAAGGAGTCAGAAACCCAATTAAAGACGGACTCCTCGGGTGACCAACTAGGCCTAGACGGTCCTAGATGGCTAATCGTCCAGCCCCGGACGGTTACTCGAGGGCTCTCTTTTCCTCACTCTGGTTTTGACTTCTAATTGCTTTAGGAGTCCTACAGAGGTTAAATGAAGTCCGATTTTGACGAAATAAAAGCCAAAATGACCGTGCTTTGAAGAGGAACACATTTTTAGGCATTTTAGGACATAATTCCTTAACCATGGGTGCAGTGGTTAGGTTTTACAAAGGTGGCTAACCATGGTGCACCACCGTCGCTAAGTTTGGGTTTGTACACAAAGTTAAGCCAAATGCTTTCCAAATCAAAATTCAACCTTTTTAAACATGCCTAGGATGTAAATAAATCCCAATTGAAGTAAAATGAGAGAAAGTTGAATGGGTCTTGTGAGTTAATTTGAGCAAACCAAGAAAGGGTCTCTTAGCCAACCCGAACCGTTATGAGCTGACTTGATCTTAAACCATTAATTCATGAAATTGAACTTATATATAGACTCTATGTACTCATATGAACTCAAAGGAATGACTCAAGACTCATTCCAAAGTCAAATGGAAAATATACGACTTAAAAGACGATTATGCCCTTAAAGTCGCAAAAGTTCTTATTGACTATTGAAATGAACTCCAAATCACTTCAAAATTCATACACATGATATTCAATGCCACTAGAAACTCAATGCAAGAGACTAGACTCGAGAAGAACTCAAAATCCTAAATGAAATGATGTACCCTAGTTAAGGAGACAAAAATAGGGTGTGACACCCTGCATGGACTACCTCGATGAGTCGTGTAGCTTCTAGAGCATCGACACACTTGAGCAGCATAGAGTCATAAGACCTTTTGGTAGAGAGTATCACCATCAAGGAAGAATTGCATTGCCATCCTTCAAATGGTTTGTTTATCAGTGTTTGTCGCGGCTTCAAGGTATTTCCTCTCCTTAATAAAGACTATAATGTCTTGGTACCACATTCTCCCATCAGGTTCTTTCTATTAGGCATGTATAGGCTAGGCTATGCCTGATTGTGATTTCCATGGGATGTATGTCACGATCATCCGGGATGTTTATGAGAAAGGCCAGGGTGGCAAGTGCGTCTGCAAACTGGTTCCTGGACCTTGGCAAGTATTTGAATGTGATCTTACGAAACCTAATGATGAGTTCCATAAGCTATTGGTGATATCTAACTAACTTTGGATCTTTCATCTTCCAATCGCCCCATTTTGACAAATGATGAGTGCAGAGTCTCCGTACACCTCGATATCTCGGATACCAAGATCTAATGCTGCTTGCAGACCCAGAATGCATGCTTCGTATTTGGCCATGTTGTTGGTGCATGAGAATCGAAGCTTGATGGAAAGTGGGAGATGAGTGCTCTGTGGTGATATAAGGACAACCTCGATTCCTTGGCCTACCATGTGCAAATCCTGTCGAAGTATAGCTGCCATTCAGGGTATTCTTCGGGTTCTTCTTCTGTAAGGTTCATCAAATCCTCATCTGGAAAGAATATTTGCATAGATTCATAATCTGGCAGGGGCATTTCAGCTAATTGATTGGCAATGGCCTACCCTTTTATGGCTTTCTGTGTGATGAAAACTATGTCAAATTCTATCAACAGCATCTGCCACCTGGCTATTCTGGCTATGAGCGAAGGCTTTTCAAATATGTACTTAAGTAGATCCATGTAGGCGATGAGATACGTAGTAAAATGGAGCATGTAATGCAGTAGCCGGTGCGCTAACTAAGCCAAAGCACAGCAAGTTCTTTCCAAAGCAGTGTACCTTGTTTCATAGTCTGTGAACTTCTTGTTTAGGTAGTAGATGGCCTTTTCTATCCTTTTGGTTTTATCATGTTACCCCAGTATGCACCCCATGGAGGTCTCTAGAACAATCAGGTACATGAGCAGTGGTCGGCCTGGTGTTGGTGGTACTAGGATTGGCAGATTAAGGAGATGCTCCTTGATTCTTTCAAAGGCTTGCTGGCATTCTGTGGTCCATTCGATGGGCATGTCCTTCCTTAGTAGCTTGAAAATTGGTTCGCAGGTAGTAGTCAACTGAGAGATAAACCTACTGATGTAATTGATTCTACCCAAGAAACCTCTAATCTCCTTCTCCTTCTAGGTTCTTGGTGTCGGCATGTCGATGATAGCTTTGGCTTTGGATGAATCGACCTCAATTCCTTCTTAAGTGACTATGAATCCCAGTAACTTGCCTAATGTGACCCCAAATATGCACTTGGCGGGGTTAAGCTTGAGTTGATATTTACAGAGCCTTCGAAAAAGCTTCCTCAGATCTGTCATATGGTCTTCTTCTTTCTGAGATTTAGCAATCATGTCATCTACGTAAACCTCCAATTCTCTGTGCATCATGTCATGGAATAGGGTTGTCATGGCCCTCTGATACGTTGCTCCTACGTTCTTTAATCCGAAGGGCATGACTTTGTAGCAAAAAGTGCCCCAGTATGTAATGAAAGACGTCTTTTCCTGGTCAGATTTGGACATCTTGATCTGGTTGTATCCTGAGAAACCATCCATGAAGGAAAACATCTCATGCCCGGCAGTATTGTCCAAGTACATCTATGTGCGGTAAGGGGAAGTCATCTTTAGGGCTAGCCCGATTAAAATCCTTGTAATCGATACACATCTAAACCTTGCCATCTTTCTTTGGAACTGGCACTATGTTGGCAACCCAATCTGGGTAAGTAGCGACTCTCAAGAATCCTGCTCTGAATTGCTTCATGACTTCTCCCCTGATCTTAAGTGACCATTCTGGTTTCATTCTTCTGAGTTTCTGTTTGATTGGCTTGAACTCAAGTTTTAGAGGCAACTGATGCTCCACAATGTCTGTGTCTAAACCTGGCATGTCTTGGTATGACCAAGCGAACACATCCTGGTATTCTGTTAAGAGAGACGTGAGCTCTTCCTACTGAAGAAAGTGATAGCTTGGAACCGATTCTGACTTCCTTAACACTATCTTTCATCCCAATGTTGACAACGATGGCTTCTTCCAGATTAGGCTTAGGACAGTCGTCGTATCGCTTGACCATTTCCAATATCTCCTACATATCCTCCTCCTCATAATCATTTTCAGTAGCTGCATTGATCTCAGCCTTGAAGTCATGTCTAATGAGAGGGTTTTCTTGTTCATCTGCGTTATAGTGCCTATTTTGTGGATTGTTCCTGAAGCACACACATTTTATAGGCAAAAATTAAGAACACATTCCTTTTGAAAGAAAACGAGATAGTTGCAATGCATTAATTATCATGTAAAGTACAAGTGACAATGCTCTTTTAAGGAAAGCTGAAAGATAGTTTGAAAATGAAATCACAAGACATTAAAAAGAAAGATAGTGGTCTCCTGTGTGAAAGAGGTTGCTCCTGCTGGTGGGAGACCATGAGCCAACAGAGGGTAATGCTGCTTGCAACCGATTTACCCTAAGGAAGCCTGCCTCTTCATAGGGATAGGCACAACGATCCAGTTGTGGAGTTGCTCCTCGGTCTTTGCAACATGGATAGAATTGGTGGGTGGAATCATCGGAGATTCGTCCATGGTAGTGACCTCAGCGTCTTTGGAAAAGAACCACTTCAAGACTTCTTCTGGCACTTCACCATAGTCAAAGGCTTCTTGGCAGTCTCAGGACACCATTTGGCCTTGGTTTTCTTGCAAATCTTCCCTGATGTCTATCACGGGGATGGTGTTGTAGCTTTCTAAGAGAGCCAACTTCTTTTGCCTTCTATTTTCCCTTTCTTGTTTCTTGTCTTGCCTGGTCAGACAATATCCGAGTCCCTAAGTACCGATGGTCTGCGGAAGTTCTATTGGGTTTACAATCCCCTGTAGTGTCTTCCCTAGTCCTTTTCTGGTCTCAAACCCATTCTTCATAAAGGTTTTGGCAATCATAAGGCAATTATCTAGAATCTCTGCCTTGCCAGACATTGGTGCTCCTTCTGGGACGTAAGTAGTGGGAACCACTTCGTAAGAGTTGAAAGATGCCGGATTGTTCTCGATGTCGATGTAGGGGATTGCTGAGGCATGATAGATAGCATAATCATCTTCTACAAAGATCGTGACTAGGCGATCTTTTATCATATATTTGATGTTTTGGTGGAGGCTCGAGGGGACTGCCCCTGCTAAATGAACCCAAAGGACACCCGAGTAGGAAGTTGTAGGCAATAGGTATGTCAAGGACTTGGAATGTGATATGGAAAGTGTATGGTCCCATTTCCATGGGCAAATCTATTTCTCCCAGCACTTTCCTGCGTGATCCATCGAAGGCTTGGACGACCGTGCTATAGGAACAAAGATCTGATCTCTCATACCCTAGCTTTATGATTATAAGTAGCGGGCACACATTGAGCGTTAACCCATTGTCTATCAGAACTCTTCTTACCACCTTGTCTTTGCATTTTATCACTACACGGAATCCCCTCAAGGGGTAGCTCATCTTCTGTGAAAGTTATGGCATTGGTAGCCAATACTTGTCCCACCATCTTCTGGAAGTTCTCTGGTTTGATGTCCAAAGGGACGTGTGCCTCATTGAGGACTTTGGCCTGGGTGCTACAATGGGTTTTTGATGCCAAAAGCAAACCCAGGATAGAGATCTAAGCTGGCATTTTGTTGAGTTGTTCTATGAGGTTGTATTAGTTCCTCTTGAGAGCTCCTAAGAACTTGTTGAGGTCTCCTTCTGTTACCAGTGCCTTCATTCCATTTGCCTCATGAGACTTGTCTTTCCTTTTCTTTCGCAGGAGTTCAAGTTCGGCAAATGTGTAACATCTGTCGGATTGAGTCATTCCCTCGATTTCTCCTACATCGACCTCAGTTCTGACTTCCGTCCCATCTAAGTAGGTTGCCTTTAATCCATAACTCCAAGGCACAGCATGATAGGGAACATACGAGAGTTGTTGGGAGATACTTATCGTTATTGGCTGTGGCTCATGTTAGAATTATGCCCTAGAGCCAATCATAGAGATGATTGTTTAGGGATTAGGAACAATCATTTGATTTCATTTATGTATGTCACATTTATTATTGATTTAATAAAAGGGCTTATTCTATTATGTTTATATGCATCATTTATATTTACATAATATGTCCATGGAGTTAGAGTTGAGAATATGGAATTACAAAGAGTTGTAATTTTGAGACTATAGATATATCTCTGTACTAAACTCCTTAAGCATTCCTAGTTGAAGGTTCACTATGATGGACAGTAATGAACCATAGGACTAGCACTTGTTAGGTTGACTCTATAGGAGGATAGCTAGTCTCAAGCTATTTGTGTGGAGACACTACAACCAACAAGTGGGTGCCTATTACGAGAATAGGTACACTGAATGTGACCAAAGATATGAGATAAACTGAATGGAGTTTTATCCTACCTGTCAATCAGTTTCTCATTGTTATAGTGGTACAAGTAATCCTTAGACCTGAGACACCATAGTTGCCTTATGCATGTAGCTTTAGAAGTTTGATAACACTAAGTGCAGATCCTATTCAGGGGTCTGCAAAGGTGTTCATTGGCCCTACTGCTATGTGTATGAAGGCATGTGAGTGATCAACAAGGGATCCATCACTCTTAGGAAAAAGAGAGAGAATGTCTCATATAGCATTCATAATATAACTCATTAAATCCATGGCCATGGTAGGATGAATATGAAAAGAGTTTCATGAGTTCATCAATGAGTTGATATTCATGAATGAGTATAAAGTAATTGAACTAGGGACTTGACAGACTTCCATGTCCTATTAGTTCAATTGGAGACATTGTGTTGAAGGAAGGATGCAATTGTAACCTATAAACTATAACAGAAGGGTTCTTTGTAAATGACTATTCACCTCATTAAGGACCACACCATGAGCCATATGCTAGGTGTTACTCATGGTTAGTAGAAGCCCTAATTGATATAAGTGAGTTATAATCAATTAGGGAATTGGAAGGAGTTCCAATTAGACCCTAAATGGAAAGAGTTCCATTGTGCACACCTCGTGCTATTCCTACTACTTGATGATGTGAACCCAATGGGTCACTCACTGATCATGCAAGATGAGCTTTTAAGTCTATGAGAGAAAGGGTATGAGTGCATAAAGAATAGTTCTTTGAGGCCATGTTTGTATTTGATATAAACAATAGGGGTTATTGTGTAATTTAGGGAAATTGCATAAAACCCTAAAAGGGTTTCCCCCCTAGGGCCGGCCCCCTTAGTGTGGACTATATAAGTCACACTATGATGTGTGACATCATCACTTTTAGAAGACACCAAGGGCTGGCCAGAATTTCCAGCCTCCCTCTCTCTCTCTCCTCTCTTCTCCTACACTAGCAACAACAAGGAAAAGGAGGAAAGGACTTGAAGCTCTAGCTAGGTGTGGATACCGTTGGAGGCAGCACACTTGGGCTGCTCATTCACCGCTGTCCGGAATCGAAGCTTGGAGCAAAACGGAGAAGACAAAAATTCTGTAAGTGTTCTAACCCTCTTCGTAGTTAGGGTTTGATTTTGTGTTATGCATAGTTAGATTCATGGGATTGGGAATCGTAGGAAAAATTTTTTATATTCCGCACTTCTATTTTTCCCTCTTGTTCGATTCCCAACAGTGGTATCAGAGCCATGATTATGCATAATACAAAATACATATGGGCTGGTAATTATGGTGTAGTTGAATGATTCAAAAATCTGGAAAAGTTTTCTGCATAATTGGTTTTCCTCCATGGCTGAACCTAGGGTTTGGAACCCTAGGTCAATTCTCTTCTACTCCTCTTCTAATTGATGGTTAAGTGTAGCCATGGATGCAATAGGTTGCATAGGGTTTGAGTTTGGAGAAGAAGAATAAGGAAACTAGGGTTTTATAAAACTGTTATGAACAGTTTTCATGGTAGCCATGAAAAACCGTCATCTTGTTTTGCATGCCGAATTCAGAGTTCTTCTCCCAAAATTTTCGAGCCATATATGGTTAGAAAGCTCTTCGAATAAGCTTTCCAACCCAACAAACGGTGCGTCAATCCGAGTTCTGTAGTGAAAGTTATGAATTTTTTACTACAGGCTGTCTGGAAAGACAGTTTTGCTCGGGAATGATGCAATAGCCACAACTTTGAGTTATTGATGGAGATCAAAGGCATGGCAATGGTTGCCATCACTTGGGTTATGTTCTAGACATGGTAGGGAAAGGTTCCCAAGCATTTAGATGCATCATAATTGGATTAAGATGCTAGAACAGAAGGAAGAAGGAGAAGAACACCATGGAGGCTGAATCTGGGTTTTAGAACCCTAAGGTTCTTGCAATTAATTCTAATTAAAGCTGCTGTATTTATTATGGAAGATCATTGTAGGATCATTATATATCATGTGTATATGATTTTCTTTAAGTTTCAAAAAGGTTTTGATGGAAAAAGATTCAAAAAGTTTGAAAATTTTTCATGAACAGCATAGCAGATTTTCTCTGCAGAAAAGTCATCAATGGAGTTTTGATTAGAACTTGAGTTAGGGAACTCCAAATTGCATGAAACCAATTGCATTAGTTTCCTAAGACATGTAGGATACTAGGAAAATTCGTTTGGTAGCCTAATTCATTCATCTTGCTGGGTTTTAAATCAATTTCTGACCATGGACAGTGTGCTGTCAAATTCTGGGCAGCCTACTGTTGTTTTAATTGTTTAGAACAATTGGTGATGATTTGATCATCCAAACCTCTTCTATTAGCTTAGTATTTCATGTAGGGACATGATACAAAAGCTGGTTTCAATGGAGGAGTCGAATTGATAAGGATTTAGAAGCTATTGTGACCTTCAAGGTCTGCAACAATGGCTCCAGCAATGGGTTTTGGAAACCCTGATTGTTCTTGATGATGGCAGCCACTTCCACCACTTCTCACATGTCCAGAGGCTTGTCCCACACCCCTAGGATGTTCTCCCATGACTGGCCATGGCCTCCCACAGTCGTTGGTGGCCATGGCAGCCTAGCCAAGCTCAGGCAGCCCCCTGGTAGTGACGGCTGCATAGAGTTAAGGATGAAACCCTAATTTTGAGTTAATGATGAAACCCTAATTTCATTATGGCATTAATTAAAACCCTAATTGGAATATTAATTACCTTAATTAAGAGTTAATGATTGGTCCTTAATGACCAATCATGGTTATTAATTGTTAGGGCATAATTAATACCATTAATGATGTCTAGGGTTAGGGTTTTGATAACCCTAATTAGTGTAATTAATTAAGGGTAATAAATACCCTATTTGGAATTAATTAAACCCTAATCCCTTTTATTAAATACCGTATGAACCTAGGGTTTTAATAATTGGTCATTAAATGACCAATGATAAGGCATTTAATGATTAGGGCTTGCATTTAGGGTTTAGGGTTATGCATTTAGGGTTTAGGGTTTTAGGAAACCCTAATGCACTAATTCATCATTTAATTGATTTTATTTAATTCCCATGTTAATTATTTAATTAATATTGATTAATTTTATAATGTTTTAAATGGTTTAAAATACAATTGGGGATTAAATGAAAATCTGGAAATTCTTAATTAAATGAAATTGTTTTGTTTAATTAAGGAAACCCTAATATTGGATATTAGAGTTATTTTAGGAAACTTTACATGTTTTAAATTAATTTGATTAATTGAAACTGTAATGTCTTAAATGTTAAGACTTTATTTAATTCTGGATATTTTTGTTAAAACCTAATAAGATTAGGATGCATTAACGAGATTAATGTAAATCATTCAAGAGAATTACCATAATGCCCATATGTTTTAATGCTTACAGTTTTTCTTTACATTATGCAATGAGATTGTATGTATGTGTTTGGATGATGATTATGGACTATACCCTTTAAACCAATTGTAATTGGCCGTCTTATGAATGGGATGTTATTATTTACAAGAGTTGTAATTTTATTAAGGTGATGTAATTTATTTGGGGCTTGCATGCCACCTTCCCTCTCCCTCTCTCTCTATCATTCTCTTATGTACCCCACATTCCCCTTATGTATCCCTTTCTTTAAATTATGTAAATGTTATGTAATTGAGAGCGCACTAAGGAGCATGGTGGACCCAAAGGAGCATGATAGAGCCCAACAAGCCAATGGTGGAGACCATCAAGCCAAGGGAGCAGATTGAAGGACTTGAAAGCTTAGAGAAGTGTTTCAAGAAAGCATGCATGTTACGAATGGTTTATTTTACGATCACCTACACCCACCTTAGACCTTGGATTCAATCTATTGGCTTGGATTGAATCCTCTCAAAGTCCATAATCATCATAGTGGGAGCTTTAATTTATGAGATAATTGTGTTAGCTCCAATACCATAGTTTGGTATATGTTACCTATTCACTTAGGGACTAATATCAAAATATGGTACTTTATATATGTTGATATATAATAGCATGCGATGTATGATTTATAATAGCATGAGATGTACGATTATAAATAGCATAATTTGTATATTTAAATTTTGATACATAGGATGCATGTTAATTTGATGAGACCCTTTAAAACCCCTCTTATTTAATATTAAGTTGAAAATGGAGAAGTCATTGGGGAATGAATTCTTCATTGCCTTCCATCATTATAGGATCATCTAACGTCCCTTAATGTGGGTACCTGGCTGCAGACATGTAGGAGCTACCCATGTTAAAGACATTACTTGAAACTATCACATATGAGATATCATGGGGTGCCTAAGCTGGTATATACCAAGAAACTAACATGTGAGGTATATATTTGGCGAAACATACCTGTGTGAATGATGGGTTTAACTTAACTAGGGAAGTATTCCAAGAAACTAACAAGTGAGGTGTATGTTCCCTAGAGGCAAAATGATTGGAACTTGCTTATGAAGCAATAGACAAAGAGTTGTCTTCTTATTGTGGGTTAGAAGCCAAGAAACTAACATGTGAGGCTTCTAGGTCACAGTGGGACCCCAATCCCCATTAGGAATGAGATTCCCGAATTCCATTAGAGGGTGTATGGAATTTGATAAAATAGTGGGAGGTACCATATGATTAAAGACCCAATCATTATGGATAAAAATGAAATCTAATTCTCTGTTTATGTAGATTACCTAATTACTCACCTCAAAACCCCTATTCCCTAATATATAGGATATTGATAGTTTGACTAAACCCGATTTCTTTGATTGACTTAGGAAATTGAGAATTGTTCTCAATTTCAAAAGATTGTTTATATGCTATTAGGCCTTTTATTAAAGGCCCTCCATAAAACATCCTAAGAAGAAAAAGACACTATGCACAATTGGCATCTTGTTGCCATGCTATATGATAGTATTGATGACTAATGAGCTTCAGAAGCAAAATTAGTCAATGCAAGTGCCTTTGATGTCCTACATCACATACAAAGGTTGTATAGTGAGTAAAATAATACTATAAAGTATAGTACTTGTAAAGGACTTCTTCTGGACTAGGATGTAATAAAAGTTGTTTATTAATAATCATTCTTTTGAAAAATGATTAATCACATAGAATAGCTTGAGAAGCTAGATGTGATTTAAAATGGAAGCATAGAGGAAAGCAAGTCTTGAAAAGTCAAAGACAAAGAAATATAATTATTTTGTAGTAAACATAAGGTATTGTAAAGGGAACTTGATAAAGTATCAGTCTTCCTAGAAGAACCAAACTTTTGAAGTTTTGGTTCATGCTCTAAACTAAATTGTTGGTTAGTTCTGCTTCTTGGTTTTTGGATTCTAGTGTAATCTAAATCGAAGCAGAAAGTTAAGTAGATAATAAGTTACCTTTAAAAATTTTAATAGAGCAAGAGTTGCTAGATTAATTTTGGGAACTTATTTCTTAACTAAGTCATTTAAGACATTCTAGAGATTTGATTTCCGAATTTAAATGACTAATTAGAGCGAATGCAACGTATTCCGAGAATACAAGAGATGTAGAGACTCTCATTTAAATGTAACGATTATGACTTGGTTATGAGATGACCAAACCCATCTTTTACTTGGTGAAGTGAAAGAGTTACATTTATAATTTGACTAATACATTGTGATGTATATAGTCATGTAGAGCATGCATTCAATTACAGTAGACTCATCTTAGAATACCATAGCTCAATGGTGAATCTAAGAGAACGAATTGAACCCTATTAGGATATGGTTTGATCCATGATGAGTTTTACTAATGTATCCATCTAGGATATACCTTAAAATTGCTACATATTGATAATTTAGGGTTCACTCCAGTTTTGTCCCAATTATATCAGATATGATATGGGAAGAAACCCAACTTAAAGAAGTTAAGGCTTGGGCTTGTGCTACGTCTGTCTGGAAACATAATGTAGACAATCTGGAAATACGGTCAAGTAAGTGTTGAATTGTGGTATATCCCAAAAGTGGTTGGGATAGTATTTCTATTACCCTAATGAACAAAAGTTGTCCATTAGGATGTTTGCTGGATTTTCTTGAGAAAGAGTTCATTCAAGAAAGATGCAAAAGTAGATAAAATTTATAGAATTGTCTGTAAAGCCACAAACGAACAAAGATCCAACCTTTGTCTCTGTTGAGACAAAACCTTTAATTACACCACATTCTTTTCATAGATCAAATTGGATATTTCTTTAACATAAGAGAGATATTGTATCTCCATTAGAATGTGAAAGAATTCTTCTTTGGTGATAAAGATCACCAAGATAATCCTATTGATTATGATTAGGCGATGTTTGACATCAACTTGAGAAATGACTAAGAGTCATTAAATCCAATATGGACAGGTAGAGACCTAAAAGGCTTGGCTATTTAAGAATGTTTTCAACATAGGCAAAAAGTTGTCTATAAAGAAACTTCTTTGATAATAGTTATGCTGAAATCCATTTGGATCTTGTTATCTATAAACACGCATTTTGAATATGAGATATATCAAAAAGGATATAAAGATGTTATATCAAATGGTGAAAAACCATAAAAGTGTGTAAGTTATAGAAGTCTATTAATAGACTACAAGGTTCTCATAATTAGAATATCTATAAAGTTGAAGTAATCAAATTGTTTGATTTCTCTCATTGTATAGATGGACCATGAGTGTATAAAAGGTTAGTCGGAGTGCGATCGTTTTTCTTTATCCTAAGTATAGATGACATCCTAATCATTATGAATGATATATGAATGACATCCTAATCGTTTTGGTTTTTGGAGAAAAACAAATTCATGAAAGATTTGGCAGAAGCATCCAACAAGATCTATAGAGATAGATCATATAGATTGCTAAGTATCTCCAAATCATCAAACATAGTTGAAATGTTGAAGGAGTTCAACATGGAGAATTCCAAGGGAGGTCTGATTTACTTCAGATAAGAATTCATTATTCAAGGGTATGTGCCCTAGGATAACACAAGTAAGGTTCTTAAAGTGTTAAGAAGCCTTATTCTACACTATGTATTGAACCTGATATCTATTGTGTTGTAATTGTTACAAATAGTTATCAATCAATTCAAATTTGGAATATTGGATTGTATATGGAAATTGTAAACTCATAGTAGATGGGTATATGGATTTGGATATAATCCATATGGGGTATATTTTATATTCACTTTAGTTGGTGAAATACTTAATGGAAGAACTGTATGAAAGATACAGTGGATTCCATTATTAAGGGTGAATTAATTGTCGCATTGTCTAGGAGACTGTTTGGATCTATAAGTTCATTTAGAACTTAGAGTTGTTCCTTCCATTGAGTTGCCCACACCTTGTTTTGTGACAACAATGGGTCTATAGCTCAAGTATAGGAATCACAGTCTCATCAAAAGTCCAAACTCATAGAGTGACAATTCCAAGTGATTAGAGGAATCATTAGAAGAGGTAATAGATACATTACAGAAGATATTATCTACATAAGTTTTTGTAGATCTACTGACTAAAGCTTTAAAACATAATTGGTTATGTCTAAGACCAAGATCTTGAGAAGATAGGTATGCGATACATGGTCGATTGGCTTTAGTGCAAGTGGGAGATTGTTAGAATTATGCCCTAGAGCCAATCATAGAGATGATTGTTTAGGGATTAGGAACAATCATTTGATTTCATTTATGTATGTCACATTTATTATTGATTTAATAAAAGGGCTTATTCTATTATGTTTATATGCATCATTTATATTTACATAATATGTCCATGGAGTTAGAGTTGAGAATATGGAATTACAAAGAGTTGTAATTTTGAGACTATAGATATATCTCTGTACTAAACTCCTTAAGCATTCCTAGTTGAAGGTTCACTATGATGGACAGTAATGAACCATAGGACTAGCACTTGTTAGGTTGACTCTATAGGAGGATAGCTAGTCTCAAGCTATTTGTGTGGAGACACTACAACCAACAAGTGGGTGCCTATTACGAGAATAGGTACACTGAATGTGACCAAAGATATGAGATAAACTGAATGGAGTTTTATCCTACCTGTCAATCAGTTTCTCATTGTTATAGTGGTACAAGTAATCCTTAGACCTGAGACACCATAGTTGCCTTATGCATGTAGCTTTAGAAGTTTGATAACACTAAGTGCAAATCCTATTCAGGGGTCTGCAAAGGTGTTCATTGGCCCTACTGCTATGTGTATGAAGGCATGTGAGTGATCAACAAGGGATCCATCACTCTTAGGAAAAAGAGAGAGAATGTCTCATATAGCATTCATAATATAACTCATTAAATCCATGGCCATGGTAGGATGAATATGAAAAGAGTTTCATGAGTTCATCAATGAGTTGATATTCATGAATGAGTATAAAGTAATTGAACTAGGGACTTGACAGACTTCCATGTCCTATTAGTTCAATTGGAGACATTGTGTTGAAGGAAGGATGCAATTGTAACCTATAAACTATAACAGAAGGGTTCTTTGTAAATGACTATTCACCTCATTAAGGACCACACCATGAGCCATATGCTAGGTGTTACTCATGGTTAGTAGAAGCCCTAATTGATATAAGTGAGTTATAATCAATTAGGGAATTGGAAGGAGTTCCAATTAGACCCTAAATGGAAAGAGTTCCATTGTGCACACCTCGTGCTATTCCTACTACTTGATGATGTGAACCCAATGGGTCACACACTGATCATGCAAGATGAGCTTTTAAGTCTATGAGAGAAAGGGTATGAGTGCATAAAGAATAGTTCTTTGAGGCCATGTTTGTATTTGATATAAACAATAGGGGTTATTGTGCAATTTAGGGAAATTGCATAAAACCCTAAAAGGGTTTCCCCCTTAGGGCCAGCCCCCTTAGTGAGGACTATATAAGTCATACTATGATGTGTGACATCATCACTTTTAGAAGACACCAAGGGCTGGCCAGAATTTCCAGCCTCCCTCTCTCTCTCTCCTCTCTTCTCCTACACTAGCAACAACAAGGAAAAGGAGGAAAGGACTTGAAGCTCTAGCTAGGTGTGGATACCGTTGGAGGCAGCACACTTGGGCTGCTCATTCACCGCTGTCCGGAATCGAAGCTTGGAGCAAAACGGAGAAGACAAAAATTCTGTAAGTGTTCTAACCCTCTTCGTAGTTAGGGTTTGATTTTGTGTTATGCATAGTTAGATTCATGGGATTGGGAATCGTAGGAAAAATTTTTTATATTCCGCACTTCTATTTTTCCCTCTTGTTCGATTCCCAACAGCTCAAAGATGGTGATGGTTGTCTCCTACTTTAGTAGTGGGATGCAGATAACATGAACCTTCCATGAGTATACGAGTGGTACTTCTATAACTGTCTGAGTGGCAACTACTGGAAATCCTATGCAATCCAAGGTAAAAGCAATATTGACTTCTTCCATACCACTCTGATCTTCCCTAGGAGAGATAACATAGTATATGGCATTTGCATCGATCTGGAAACTCAGAAGACCGCATTCGAGCAAGTCTTGTATCCTGTGCCTGAGGTGCATGCACCTATTTATATGGTGTCTGATCCCTCCGGAATTGTAATCACACTGTCCCCGAGGTAGAAACCTCGATCTTGGAGATTTGGGGGATGCTATGGTAGTGGCTGTATTAGTCCTACAGCGATGAGATTTAGTAGTAAATGGGAGGTTGGTATGGGTAGGTCGCTGAGCATTCTACCCTGATTCATGCCTCTTGCCAGAAGTCCCCAAACGATTGGCTCTAGGAGGAAAGATTGATTGGTATGGTTTCTACTGGTTTCATGACGAACCAAAGCTTCTACCACATTTCATAGAGTCCTTACTTCCTTACAAAGCTCGTCCAGACTTTCCATTAATGGAGGGGATTCCGGGATAGCCCCATTTCTTTCATCTAGGTGGGTCATAGCAACTTGCAATTTCTCAATAACAACTAGATTTATGCTAACCTGCGCCCCTGGCTTTGTTATTAGTTGAGATGGGTTGAACAGCCTTTCCCTTTCGGAAATTGCTCCATAAGAGTCTACCATTTCCTCATACTCATTTTTGTTATCGATAGCCGTACTGCTTAGGCAATAGTCCACAAATATGTTCCTTTTCTTGCGTTGGTACACCCGATACGGCAAATTCCTAGCTTCCACTTGGTGGTGATAGAAAAGCTTGTTATCGATGTTCTGATAGGCGATAACGGGAAACTCCTTCCGTGATGCTGATTGGAGTACAAAGCTGTCGATATAGGGCTGGAGAAGCTCTCTCATATACCCCTTATAGTACACGGGGGTTAAATCCTGCTGATAGGCGATGATAGGGAACATGACATCGGCAGATGGCAACAATAGCCCTTTATTGATGTATGGCTCAACGGATTCAATCGTTGGTCTCTTCAGCCTGACATAGGGGCCTCTCCCCTTGTTTTCGATAACATTGGTGTATAAACCATCTTCTCTTCCCAACTTGAGTTGTACCCTACCTCCTGGTGGTGTAATAAGTTGAGAAGGATCGAACATGTCTTCTTTCATTGGGGCTTTCCCCTTTCGCGTGAGTTGGGCGTAAGGGTCCTTTGTCCAATCGGGATAGGTCCTCTCGGTCGTATTTTGCTTGATCTTTCTGGCACGACAATTCCATAAATGTGAAAAGCTTTTCTGGAGTAGTGCTTTGCTTGAATGGAGAGTGAATGGGAGCTCTACGTAAGATGTGTATAGCTATGAACTCTTCCTCAGTTATCTGTCGAGTCAGGCTTTGCTGCAAAGATTCCTATGACAGGGCTTTATGGTGTTTCTTGGTATCCACGTCCAAGTAATCGACAATGGCTGATTCTCTGTAACAAGCTTCACAGTAACATGGTTTTCGCCAATTATGCCCATTCTCGTCTATCCCTTGATAAATAGGTCTCCACCAGCCTCTGTAGGCAATGATATGGAATTCGTACCCTTCTGCTTCCTTCAACGTCCCATTCTCGAATAGGGGCCTTAATGCTTTCTTCGTAAAGATAGCTTGTTGAACTAGGGTGCCGTCTGTTTGATACGCTATGATAGGGAAGTCCTTGGGTGAAGCCTGTAAGAGATACCCCCACATGAGGTAAGGCTGAATTAAGCTAGCGGTCGGTTGCTCCAGTGGGATGAGATCTAGGGCTTGCCCTATTATGTTGACCTTTTATTGATCTTCCCTTGTCTCTTCGAATTCAAGCCTTACTTGTGTTCCTGGCGAGGTTATGAGCTACCCTAGGTTGAAAACTCCTTCCTGGTTATTGACTTCATTTGCCGTAGGAGCCGAAGAAGGCCTTGAGTGAGATAGCAACGGGTTTTGGATGACATTGGGCTTGACTTCCTGCTCTACCTTGAACTGGAGTAAGTTCTTGTCCAACAGGTCTTGGATACGGTGACGGAGGATGAAGCACTTGTCTGTCACATGTTCAGATCCACCCTGATGGAATTCGCATCTGGTATTCAGGTCCCACCACCTTGGCAAGGGATCCGGAGTAGACTTAGGAGGAACCGCAGTGATGAGGTTAGCTGCCAAGAGTTGAGGCAATAACTGCGACATAGGTGCCGGCAGTGTATCAAATTTCCTAGGTTCCCTTTCCTGAAAAGGTGCCGGGATAGGATTTACACTTGGCGGAGCAGGCACTACATTTGGTGCTACCATTGTTGGTAGTATGAACGGTTGAGGAGCCACCTGTGGGTAAAAAGGACGCCCTTATAAAGCATTTGCAGGTGTAGTGGCGATCATTTGGACCTCATGGCATGGCCCTGGCTCTGTGCATTGTGTCTGAACTCTTCTACCACTCATGCTGGCATTTCCTTGGTCGATCAGAGCCTGAAGGGCTTGTGTATCCATAAGCCTGCTAGATTTGACTCCGTCTTCAACTCTCTCTCCTACAATGACTAGATCAATGAATCCTGAAGTTATATGCCCTAAAAGATGTGAGTAGTATGGTTCTTTCAGCGTATTGAGAAAGGCGCTAACCATCTCCCGTTCTATCATGAGTGGTTTCACCTGTGCTGCTAGTTCCCTCTATCGTTGGGCGTAACTCCTGAATGACTCATTACCTCGCTTCTGTTACCGCTGTAGCTCAAAACGGTCTGAAGCTATTTTTGTATTGAATCGGTACTGGGCCAAAAAGACATTGGCCAAATTGGACCATATATGGATCTTGTGCGGATCTAACTAAACAAACTAGGATAAAGCAGGCCCCGTAAGGCTCTTTTGAAACTGTTGGATCAATAACCTCTCGTCGTCACCGTAATGGCATATCTCTCCGCAATACACCCTAAGGTGTGTAAGTAGGCAACCAGTCCCATTATACTTACTAAATTTTGGGGTTTTGTACTTGGGTGGAGGTTTCATGTCTAGGAAGAAACATAAACTCGAGAAGTCCATGTTCCTATATGCATCGATTCCTTGTAGTCCCCAGATCTTTTCCTCTAAGCTCTCGAGCTTAGTGGCAACCTTTTTGTTCTCTGCTTCTGCTTTAGGCTTCTCACCCTTATCATCAGGGTTTTCAGATGAAGTATTCTCTCTAGGGTTCTCCAAAATTGTCGGAGGTTGAGTCCCCAGGATTCTATGTAGTGTTCGACTGCCCACCAAGTAGAGGTAGCGGAGTGTTTATCTTCTGTGATGCAGCTAACATGGCGATTAGTGCGGCTATTAGCTCTTCCAAGTGGTTAACTTGGGGATTACTTCTCTCGGGTGCTTCTTCTATGACTGGCGACACATGCTGTTCTATCCTTTCTGGGCTATTAGAAGGGTCACAGGTTTGTCCACGGGTGCACCTGAATCGTCCTCTAGGTCGCGCTATAGTGCCCACTGTCTGGTCAAAGCTTGTAAGCTCTGTGCATCTTGGAGCATTGGTGGCTTTGTTCTTTGGATTTGACTATGATATTGGGCTGCTTAGAGCCTTGAAACGGACACTTAGTACTTAATGCCTTGTAGCACTTTGTACTTGGTTTTTGATAGTGACGCTATCTCTTGTGGACAGTACTTTATTGCTGATTCTTTCTTCTACTTTTCCACCTAGTACCTTGTACCTAGTACCTAGTGTAGGTAAAGAAATTATAGTTAGTATGGAATTGATAAGTATAAGTCGAATCTTTACTTTCCATTATGTCTCGAGGCACTCAGAGTTGACTCTAGTTTACCCTCGACATAACCTTGGGGAGTAAAGATTGGACGTATGCATGTCCTAGGTATCCCTCATCTGTAAGGGATGACTCCTAAGAATGGTGCTGATGTAGCTTACCTGGATTCTTGTGAGGACATGACTCAAGCCTTATAGCCTGTACTAATTACAAATGGCAAGAAATAAAACTTATCAACCCCTAGTCTTGGTTTGGGTTTCGTAAGCATTCCTCAGTCTCCATTTGAGTCATTCCTTATTGGGTAACCTTGATGTATTGTTTGGTGGTGGGTTGATTGCAACCCTCTGAATGGATTTCCTTTGTGCAATGTACCTCTTTTAGGGTTATTGAACCCTTAGGTTGGATGTTGGGAAACTTCTAAACCAGATTGGATGTGGCGATATTGATTACCATCCTAGGGTGGTTCAAATGCATGATTTGCAAGGGCCATAGGCATGGGGTGCCCATTTGGCTGTATGGACTCTTCTTGGAATGTATGTGACAATAATAACAATATGTATGTATATGATATATACAGGAAGGATATGTACAAGATAAATCCTTTGCTCGTGCGTGCCGGTGTCTTAATGCAACAAGGGTCGGCATTTCTTTCTTAGGGATGCTAAATGACATGTTATCATGAGGCTGGGCGATGCAAGCTAATCCTAGAAAGATGGGGTCCCAAATCACCTAGGCCTCTCGCAAGCGTAAACAAGCCTTGGGTGGTCTGGTTGGGGCTTTTCAATGCACACAACTGCCCAATGTACAAACCATCTGACGGAGCATACACCTACATTTGCCCTCTGCTATCCTGTAGGCTTGAACACTCGTGCGTGCCCGAGTTCAAATAAAACAAAGTAATGCATGTATGCATGAAGTGAGCAGTTATATTTGAGGAAAGGATGACATACATTCACATGGCATGATGCAGCATTTGAGCATATCAATCACATAGGAAAGCAATTAAATACTTGGAAATTAAATAAATGCTTGAAAGAATAAAGACTCACGCACCCCACAAAAAAGAAAAAAATGAGGTAGTCAGTAATCTGTTAGAAAATTTGTTCAACAATAATGAATAATAAAAGAAGACATTGGTCTTATCCAGGTTGTATAGGAAATCAGCAATTCCAAAGGGGATTTTAGAAACATCGGTAAAATCAACATAGGACTAAACCTAGAAATTGTTAGTTGTATGCCCTATAGCCAATCATAGAGATGATGCTTTAGGGATAAAGAACAATTATAGGATTTCATTTATTGTATGTCACATTTATTATTAATTAATAAAGGGCTTTATTCTATCATGTTTATTCTATTCTTTCTATTTGCATGATATATCCATGAAGTTAAAGTTGAGAATATCAAATCACAAAGAGTTGTGATTATGAGACTGTATATATATCTCTGTAATTAACTCCTAAATCATTCCTAATTGAAGGTTCACTATGATAGACAATAATGAACTATAGGACTAGCATATGTTAGGTTTGCTCTATAGGAGGATAACTAGTCTCAAGCTATTTGTGTAGAAGACACTAAAACCAACATGTGGGTGCCTATTTAATATAAACAGGTACACTGAATGTGACCAAAGTATTTTGAGATAAATTGAATGGAGTTTTACTTGCCTGTCAATCAGTTTCTCACAATTGCAGTGGTACAAGTAATCCTTAGACCTGAGACACCATGGTTATCTGATGCATGGCCTTAGGAGTTTGATAGCACTAACTGTATATTCCAATGGGGTCTACAAGGGTGTTCATTGGCCCTATTGCTTCATGTATGAAGGCATATAAGTGATCAATAAGGAATCTATCACTTCCAGTAAAAGGGAGAGAATGTCTCACATAGCATTTACTAATATAACTCATGAAAATCCATGGCCATGGTAGGATGACTATGGAAAGGAGTTTTTATAGTGCATCAATGAGTTGATATTTGTAAATGATTATAAAAGAATTGAACTAGGGAATTGACTAGACTTCCATGTCCTATTAGTTCAATCAGAGACATTGTGTATGATAGAAGGATGTAATTGTAACATTAACTGTAACTGAAGGGTTCTTTGTATAATTTATTTCACCTCATTTAGGACCACACCATGAGCCATGCTAGGTGTTACTCATAGTTAGTAGAAGCCCTAATTGATATAAGTGAGTTATAATCAATTAGGGAATTGGAAGGTGTTCCAATTAGACCCTTAATGGAAAGTGTTCCATTGGGCACTCTTTGTGCCAGTTCCTACTACTAAATGTTGTGAACCCAATGGGTCACACAACAATAAGTGAAGAGAGACTTTAAGTTGTGAGAGAAAGGGTATAAGTGCATTGAGAAAAGTTCGAAAGGGCCATACTTGCATTTAATGTAAAAGGAGGGGTTAAAATGCAATTTGAGAAACTTGCAAATCCCACTTAGAGTGGGATTCCCCTAGGGCCGGCCCTTGTTGTGTGTCTATATAAAGCACACTAGCAAGTGCTTTGACACACAATTATTCACTCCACTCTCTCTCTCTAGCCCAAGTTTGAGTAGGCGTCTCTCTCTCTTCTTCTTCTTCTCCATTCTAGTAAACCCTAAAGAGAACTAGAAAACAACTTAAAGACTTTTGTTTGGTGTGGATACCGTGGAGACAGGACATTTGTGCTGCTGGATTTTTGTTCGTTTGAAGATCAATCAATCTTCTTAAGGACCTACTGTAAGTTCTAAACCCTCTCTTTGTAATTAGGGTTTTATCATTTTGTATTATATCACAATCAGATTCATGGGTTCAAGGAATTGAATGAAAATTTTTGTTATTTACTTTCTTCCGCATTCTTGTTTTCTATGATTCAATTCCTTACAGTGGTATCAGAGCCATGATTGTGAATAACACAAACAGCATGTGGGCTGTATATTATGGTAAAATTAATTGGATTAATTTACTAGAACTAGGTTTTAGTAAACTAGGGTTTTATAAAACTGTTATGAACAGTTTTCATGGTAGCCATGAAAAACCATCATCTTGTTTTGCCTGCCAAAATCTGAGTTCTTTTCCAAATTTTTTGAGCCATATATGGTTAGAAAGCTCTTCGAATTAGCTTTCAAACCCAAACGGTTCGTCGATCTGAGTTCTGTAGAGAAAATTATGAATTTTTTACTACAGACTGTCTAGAAAGACAGTTTTACGCGAGAATGGAACTCTAGGTTGATTTCTACTTGTTTTTGTTTAAAATTTGATTTATATTAATCATATGATGATTATATATAATTATATATACTATATATATATATATTTACTATATGTATTTGATACAATAAAAATCGAATTTAAAAGAAAATCAAGCTTGAAGTTCTTTGAAGAGGCAGAATCTAGGTTCTTGAAAAGCCCAGGTTAGTTTTCTGTTTTTTATTTAATTTCTCTCATCTAAAATCATTATGAATGATCATAGATATATTATATATATTGTATATATGATTATCTTTGATGTTAGTATGAGTTTTGAATTAAAAACAATCAAAAAGTTTGAGTTTTAAAATTTTCCAGCAAAGCAGTTTTCTGGACAGCATGATACAGCCATGGTTATTGGCTTGTATCTCTTCATGGGAGCAAGGCAGGGCATGAAACCACCTCTATTAGAATCGTGGGACACTAGGGAATGAAACCCAAGAGGTTTCGAGACCTCATGGCAGCAGCAAACTGGGTTTTAGAACCCATTCTGTTCTTAGTTCTTTTTCTGCAGATTTTTGGATAATCTTCGTAGATTAATTTACAGCGGCTGTTTGGGCTTGATTTGATCAATGAAATCTCACCTACGGAGGTCAAAAATCATATAGGGATATGAGTTTAGGGCTGCCAAAGCATGAGCAGCCATGGAGGAGGCGTGGCAGCCATGAAAGCTTCATAGAAGCTTCATCTTCTTCAGCAGGCAGCAGCTAGGGTTTATGGAAACCCCTCCCAATTTCGACCCAGGGCTCTTGGCTCTTAATCGCCACCTCTGTGGTGTTTGACCTTGATGTAGGAGAGTGCCCTAAGGCTAGCAGCAGCCATGGTGGAGTCGTGGCAGCCATGGAAACCCCATGACAGCCTCCTTCCTATTTCAGTAATTAGGGTTTTGATTAGGGTTTTAATTAATGTGTCCTATTAGGATTCTAATTATGACATTAATGACCAGCCCTGGTCATTAATGAACCCGGTTTAGTATTAAATGCATTAGGGTTTAGTTTATGAAACCCTAACCCTAATATATTTAATATTTGATTTTCACCAATTAAATTAATTCCGAAATTAATTATATATTTGAATATTGATTAAATTTATGATGTTTTAAATTGTTTAAAAAAATTTCTTGAATAAATTTATTTTCTGGAATTTTTTTTATTTAAATAAAATTGTTTTATTTATTTAAGTTAATTCCTAATACTATAGTATTGGATAGTATTTAGAATTATTTAATTGTTTTAATTATTCTAATTACTTTGATTGATATGATTGATCAAAATTAAATGTTTTAAAGTGTTAAAACATATTAGGATATATTAAAATAATTTTGGGAAATTAAATGATTAAAAGGAGTTTTAATTCATTAAATAGTTTCTAAATTAGAGTTAATGTAATTCTAAATTTAGAAATTGATAAAATTGATTATTTTCATTATTTTAATTCTGGAAATTATTATTTTATATTCCCTAATGAGATTAGGAAGCATTAATGAGATTAATAGAGTCCAATTAATAGAGTTACCATAATGGCCATATGTTTTATTGCTTACAGTACTTTTATTTATACATGTGATTGTATAATTGTTAATGGATGATGATTATGGACTAAAACCTAATAAACCAATTGTGATTGAACGTCTTATTGTGGACCCCGAAAAACGAGTTAAGGCCCACGAGGGGTTTTAAGTTTGAAAAAGGAAAAGGAGTCGCCACCTTATTTTTTAAAGGAAACAAGGAAAACCCTAAAAAAACAGTTTTGTTTTAGGAAAACAAAAGATTGACTCCATATTTAAAAATGGAAAGGCAAATGATCTTTTGGAAACCAGAGAAATCGGGGATTCGGAGGCTAAGTTACGATATGGGAAGGTTCTAGGCAAAGCCTATAGGCACCCATATCGCCCTAAACGGTCTCTTAATTTAATTGGGCTAAATCAAAGTCTTAATCACACACAAATCAACAGTTATCATCACAGGACAGCATGCATATCATTCATCCATTCATCCATATAATCAAGTGAATCAAAGAAAAACAGAAAAAGAAAGAGGGGGGGGAAGAAAACCTAGGATACTTAGTATCCTAGGGCGGACTTGAACATCACGAAGAGCGCCTATGTACCATGTATGGAAATACATGGATCAAAGTCCACGTAGTTCGAAAGGGAATAGGGTTATAACCTAATCAAGGCCTATGGTAAACCCTAAGTTTCCTTTCAAGTAAAACATGGTAAGTTTCCAAAATAAATGATTCTCAAAAGATTTTTGGTAAAATATGGAATTTTGATAAAAGATGGAAACTTTGATTTAAAAGGTATTTTTTATTGAAAGGAAACTATAGAATCTACCATACCCCTCTATTAGGAAACAACCCTAGGGGGGGAGAAAGGGAAAGTTTCAAAGGAAGGAAAGAAGGGTGAATTGGGGCACCCTCACACCCTACTTACCTTAAGCAAAAGCAACCTGTCAAAGTAACCACCCTATTGCATAGGGTAATTACCTTATTTGTAAGATTTCATCTCACAATAGCCAAAATAACCACCCCACATTGGTGGGGTAGTTGCACCTGTTGTACCTGTCAAAGCACCTGCAATTTCCATGCAAAACATACCAAAAATACCAACCAAACAAGCTAGATTCCAAATCAAGCCATTATCATGCCCAAACATAGGCTAACACATGCTCAAAATATCATATCAAGGACAAATAACAGATCTGGACAGAATTGAAATAAGGTTTAAAATCAACCACAAGTCATGCAACAACATGAATCATAAGCTAACTAAAACCCTAATTCAACCCTACATGCAATGACATGCAAAAAAACACTAAAATCCACTACTATGAATGCAGAAGAATGTCATAGTTATCAAATATGTAGCACATATATATCAACTATGAAGAAAACACAAAGAAAAACCCTAAGCTATCATGCTATATGCTACTTTCCTAATACAAGGATGAATGAAACCCTAGAATCACAATTGTGCTCAAAATCACATAAAATAACTCTAAATCATGCAAAGCCCATCATAGACATCATGCTAATCATGCATATTAATCAATAGAAGCATCCCCACATGAGAAAAATACAAGCTTGCACATGAAATATAGCTATTCTAAACATAAACTCAATTTCAGCACTAAGGAAACCCTAGAATCCCAAACATGCAGTAAATCACATGGGACATCATCCTAGCATACTAAACAGCCCACAAACATTATCCTAATCATGCATACTAACTAATAGAAATAGCAAAACACAACAAAAACACAAACTTTAATATGCAAAAGAGTTATTTCATGCAGAAAACCATTTCAGCACTAAGGAAACCCTAAAGTCCCAAACATGCAGTAAATCACATGGAATAACATCCTAGCATACTAAACAGCCCACAACTATGATCCTCATCATGCATACTAGCTAATAGAAGCAGCAAAACACAATAAAAACACAAACTTTAACATGAAATAATGACTATTCCATGTAAAACCCTAGAAAAGACTCTAAAAAACCCTAAAAACACAAAGACTCATAAAACCACATAGAATGACATTATATCATGCAAAACCAGCCATAGACAATATCCTAATCATGCATTCTAAGCATTAGAAGCATCAACACATGATAAAACAATAAGCTTTAAACATGAAATAATGCAAAGCTATGTAAAAAAAACCCTAGTTTGAATGAAAGAGAGAAAGGGGGAGGGGCATACCTATGGTGGCTGCTGTAGAGAGTCCTCCTCCTCTTATGTGCTGCTGGAAATTCCTTCCTTCAAGCCTTCAAGCAATGCTCTAGCCTTCCTTCAAGCCTTCTCTCACACTCTCTCACTCAAAGTTTAGGTTAAACTACCCTAAGGATGGCTGCCATAGCCTCCAATGTCCCTCTCACTTCAGAAATTCCCTCCAAGTGGCCTCCAAGTGCCTCCCCTATTGCTGAAGTATAAGGGGGTATTTATAGGGATTGAGGGAAAACCCTCAATGGTTGGGATTAAAACCCTAGGGATTGATCCAAGGGCTCTTAGAGGTTCCCTTGGGGCTCAAGTAGGTCAAATAGGGCTGAAATTAGGGTTAAATAGCGGCTAAAGGCGAGCAAATCCGAGAAAATAGGGTGGGAGCCGCGTCAAGGCTCAAAAAAGGAAAGTGGCTCGGGTGACCACCTGGGGCTGGGCGGCTAGCAGCCTGGGCCCAGGCGGCTAGCCGCCCAGGCCTGGGTGGTCACCCGAGGCCATGTCAGCTTCAGCCCAAATTTGACCCCTTCGACTTCCAAATGTGTTTCAGAGCCCAAATCAACTCCGATTTTGACGAAACGAAAGCCAAAACGACCGTGTTTCAAAGGGGAATGTAATTTGAGTCACTTGAGGGCGAGAAACCCTAGCCATGGCTGCATGGTTAGGTCCTACAAAGGTGGTTAACCGCTATGCCTCACCATCGCTTAGCTTAGGTATGCACATAGGGTCGCACCGAATGCTTTCCAATTCGAAATTCAACCTCCCTAAACACATTTGGGGATGAAATTAAGACCAATCAAGGTCAAATGAGTAGTCATAGAGTGAAAATCATGAACCAATTCAAGCTAACCCGAAGTAGGTCTCTTAGCCAACCTGAGCCTTGCTGAGCCATTCTAATCCCGAACCTTCAATTCATCGAATTGATCCCACAAATACCTCAAATACAACCATATGAACTCCAATTGGCAACTTGGAGATCATTTCAAGGTCAAATGGAAAGTTTGTGATCAAAAAGACGATTATGCCCCTCAAGTCACAAAAGTTCTTATTAACCCTCAAGATCAACTCCAAATCGAACCAAAATTCATACACACCATCCTTAGGACCCTAGAAACTCAATGCAAAAGACTAGACTCAAAAAGGAAACAAAAAGACACATGCAATGATGAACCCTAGCTAAGGTGGCAAAAATGGGGGTGTGACACTTATGATTATGGGATGTATTATTTTTCAAATGGTTGTAATTTAATTATTGGTGATGTAAATTTTTATTGGGGCTTGCATGCCACTTTCTCCTTCTTTCTCTATCATTCTCTTATGTACCCCTCATTCCCCTTATGTATCCCCTTCTTCAAGTTATATAAATGTTATGTAATCAAGAGTGCACTAAGGAGCATGGTGGATCCCAATGAGGCATGGAGGAGCCCAACAAGAAGTTGTTGGACATTGAAGGAATTGAAGAGCTTAAAGAAGAAATTCAAGCGAGCATGCATAGGTTTAATTTATTGTTTTACGATCACCTATACCTTCCTATACTCATTGGATTCAATTTATTAGCTTAAATTGAATCACCTTAAAGCCCATAATCATCATAGTGGGAGCTTTTAATTTACGAGATAATTATAGTAGCTCCAATATCATAGATTGATATATGTCACCTATTCACTTAGGGACTAATATCAATATATGGTACTTTATATATATATTGATATATTATTGCATGAGATGTATGTTTATAATAGCATGAGATGTATGATTATAACAACATGATTTGCATGTTTATACTTTGATGTATGAGGTGTATATTATACATTGATGAGACCTTGAAACCCCTCTTGTTTTAAGATATTAAGTTGACAATGGAGAGAACATTAGGGAATGCTCTCTTCATAGCCTTCCACCATTATAGGCTCAACTAGGGTTCTTGGTGTGGGTGCTTGGCTGCAGATATGTAGGAAGTGTCCACATTGGGGATTTTACTTGATACTATTATATATATGATATCATGGGGGTATAAGTGGCATATTCCAAAATTCTATTATGTGAGGAGTATGTCATGATGACCAAACCTGTGTGAATGGTGGGATTGACTTAACTAAAGATTATATTCCAAAATGCTATTATGTGAGGTTTATGTTTCTCTAGAGGCTAAATTGATTGGAACTTGCTTATGGAAGCATTAAACAAAGAGTTGTCTACTCATTGGAAGTTAGTGACCAAAATTCTATTATGTAAGGTCGCTAGTTTTCAATGGACCCCAATCCCTACTAAGGAATCCATTGATTCCCGAATTCCATTAGAGGATGTATGGGATTTGATAAAATAGTGGGAGGTACCATATGATTAAAGACCCAATCATTATAGATAAAAATGAAATCTTATCTCCTGTTTAATTAAAGTTGTTAATGTAGATTACCTTATTACTCACCTCAAAACCCCTATTTCCTACAATATAGGATATTGATAATTTGACTGAACCTAATTTCTTTGATTGGCTTAAGAAATTGAGAATTGTTCTCAATTCCAAAAAGATTGTTTATATGCTAGTAAGCCTTTTATTAAAGGCCCTCCATAAAATATCCTAAGAAGAAAAAGATACTTTGCACAATTGGCATCTTATTGTCATACTATATGATAGTGTTAATGACTAATAAGCTTCAGAAGCAGAGTTAGTCAATGCAAAATACCTCTGATGTCCCTTGTCACATACAAAGGTTGTGTAGCGAGCAAAGTAATACTATAAAGTATAGTATTTAAAAGGACCTCTTCTATTTTAGGATACAACAAAGGTTGTTCATTAATAATCATTCTTTTGAAGATGATTAATCACATAGAATAGCTTAGGAAGTTAGATGTGAAATGGAAGCATAGAGGGAAGCAAGTCTTGAAAAGTCAAAGACAAAGAAATATAATTCTTTTGTAGCAAACATAAGGTATTGTAAAAGGAACTTGATAAAGTATCAGTTTTCCTAGAAGAACAAAACTTGTGAAGTCTTGGTTCATGCTCTAACCAACTTATTGGTTAGTTTTGCGTCTTGGTTTTTGGATTATGGTATAATCTAAAAGAAAGCAGAAAGTTAAGTAGATAATAAGTTACCTTTAAAAATTTTAATAGAGCAAGAGTTGCTAGATTAATTTGGGAACTTATTTCTTAACTAGGTCATTTAAGACATTCTAGAAATTTGATTTCTGAATTTAAATGACAAATTAGAGTGAATGCAACGTATTCCAATAATACAAGAGATGTAAAGACTTTCATTTAAATGTAGCAAATGTAACTTGGTTATGAGATGACCAAGCTTATCATTTACTTGATGAAGTGAAAGAGTTACATTTATACTTTGACTAATACATTAAGATGCATATAGTCATGTAGAACAAGCATTCAATTACAGTAAACTCCTCTTAGAATACTATTGCTCAATGGTGAATCTAAGAGAAAGAATTAAACTATATTATGATATGGTTTGATTCATGATGAGTTTTACTAATTTAAATGTATCCATTTTGGATATGCCTTAAAATTGCTACATATTGATAAATTAGGGTTCATTCCAGTTTTTCCAAAAATATTATATTAGATATAATATGGGAAGAAACCCAACTTAAAGAAGTTAAGGCTTGGGATTGTGCTACGTATGTCTAGAGACATTAGGTAGACAATCTTGAAATTAGGTCAAGTAATTGTTGAATTGTGGTATATTCCAAAAGTGGTTGAGATAGAATTTCTATTATCCTAATGAACAAAAGTTGTCAAATAGTATGTTTGCTGAATTTTCTTAAGAAAGAGTTCATTCAAGAAAGATGCAAAGGTAGATTGATAGAATTCACAGAATTTTCTATAAAGCCACAAACCAACAAAGATCCAACCCTTGTCCCTGTTGAGGCAAAACCTTTAATTACATCACAACCTTTTCATAGATCAAATTGGATATTTCTTTAACATAAGAGAGATATTGTATCTTTGTAAATATGTGATAGAATAGTTCTATGGTGATAAAGATCACCAAAATAATCCTATTGATTATGATCAGGCGATGTTTGTCATCAACTCGAGAAATGACTACGAGTCATTGAATCCAATATGGTTAGATAGAGACCTAGATGGCTAGGCTATTTGAGAATGTTTCAACATAGGCAAAAAGTTGTCTATAAAAGAAACTTATTTGGTAATAGTTATGCTAAAAACCATTTGGATCTTGTAATCTATAAACACACATTTTGAATATAAGATATGTCAAAAGGATATAAAGATGTTATATCCAATGCTGAAAAACCATAGAGGTGTGTAATTTATAGAAGTCCATTAATGGACTACAAGATTCTCGTAATTGGAACATCTATAAAGTTGAAGTAATCAAATTGTTTGATTTTTCTCATTGAATAGATAGACCAAAAGTGTATAAAAGGTTAGTGGGAGTCGATCATTTTTCTTTATCCTATCAAAAAGATGACATCCTAATCATTATGAATGATATATGAATGTTATCTAAAGTGAAGTTTTAGTTTTTGAGAAAAACTTCTTCATGAAAGATTTGGTAGAAGCATCCAACAAGATCTATAGAGATAGATCATGTAGACTGCTAAGTATCTCCAAATTATTAAACATAGTTGAAATGTTGAAGGAGTTCAACATAGAGAATTCTAAGAGAAGTCTGATTTACTTCAGACATAGAATTCATTATTCAAGGGCATTTGCTCTAGGATAACACAAGTAAGGTTTTTATAATGTTAAGAAACCCTATTTTACACTATGTACTGAACCTGATATCTATTATATTGTAATTGTTACAATTAGGTATCAGTCAATCCAAATTTGGAATATTGGATTGTATATGGAAATTTTAACTCATAGTAGATGGGTATATGGATTTGGATATAATCCATATGGGGAACATTTTATATTCACCTTAGTTGGTGAAATACTTAATGGAAGAACTGTATATAGGATATAGTGGATTCCATTATTGAGGGTGAATTACTTGTCGAATTTGTAATTGTCTAGGAGACTGTTTGGATCTATAAGAACTTGGAATTGTTCCTTCCATTGAGTTGCCCATACCTTGTTTTGTGACAACAATGGAGCTAGAGCTCAAGCATAGGAACCTCGATCTCATCATAAGTCCAAACATATAAAACGATGATTCCAAGTGATTAGAGAAATCATTGGAAGAGGTAAAACATATACATTACAGAAGATATTAACTACATGAGTTATTGTAGACCTACTAATCAAAGCTTTGAGACATAATGGGTTATGTGTCAGACCAACATCTTGAGAAGATGCGTATGAGATACTTGGTCGATTGGCTTTAGTGCAAGTGGGAGATTGTTAGTTGTATGCCATATAGCCAATCATAGAGATGATGCTTTAGGGATAAAGAACAATTATAAGATTTCATTTATTGTATGTCACATTTATTATTAATTAATAAAGGGCTTTATTCTATCATGTTTATTCTATTCTTTATATTTACATGATATGTCCATGAAGTTAAAGTTGAGAATATCAAATCACAAAGAGTTGTGATTATGAGATTGTATATATATCTCTGTAATTAACTCTTAAATCATTCCTATTTGAAGGTTCACTATGATGGACAATAATGAACTATAGGACTAGCACATGTTAGGTTTGCTCTATAGGAGGATAGCTAGTCTCAAGCTATTTGTATAGAAGACACTAAAACCAACATGTGGGTGCCTATTTAATATAAACAGGTACACTGAATGTAACCAAAGTATTTTGAGATAAACTGAATGGAGTTTTACTTGCCTGTCAATCAGTTTCTCACAATTGCAGTGGTACAAGTAATCCTTAGACCTGAGACACCATGGTTGTCTTATGCATGGAGCCTTAGGAGTTTGATAGCACTGACTGTATATTCCAATGGGGTCTACAAAGGTGTTCATTGGCCCTATTGCTTCATGTATGAAGGCATATGAGTGATTAATAAGGAATCCATCACTTCCAGTTAAAGGGAGAGAATGTCTCACATAGCATTTACTAATATAATTCATGAAAATCCATGGCCATGGTAGGATGACTATGGAAAGCAGTTTTCATAGTGCATCAATGAGTTGATATTTGTAAATGCTTATAAAAGAATTGAACTAGGGAATTGATAGACTTCCATGTCTTATTAGCTCAATCAAAGACATTGTGTATGATAGAAGGATGTAATTGTAACCTTAACTGTAACTGAAGGGTTTTTTATATGATTTTTTTTCACCTCATTTAGGACCATACCACAAGCCATGCTAGGTGTTACTCATGGTTAGTAGAAGCCCTAATTGATATAAGTGAGTTATAATCAATTAGGAAATTGGAAGGTGTTCCAATTAGACCCTTAATGGAAAGTGTTCCATTGGGCACTCTTTGTGCCATTTCCTACTACTAAATGTTGTGAACCTAATGGGTCACATACCAGTAAGTGAAAAGGGACTTTAAGTTGTGAGAGAAAGGGTATAAGTGCATTGAGAAAAGTTCGAAAGGGCCATACTTGCATTTGATGTAAAAGGAGGGGTTAAAGTGCAATTTGAGAACGTTGCAAATCCCATTTAGAGTGGGATTCCCCTAGGGCCGACCCTTGTTGTGTGTCTATATAAAGCACACTAGCAAGTGCTTTAACACACAATTATTCACTCCACTCTCTCTTTAGCCCAAGTTTGAGTAGGCCTCTCTCTCTCTTCTTCTTCTTCTCCATTCTAGCAAACCCTAACCCTAAGGAGAACTAGAAGACAACTTGAAGACTTTTGCTTGGTCTGGATACCGTGGAGGCAGGACATTTGTGCTGCTAGATTTTTGTTCGTTTGAAGATCAATCAATCGTCTTAAGGACCTACTATAAGTTCTAAACCCTCTCTTTGTAATTAGGGTTTTATCGTTTTGTATTATATCACAATCAGATTCATGGGTTCAAGGAATTGAATGAAAATTTTTGTTATTTACTTTCTTCTGCATTCTTGTTTTCTATGATTTAATTCCTTACACAAATTCCCAGTGGAGTCGCCATGCTATCGCTACCCCAAAAAATAAGGGAAAAGGGATTTTCCCTCGATTTTGGGATGACCCCAGGTGGTCCATTCTGTGCTAGGTGTGTGTTTAGTTCATTTCAAGGGCGCCTTGACCGGCCTAGACGTGCAAGCATATCTAGAATAATCAAAGCTATGGAGTCGCCACTAATCAGGGGTTTGAGGACGCGATTGGATATCTTATAGTTGGTTGGAGAGTGGGGTCATCTGAGATCCCAAAATAAGTCCATCTGAGGGCTTATTAACAAATGGGTCCATTTGAAATCCATTTGAAAATTGATTGACTCCTAGTGGTATGCGAGACTAAAGATTGAGGGTAAGGGGGTTTGGTTATGAGTGGGGAAGGTGTGAAGAACCCCACATCGCCCATTGAAATCCAACGGTTCTCGATTTCAACGATGTTTCTGATTAAAATCCCATTTGGTATTGTTGATTTCCTATAAGAATGATTTAACATAGAATACCCTTTTGAAGGGGGTGAATTCTGTCATTTTGAAAGAGAGATCTTTAAAGGCATTGGAATAAAGTTTTTTGAAAGGGTTGACGTTTGAAAAAGTCTACCTTAAGGTTGTGAATGAAAATTATTTGAAAGGACCACAAATTTGCTTTCCTTCTCTTGGGTATCTTAGGTCAGATTGATTAACTCTAAGGTATCCTTATCTTGTAGTGGTAAAATCAATCCTTTATGAAAGGATGGAAATGGAAATGATGTGAATCCATTTTTAAGGAATTAATATCAAGTGCAAACCCTTTTAGGATCTGGAGAAAGCTCGAGACTTTTGAAGTCAATAGAATGGGTCAAGAAAAGGATGCTTTTTGAAAGCTGTTGAAATGAAAGGGATGTCCTCTTTTAAAGAGTAAAGATCGCCTTTTGAAGGCAGGGGTTCCTTTTGAAGGAAGAAAATGTATTTGATTGAGGAAAGAACACTTTTGAAGTGTAAAGGAGTTTTGTTTAAACAAAATGAAAGTGAAACTTTATGATTCTCAATCCATACTAGAAAGGAAATCCTGCATGGAATGATGGTTTTGGAAAATTAACTTCATGGAGACAATGTTTTTGGAAAGAGGGCGCATGCCTTTTTAATGAAAAGAATTATCCGAGTCATTATTTTGGAATGAACTCGTCAATTAAAAAATGAGGTGCAGGTTAACAGTTTGCTTAATGGCAAGAGGTTCTTTTTTAATTAGAAATCTTTATTTGATAAAGATGGTAATGTTGTAAAAAATGATTGGTGGGAAAAAGGTCCCATGCAAGTATGGATCTTTCAGCAAGGATTTGAGATGTAAAGAATCACTTTCAATTTTAAAAGACTCTTTGAAAAGGTTTTTGGAGCTTTGGGAGCTTAAAGATGGTTTAAGGGGGATTTGAATCCAATCCTGGTACGCACTTGAATTACTGAATAAAAATGCAATCCATTGAATCTCCTAAGGATTGAGATTTTACTACGTGACATGGGGACACTCAAGAGTTCCTAGATTCGGGGTAAGGTGATTCATTAGAATTGAGCGGGTTAATTGATTAAATCCATTTGATGGTGATAAGTTATTATGCTATGGATGAGTTTTTAAGCATTTGATGTTGTAAACTTTTATCCATAGCATGATAGATTATCTCAAGTCTTTAGTTGAACCTTATTCACATGGGAATAGAATCAAAATATCAACATAGCATGAAATTTCAAGATGAACATATCAAAATGTCAAAAGATATATAAACATAATCAACCTTGGCAAGGTTTGGAATTCATGAATGCGATGTTTATTGCTTTAAAAAGCACAGGTATATGTACATAAAATGAAAGGGTCAAGTGACCACAAAATGAAAAGTGCTCAAACATTGGGGCAAAAGGTCGCAACGACCACAACCTGGAGGGTAGCAAAAAGCCATAGCCTCTAAATAAAGCGGTAAATAAATAAAAAGAAAATGTACAAGCAAAGGGGCAAAGAGTCGCAACGACCACAACCTGGAGGGTAGCGAAAAGCCATAGCCTCTAAATAAAGAAAATGAAAAATGAGAACAATCATTTTGAATGAATTTGTCCAAGTCCTTGTATTTGTCCATTTATCCAAGCATGGGGATATTCGATTAAGTCCGATAAGCTCCGTAGCAAAGGGGATTATTTCATGTTCATGTTGATTATGATTACCAACAAGGAAACAAGAAAAAGTTAGTATAAACAATATGCATACATGCATGAACCTAACCTTGCCAAATTTGATTTTGTTTAAACATCATCTCAACCTTTTGATATGCTTAAATTTCCATTTCACACATCATATATGCAAACTCACATGCAATAAAGGAAATGAAAAATGGGTGCTAGCAGCATATTGGAATGGTTTGCATGCATCGGGTGGTTTAGGGTCTCCCAGCCTCTTACCCACCATACAGGACTTTGATCCCTCCACGACACATGTTAGGAGGCCTATATACGTACTCAAGCAAAGGCAAAAAGGGTGACAATCACATGTTGAGGTTGCAGTTAATAATGATAAGCTTAATGGGAAATTAAACTAAAAAGCTTAAGAATAAAATTTAAAAGGGAAGCTCACCTTGTGTAGGTGATTTCACCTTAGCTTTGACCAAGTTAGGCTTGAGTGCTCCCTTCCTAGGCTTGAAAATCTCTCTTTGAGATGCTCCTTTGAAGGTTCCAAGTATGCTTGGAAGGTGGTGGAGTGAATTAAGGAAGGAAAGTGTGGTAACAGTGAAGTTACCAGTCAGAAGACGTGAAGTTGTCAACCAGAAGACATGAAATTGACAGTCGTTCTGTAGTAAAACTGCAGCAGAATTTGTATCCCTTTTATGCTACCCAAATGCAATTTGGGTGGTTCAACCCTTGGAATTTCCTTCAAAAACAGCCCCTAAATATGTGTGAAAGGGTTTTTGAGAGGATGTGTGGTAGGTTTCTCCTTGTGGTGGATGGAATTGGATTGGTGTTTAGGATGGTTTTCTTTGGATGGAATGGTTTGTGTATGAGTTGGGAGTTTTTGGTGTAAAGATGAGATGGGTTAAGGCTTCCTTATTGAGTGTGGGAGAGATGGAATTGGGTTAGGGATTAGGGGATTTGAGGATTGGCTTGGTTAAGATCTCTTTAATGGATAAAATGTGGGCTATTTACAAGAAAACATGGACTTTTAGGGGTAAAATGGTCATTTGGAAGGGCATTTTGGTCACATGGGACATGGAGGGCATTTGAGCTTTGTTTGATGAAGGAATTACCTCATTTGATGAGGGCAAGGTGGTCAAAAGGTGGTAAAAGGGCAAACTGCCTATCCACGCTGGCATAGTAGGCGTGGCCCACGTTGGCCTGGCTAGCATGGTCCACGCTAGCCTGGCTAGTGTGGCAGGCAATCCCATCAGGGTAGTTGGATTGTGGCCATAGGCTACTGCAGAGCCGAAAGCAAGACCTCCCTATGCTGGTTTGGCCAGCGTGGGCACACTTATCCCACATTTGTGATGATTTCTGATCATCACACATGGAACTTGTGTATTTTGGGCAGTGTGCCCTTCTAAAAGGTGTGGGGCCGCAGAGGTGGGCCTAAAGTGGTGGTCCGCCCTACTGTGGGGCAGTACGATCGCGCGATCATGTTGGATGGACGATCGGGTGAAATTCGACCGTTAATCTTGAATGGGGATTGAAACTTTGGGTCCCTAAACTTGGTTTGGGACCAGAAAGTGGAGTGTGCACTCTCTAGAGTGGGATTGAATGGCTCGGATGCGAGCATGATGTTCATAGGGCTCTGCAATTAGGATTTTGTTGACTGTGGGCCGAACAAGGCCCAATTTTCTATCCAATGGTCCTGTATTGATCTTGAGGGGTTGAATTGAAGATCCAACTGGTCGGTTTGACCATTGGATGAGAAAATTGTGAGGAATTGAACCACCTAAAGTTGCATCAAGAGTTTAGTTTTGGGTGATTTGGGGATCGAAGGGCTCGTGCCTTCTGATTCCCAATCAAATGGTCCTAGACTGCTCTAGGGATGTTGAATTGAATATCCTACGGTTGAATTGACCGTGGGATCAAAGATTGTTGGAGATCGAACCACCTAGTGCCGATTTAGGGGTTTGATTTGGGGTAAATTGGGGATCAGAGGGCTCGTGCCTTCTGATTCTCAATTAAATGATCCTAGACCGCTCTAGGGATGTTGAATTGAAGATCCTACGATTGAATTGACCGTCGGATCAAAGATTGTTGGAGATCAAACCACCTAGTGTCGATTTAAGGGTTTGATTTGGGGTTTTCGGGCATCGTGCCCATTCTTGGCTCTTGGGCCTCAGATGCCGAGGGTTGAATTGGGGAGAGGCTTTGTCCTAGTGGGTAGGACAAGGTGAATAAAGTTAGGTACAGAGCGTGTTTAACCTAATTGTACTGTTGACAAGTTAATCGATTTTGTTTGGAGGCGGCCCAACAAAATTTGGGTGTCTACATATTCAACATCAAATCAACCTTGTGCCAAGATCCAATTTGCCTAATTGACGTCACTATTGTATAAGTCCAAAGGAGCATGAAGAGTTGAGGCATTAGGTAGAGAAGTTGTTAGTTAAAAGACACATTAGGGGGAACTTAAGTCCCTCTGTTGTACCTGCGGTGCTTACACCTAAGAAGGATAGGTCTTGACATATGTGTGTTAATAGTTGAGTAATAAATAAAACAACTGTGCATTACAGATTTCCTATTCCTCAGTTAGATGATTTGTTAGATCAATTGGGTAGAGCTAGTGTATTCAGTAAATTGGATTTAAAAAGTGGAAATCATCAGATTCGTATCCGAGAGGGTGATGAATGAAAGACTACTTTCAAGACTCGTGAGGGGTTATACGAGTGGTTAGTGATGCCATTTGAACTTTCTAATGCTCTGAATACTTTCATGCATGTGATGAATCAGATATTTCGTCCATTCATTGGAAAGTTTGTGTTAGTTTATTTTAATGATATTCTTATTTATAGTGCTAATCATATTTTGCATCTTAAGCACTTAAGACAAGTTTTGTTAGTCTTGAGGAAGGAGAATTTCCTTGCTACATTACAAAAGTGTTGCTTCATGACCAACAAAGTTCTATTCCTTAGGTATGTTGTTTCAAATGATGGAATTTTCGTTGATGAATCCAAGGTGGAAGTTTTCATAGGTTGGTGTCATTGTGACTGAAGTGCATAGTTTTCATAGGTTGGTGTCATTCTATAAATGTTATATTCTAAATTTCAGCACTATTATGGCGCCTGGATGAATTTCATGGGAACAGTTGCTGCCTGGACATATAAAAGCTGAAAGACAACCATTTGAAAAGGGCCTTCAATCAAATCAACAAATCAGTTCCCAGTGAACTTTATCTTTTTCCTTTCTTTTTAGAACTCTAGGATTTTTAAACCTAGAAACGTGTGCTCCTTTCTAGTTAAAGGCATGTGCACCACTTTGTTCATCATTGAAATTTCAGAAATTGTTAATGAAATAGCTTCCTTCGTGGTAAGCTTTTGTTTTTAATTTCTGTTGTTATTTCGTTTATCTCCTTAACTGTTACAAGAAAGTCCTTGAGCCCATTCAAGGCAAGGTAGAACCTACAATTCACCAGAAGGTTATGGCTGGCACGCACGCGCGACCAAATCCCCAAAAGTCAATTTTTAGAGGAAACAAGCATAGAATGATTCTTATGAATTATAATGGTGTTCATGAAATAACCTCATGTGAGTTGCACTTTAACCACAGTATAGGTGAAGTGGTCGAATTGAGTGTTGGGTAATATATTGAGGTTGCCCAACTCCGAATGGAGTTAACGACCAAACTAAAAAAACCAATAGTTGAGTTAAATAAAGATTTCACTTACTGCTCAAGTTTGTGAAACGTGAGGCCAACGTGGAATCATGGAAATAAATTCCAATATGCTAGAGTTTAGGAAAACATTTCCTATAGAGTCTTTAAAAAGACAATAATTGTCAAAAGTTTAATGTGATAATAGTGTAGTTAACTTAGTGTGGTGTGGCACCCTTGTTGAGTGTCAAGCTCTTCAGGACAATTACAGAATTCCATTTTTTTTTTTTTTTTTTTTTTGGTGTTGCAACTATGCAACATCTAAGGCTTGCCATATACATTCATTACTAAAGATTGTGTAGAAAATAGCTATTAATAGCATAAGGACTTGTTGGTAACCAGAGGCTTTTAATAAAGCAATTTATGTACAAGCCCATCATAATTTAAATGCACAATATGACACAAAAGGTATGTGCCGTTATAAATTAACGTCATATGGGGCATAAAAAATGACACTACATAAAATTAGAGCCTGGACAATGTGTACAAAAATAATCGAGTGGATTATCCTGGACTCATGAGTTCACTACTTCGCTAGGTAACCAATATGATGGTGGGATGTGGTGGTCCCACAACTTGGTAGTATGCTAGGTGGTCCTCAACAAGTTTATTTTTAAAACTTATAGTGTACCATTAGGCTTGAGCATTTCAACACTTGGCCTAGTTCTGCATCCCATATTGAGTTGCTAATAATAATAAAACAAAAATTGACAAATGAAATATTTGAAGATAGTAAATATCCCAATCAGTTCATGCATGGATTTTCACATAAATTATGCAATGATATATATTATGAGTCAATAGGAAAGGAACAAGTGTAGCCGGATTTATGTGATATGTAGTTGTGTACGAAGGTGACATTTGTTGGAGACGCATTTTGTAATACCTGTGTCATTTAATTAGGATAATCTCACCTTTAATGCATAATTTGCATGTACTTTAGTTGATTTGTCGGGTATTGTCACGCGTGGGTATTGCATGTGTGTGATGCTGTTGTGTTTACGACTTCACATTTTTAGACTGCTGAAATTTGGCTAAGTATTAGAAAAAAATGGATTATCATAAAACTTCGTTTTTAAAGATAATTTTTGGCGGTAATGGAAGTTTATAATATTATAAGACATCTGTGATTTTATGGGATTTTATTACCACGATTCGATCGGGTTCCTCGTACGTTTGTTTTTGAAAAATCTGTCGGGAATCGGATTTTATACTAAAACTTGAAAATGAGATTTTGATATACTTGGAATTTGATTTTTCTGATATTTTATTTGGATTCAAATGGGGGGTTATTTGCTTATTTTCATTAAATAACTTAAAGTAAAAGGAAGAATAAAAGAATGGAAAAGATTACTTATTTTAATGAAAATAAGGTAGTGGTATGTACTGTGGGAGTTAATGCACATTTGCCTGAGTTATTGGGCATTTTCAGTAGGGGATGATCGATCGTGCCTTGAGGATGATCGATCCTAGGTGCCCTAGAAACATTATTTTGCTTCTACTAACTACGATCAATCGTGCCCTCAACCCACGATTGATCGTGCATCACAGAATTTAGAAATTTTTTTTTTATGCATCAAAAGATGCATGTGCCCTTCACTCCTATGTTTTATAAACCCTTTTTAGATGATTTCATAGCTGGGGAGACCTCGCCTTGAGGTGTTATGCTTTGATGGGAACAATTTTAATATTATGGTTATGTATTAACTAAACACTTTTGTATTTGGCCAATGGGCGCTAGACATGTAATAACTTATGGTTTGTAATACTTTAATTTCATAGGTCTCTTTATATGGTTTATTTGGCATGTGATGATACCAATGATAGATGACAGGAACTTTTATAACTATTTTATACAGGATTTTGTTATGGTATGTGTCACACCCCATTTTTGCACCACCTTACTAGGGCTCATCATTTCATGCATGTTTTTGTTTTGTTTTTGAGTCTAGTCACTTGCATTAGTTTTCTAGAGTCACAAGGACAATGGATATGAATTTTGGTTCAAATTGGAGTTGATCTTGAGGGATAATAAGAGCTTTTGTGACTTGAGGGGCATAATCGTCTTTTAAGTCCCAAACTTTTCATTTGACCTTGAAATGATCTCCAAATTGTCAATTGGAGTTCATATGGATGCATAAGAGGTATTTCTAGGTTCAATTTGGTAAGTCAATGGCTCGGGATTAAAATGGCTCGATGTAGTTCAAGTTGGTTAATTGATCCCTCCTTGGGTTAGCTCTAATTGACTCACAATTACCAACCAAATCTTTTCAAATTGACTTTCATTAGTCATCATTTTACCCTCAAAAGTGTTTCATGAAGTTCAATTTTGATATGGCCTGATGATGAGTTTAGTGTGGTTATTTACGGATTATCCTTGAAGAATTAGTGCGAATCACAGCATGAGATTTTTGGTTAAAATGAAAAGAAAATTATTTTATTAAATTAGCCATTTTTATCATGACACTAACACGTGTACGTATGTGATGAGTGTATGTACGCACATACGATACATGTGCATGCGTGTTAGCGGTCAGTCTCCCAATTTTTATAAAAGACAATTTCCTTTTCCTATTCAGATTAGAAGTCTTTTATCATTATAAAATACCTTTTGATTATTCTCCAAGGAAACCTAGTCCAGGAAGGAAAGGGAAACTCCAGATTTCAGCTATAAATACTCTCTTAATGTCTTTAAACAAGGGAGAGGAGAAGAGGGTTTGGAGGGAGTGAAATTCGTCATAATTCAGCAGCAGATTTTCTGAAAACCAGTAGTCGTATTTTAATCATAACTTTTTCATCCGAAGTCAGAATTTAATGCAATTGGTCTTGTTAGAAAGATAATTCAATTCTCTACAACTTTGTATTTCACAAGCTTTGTCCAAATCCAACGTTTTCATACCCAAAAACGCAATTGAAGTTGCTGCTGCTGCAAAGTGACGAAAATCACTTTTCTTTTCTCTTGTTCTCTTTTTGTTTTCTATTTCTTTTCAAAGTTGAGTTGAGTTTTGATCTCTTTGCTGTGATACCACTTTGACAAAGAGGAGGATTCGTGTTGGTTTGATTCACTCTAAAGACCTGAGGAGCCACGAACAATTACAAACACAAGGGGAGCCACTTTATGCATTAATACTTGAGTGTTTGAGAGAGAATAAGGTATTCTCCTTCTCTATTCAAGCTTAAACTAGGTTTTCATATGGGTTAGGCTTATTGCATGTTAAAGGTAGCCTTTTTATCATGTATTAACACTCTAGCTAGTTAATATACATGGAATATCTATTTTTTATCTACTGTTTAGCATGCTTTAGGGCTGTCCTTTAGGTTTTCAATGCATAGTTATGATTCTTGTGCTCCTATTTGTCCTTGTGCTAGGATTAGTGTCATTGCATGTTAGAGTTAGGATTTTCATCATGTTATATTGCTTTAGTTAGTTAATATGCATGATTTAATTTCTGTTTAGTTTGGTTTTAGCATGATTAAAGTATGTTTTGTATGTTTTTAAGCATATTTGTGAGTTTAGGGTTTTAGAGTCATTGTTTCGTGTTTGTTTTCATATAGCATGATAAAGTAGACTTTTTTATTGGTTTTTCTTCGTGTTTGCTGTATATGTTTTTCATATGGAGTAAACATGATAGTTTTGCATGCATGTTAGTATGTTTTAGGGTTTTTATGCATGATATGGTTCTAGGAATATGTTAGGACTTATTATTGTTCGCTGTTTTTGCTATTGGCATGCTTAGTGGATGATTTTAGGCCCATAATACTATTCTGTCCAGATTTGCATGTTAGTGTTTTCGCATGGTTTTGAGCACTTGTAAGGGTGCAAATAGGTGTGGTATTTGTCCTATGGCAAATAGGGCTGCTTATGTCTGAAATAGCTAATGTTTGGAGTAATTGCGCTCAGGTAAGTGGGTGTGAAGGTGCCCCAATTCACCTTTCTTCTTAACTCATTCTCTTCTCCCTATCTAGGGTTAATTTTTAATATGATCCTATGGTTTAATCAAAGGTTTCCTTCGTAAATAAAATTCTGGTTTTTATTAAAGTTTCCATTTTGTGGATTTCTTTCCTAAAATCAAACTTTCTATCAAATTCAACTCTTTTGATCAAATAAGGAAACCTAGGGTTTTAACCATAGGTTTATATTAGGTCTTAACCCTAATTCTAATCGAACTACGTGGACTTTGATCCATGTATTTCGTTGCATGGTACGTAGGCGCTCTTCGTGAGGCTCAAGTCCGTTCTAGGATCCAAGCATCCTAGGTTTATTTTTGTTCTCTTTTCTTCTTTTTCTTTTTCTGTTTTTATGTGCTTATTATGCATGGATGGATGAATGAAATATATGATATGCATGCAATTCTTGTGATGATATACTTGCTGATTTTTGTATGGAAAGATCTTAATTTAGCCCAAATGAACTGAGAGACCGAAAGGGTGACATGGGTGCCTATAGGCTTTGCCTAGAACCTTCCCATGTCATAACTTAGCCTCCGAATCCCCGATTTCTTTGGTTTTCAAAAGATTGGTTTTTGCCTTTCCTTTTTTTATGGAGTCATTCAAATTGTTTTCCTAAAACAACCTGATTTTTAGGGTTTTCCTTGTTTCCTTTAAAAAATAAGGTGGCGACTCCTTTCCTTTTTCTCTTTCAAACCCCCCAACTAATCTCTCCTTTCGCCAATCCCTCGTGGGCCCAATTTCCGGGGTTCACAGTTTGGCGACTCCACTGGGGATGTTGTGGGCTAGACTCTATAAAGTTTAATTAGGCTAAGTTAATTTCTTATGTTTAATTAAAATCAATCACATTGCATCCGCTTGATTGTGTGCTTTCATTTATTGCATTGTGTGCGCAAACTCTTGCATGCTAGGATCGATGTCCCTCGATGTATCCTTGCCAACGATCGGCCTAGTCTCAACCTTGGTTTTCCTGATTCCATGTGTTGGGGCGAAAGCTATCAACCTCTCTTGCCTAGTACCCTTGGGCTTGCCCTTGGGTATATTAAATGAGTTAATCACGTACTGCTGGACCCACGCAGGCGTTCCTGATGCCACATGTGGTTAGGTATAAGGATTGCTCAAGCAAGTGAAGGACCCTAGCCTACCCTTATCATTAGTCCATATAGACAGACTTGTAGGACACTACGGTCTCACCTTTATGCACCCACAATTGTTTGTAATGATGCTATGCCGTGTTTGTGGTGTGAGGCTTTATATCTTATGCCCTTAACATAGACCTTTAAACCCTAGCCTTCGTTAAGGCCATGGGTTAGGAGGAATAAATTAAGGAAATAGGATGTAAAGCTATGTTTGTGATGTGCTAGTCCTAGGGGATTAATTAAACCTAGTTGAAGGACTCTATGCCCTATTCTTTAAAACATACCCTTAATCCATGATCCCTGTAAAGGTAATTGGATAAAAGGAATGAATTAATTGAACATGGTGTAGAGACCGAGTTCATTAAGGAAAATATGGAGGTTTAGGACAAGTCCTTAGGCTAAAGGTTAAAACTTTTCTATCCATAGACGTGCTGGCTTGGATCCGCAATCCACAAGGGCGTCTAGTGAGTGTTGAGTCTACCCATCAGACAGACATGGCCGACGAAAGAACTAGTGAGGGGCACTTTGACCTTGAGGCTTGCCTGAAAGTCATCATGGCCAAGCTTGACCATACCGCCGAGACATCCGATACCGCATTGAAAATGGCTCAAGAGAACCAACAGAAGATGGCGGATCTTGAACAAACTGGCTCTAAGGCCCATTCCTCGGGTATACCTCATAGGGCTGGCACCGAAGAGGGACCTCAATCCAATGAGAACACCAAGACAAGGGGGGAAAGTAGCTCGAAACCTGAGGTCACCAACCTAGAAGGGGAAGCCAAGGGGAAAGGTACTAGCAGTGATTCCGTGTTAGCTAGCAAGGTAGAAGCTTTGGAGAGAACCATAAAAGGGATTCGCAGGGCTGATGACATGGTCGATGTGCGGACTCTATCCCTGTTTCCAACGGCTCGTATTCCACTACAATTCAAGATGCCGGAGTTAGAAAAGTTCGATGGGACGGGTTGCCCTAAGACTCATTTGAAGATGTACGTGCGAGCTATGCACCCTCGAGAGGCTACTGACGAGCTTTTAGCTCAAATGTTCCATGAAACCTTGGCCACTTCTGCTTTGAAATGGTTCTTATCCTTGGATGAGAATAGAACCCGGACTTGGGAAGACATATGCAATGAGTTTTCAGAGCACTACAAGTATAACACAGAGGTGGACGTTACTCGAAGGGACCTAGAAACTACCAAGCAAGGGGCTTATGAAACTTTCTCCGCTTACATTACAAGGTGGAGACAAAAGGCGTCGAGAATGACGGATAGGCCGAATGAGGAGGACCAAATTCAATTAGTGGTTAAGAACCTGTTGCCCGTGTATCACAAGCACCTATTTGCCCACTATTTCCCAAATTTCAAAGCTCTCATTGGGGCTGGCACGCAGGTTGAAGATGCTATCAATGATGGGACAATCAAGACTGAGGAAGTGAGGAGTCGCAAGACAAACTTTACTGGGAAGAACAATGCCGAGGTCAACACCATAACTCAACCAATCCAACCCTTTTCTCTCAATGATGTCAACCCACCTCGCCAATTCACTGACCTATTCATGCCACTCGAAAGAGTCCTTGAAAAGCTCATAAGTCATGACCTATTGAAGCCACTCGACCCAAGACCTCCACCAAATCCCTTACCCAAGAGCTACAATGAGAATGAGTACTGCAAGTACCACCAATCCAAAGGCCATGCCACCAATCGCTGTATTCGCCTTCGCCACCAAGTCCAAGACCTCATTGACAAGCAAGTCATTTCACCACCAACCCGTCCAAATGTCACCCGTAATCCTCTCCCATCACACAACAACACACCCCCACCTAACACCATAAATGCCATTGGGGTTGAATCCTCTCGCCCTCGCCATCCCATAAGACAATACACTCCGCTCCCCATGACCTTAACCCGTCTCTTCACCATTTGCCGCAATAACAGCCTTATCATGCCACTTCCACCAAAGCCAAGACCATCAATCCCTCACCAATATTGCCAATACCATCGTGCACTCGGCCATGACACCGAGGCTTGTTCTATACTAAAGAAGATCATCCAAGACCTCATTGACCAAAAGGTTTTGTTGTTGCCAAAGAAATCTATCCAACAAGAGCTGAAAGAAAGATATGAAGCAGGGGATCCTCAGGTTGGCCTATTAGGTGAAGCGTCGGGGAAATATGATTACTATGTGCTGTACTCAAGCCCAAGTCCGATATCAGATGAGCCGATAGTCCCTTCAGGTTGGGATGACTTGCCGACAGAGATGGAGAGCATCGACATGATAGAATGGGATGACTTGATGAATGACTCCGAGGAAGTCCATGACATATGGGCTAGCGATGATGAGTTGGACCATATAACCAGAGGGGGTCGTCATTTCAAGCCCACCCACCTAGAATCTGAAAATCCGTTGGAAGATTTGGAAGGGCAGAGGCGTCCTAGCTTGCAAGAAGAAGAGGATGAAGTGCTTAGGCAGCTGAAGAAGACCAATGCCAACATTACTACTTGGGGCTTGCTCATGGCCTCGCATAAGCACAGACAGACCGTGTTGAAACTGTTGAATCAGATACAAGTGCCTGTTGACACATCCCCCGAGGGATTGGTACATTTGGTGAATCCAACTCCCAAGAACTCAACCATCGTGTTCACCGATGTAGACCTACCTAAAAGCGGGCCGAGCCATTCTCAAGCTCTCTATGTGACCGTTGACACTATGGGGAAGAGGGTTCCCACCGTTCTTATCGACAATGGGTCTGCACTGAATGTATGTCCTCTCCGAACTGCCACTGTTTTGGGTTTGGGACCCACTGATTTCACACCATCTGGGCAGACCGTAAGAGCTTATGACAACACCCGCCGAGAAGTAATACGGGTAGTTACTTTGCCTCTTATCATGGGACCCACTGAATTTAGGGTAGAATTCCAAGTGTTGGATGTGCCGTCATGTTTCAACTTGTTGTTGGGCCGACCTTGGATCCATCCTGCTGGGGCTGTGCCATCTTCACTCCATCAAAAGGTGAAGTTTCCTTATGAAGGAGCCATAGTAACACTTCAAGGGGACTATGAATTGAAACTCGCGGGTGTGCCTATATGTGAGATACAACCTGAATCAGCAACGATACCGCTATCTGGGTTTGACTATGTCCAATGCATTGAAAAAGAGCTCGAAAAGGGTGAATTAATACCCTTGGACTTTTGCCCCCATGGCAACTTGCACGTCGGTGAAATAATGAGAAAGATGAGTTTCTTTCCAGGCATAGGGCTAGGGCGTCGCCAACAAGGGATCCCTACGTCTATTCAAAGCCGTGTCACCTCATACACCTTCGGGCTAGGATATGAGCCCTCTAGAAATGATCATGCGGAAATGCTGAAGAGGAACAAAGAGAAAGTAAGAGCCAAAGCCGAGGGAAGGGTGCCAGACTTGAAGATCTCGCCATATCGACCTACTTTAAATGGTTACTTCGTCAAAGAAGGGGATGATTTTCTATATTGCGGGTTTCCAGAGCCCACCTTTGACCAAGCTACCAAGATCCGAGTTCCGGGTTTTGAAATCTTCTTCACCGAATGGTATCCAATCACAGCTGAAATGGTGGATGATGATGCCATCAATGATGAGTTCTGGGAAAAGAAAGAGGAGGACTGGGCAGAGAACCTTGATGCAGGGGCTATGACTGAAATGTTCCAAGACATGATCCTCATCATGGAAGACTCGACCATTGAAGAACTCCAGGGTTCGTCCATTAGCCATGCTACCGTGCCATTCCTGAATTGGTACCTTGAATGTGGTGTCATTGCGGAGATCCATGAAGAAGAAGACCTTGGCCTACCTGATAGCAGCTTGTAGGTGTCTTAGTTTAGTAATATTTCCCTAATTCAATAAGATGTATCTACTTTACTCACTTTGTGGAGTCATAGTATTGATACAGATTTGTTTGTTTTCCTTCTTTCTTTTGTGTGTCATTCCCATTATTCCTAGTCAATAAAGTGTGCTTTCTTTCTTATATATGCAGTGTCTCTTTTCTCTCCTCTATGGATATTTATGGCATGGATATAGATCCTAGGAACGATGTCCCCCCAGAGCTCGTTGAGCAAAGGAAAAGGGGCGTCACCGAACCTAATATGGATGAATTGGAATCAATCAACTTAGGAACGAATGAATTGCCAAGAATAGTTAAAATTGGGAAAACCCTCTCCCCCGTTGAAAAAGAAAAGATGATCTCCCTCTTGAAAGCCAACATTATGGCTTTTGCATGGTCTTATGAAGACATGCCTGGCATCGACCCTGATATTGTGCAACACTATATCCCCACTAATTCCCTAAAGAAGCCGGTAAAGCAGAAACTCAGAAGATTAAAACCAAAATGGGCTCTAAAAGTAAAAGAAGAGGTAACTAAACAACTAGACGCGGGTTTCCTCCAAGTTGTGGAGTACCCCGAATGGTTGTCGAATATAGTGCCTGTGCCTAAAAAAGATGGGAAAGTGAGGATGTGTGTCGATTTCCGAGATCTCAACGCCACGAGCCCTAAGGATGACTTTCCTTTACCCCATATCGACGTGTTGGTGGATAGTACAGTGGGACATGCACTCCTCTCCTTCATGGACGGATTCTCCGGGTATAACCAGATAAAGATGGCGCCTCAAGACATGGAGAAAACAGCCTTTATCACGCAATGGGGAACGTACTGTTACAAGGTAATGCCTTTTGGCTTAAGAAACGCTGGGGCTACTTACCAAAGAGCAGCTACGACCTTATTGCATGATATGATCCATAAGGAAGTAGAGGTTTATGTCGATGATATGATCGTGAAGTCCGTGGATAGAGAAGGGCATTTCAAGGCACTAGAGAAATTCCTAGAGCGAGCAAAAAAGTACAACCTCCGTCTCAACCCACAGAAGTGCGCTTTTGGTGTCACTGCAGGCAAGTTATTGGGGTTTATGATCACTCAGAGAGGTATCGAAGTGGACCCAGGGAAGATAAAAGCTATTGTGGAGATGGAGCCGCCTAGCACTGAGAAGCAGATCCGGGGTTTTCTGGGAAGAGTTCAATACATAAGCCGATTCATTGCCAACTTGACCATGGTTTGCGAACCAATCTTCAAATTGCTTAAGAAAGGTGTGCCAAAAGTATGGAACGAAGAATGCCAAGAGGCCTTTGAGACCATTAAGAGATACTTGAGCAATCCTCCAATCTTAGTTCTCCCATGGCAAGGTGCGCCGCTTTTGTTATACTTAACGGTCACCGAAACCGCGACGGGAGCTTTGTTAGCTCAATATCTTGAAGGGTCTACAAAGGAGAATGCCATCTACTACCTAAGCAAGAAAATGACAGACTATGAAGTGAAGTACAATGCAATTGAAAAGGCTTGTGTGGCACTAGTATGGGCGACGCAGAAACTCCGGCACTACATGATGTCCTTCGAAGTGTTCTTGATAAGTCGCATGGACCCGTTGAAGTACCTGGTAGAAAGGCCAGTATTGTCATTCAGAACTGCTCGATGGTCAATTCTCCTCAATGAATTCGACATCAAGTACGTGAATCAGAAGTCTATCAAGGGAAGCGTCATCGCAGACTACCTAGCCAGCTGTCCGGTGTCATCATCCACTCCGTTCAACGATCAATTCCCAGATGAGGACGTGCTACAGATTGGTAGAAAAACTTGGAGAGTATACTTCGATGGGGCAGCCAATAAGAAAGGTTATGGGATAGGAGTCCTGCTGGTCTCACCCGAAGAGGCATTTACACCGTTGGCGGTCAAGTTGGGGTTCGAAGCCACCAACAACATTGCTGAGTATGAGGCCTGTATCCTAGCACTGGAAGCGGCACTTGAATTGGGGATCAAAGAATTAGAAGTGTTCGGGGACTCGGCGCTAATCATTTGTCAGATAAAAGGGGAATGGAAAACTCGAGATGAGAAGCTGCTACCCTACCATGCCTACCTGGAAGCTCTAACCAAGGAGTTCTCAGAGATAGAATTTAACTACCTTTCAAGGAACAAGAACCAGTTCGCCGATGCCTTGGCGACCCTAGCATCCATGGTGGAGATACCTGAAGAGGGAAATGTGAAGCCGTTGGTGATAGAATGCCGAGACAAGCCTGTGTACTGTTGTGCAATCCGAGGAGGAGAGGTAAATGATGGCCGTCCGTGGTTCCATGACATAAAGAAGTTCATTGAAGAAAGGGAATACCCAGAAGGAGCATCTCGTATCGATAGAAAAACCCTAAGGCGGTTGGCGAGTCACTATGTACTTTGTGGAGGAAAGCTATATCGGAGATCATACGACGGGATCCACCTGCTGTGTGTCACCGAGGAGGAAGCCGAGCATCTGATTAAAGAAATCCATGAAGGGACAGGGGCTCCGCATATGAATGGCTATATGTTAGCTAAGAAAATCATGAGGTTAGGCTATTACTGGTCTACCATGGAAAGGGACTGCCACACACATGTCAAGAAGTGCCACAAATGCCAACTGTTCGCCAGTGGACAACATTTGCCTCCTATGCCTTTAACAAGTATGTCGTCACCTTGGCCATTCGCAGTATGGGGGATAGATATCATCGGACAGATCAAGCCAAAGGCGTCAAATGGGCATGAATACATCCTGGTTGCCATCGACTACTTCACTAAATGGGTGGAAGCAGCATCCTTCAAGACCTTGAATTCCAAGAAAGTAGCACAGTTCATACAGCACAGCATCATCTATCGATATGGGGTACCGCATGAAGTTATCTCAGACAATGGCCAGCACTTTCAGAAAGAAACCCATGAGCTCTTGCAAAAGTACGGCATAGCCCACCATCTATCGTCACCATACCGTCCTCAGACTAATGGAGCGGTGGAAGCAGCTAACAAGAACATCAAGAAGATACTACAGAAGACTGCGGACTCACACACAGACTGGCATGAGAAGTTGCCATTGGCTCTATGGGGTTACAGAACATCAATAAGGTCGTCAACAGGGGCTACCCCTTATTCTCTAGTTTATGGAATGGAGGCCGTGTTGCCAGTTGAATTGGAAGTTCCTTCACTAAGAGTTGCCGTGGAGAGCCAGATAACAGAAGTGGACTGGGTTAAGAGCCGCTATGATAAGTTAGCTTTGCTGGATGAAAGGCGTTTAAGGGCGCTGTATCATGTTCAGGGGTATCAACGGAGAGTTGCCAGAGCATTCAACAAGCATGTCAAAGATCGAGGTCTAAAGAAAGGGGATGTAGTGCTGAAAGAAATCAGAGCTCCAGTGTTCGATCCGCGGGGAAAATTCAAGCCAAGTTGGGGTGGGCCATACATTATCAAAGAGATATTGCCAGCAGGGGCTGTTCGCCTCATGGATTTAGATGGAATTGAGTTCGCTCGTCTAACTAATTTGGATCAATTGAAGAAATATCATGTTTGAAGCCTGCTAGGTTGAAAACCCGTAAGGGCGGCCTAGGCAAAAGTTAAGGCATAAGAACTACGTAAGACCTGATTCTCCATTCAAAAACAAAAAAAAAAACAACAAAAAAAAAAAACAAAAAAAAAAAAGAAGAAAAAAAAACCATGGAGATACGTAGGCAACCCATAAAGTTACCTTGGGTGCGGTCTAAATCAAACAAGAAAATCCCAAATTTGATTTATTATTGGCAATTTATTCAAAACTAAAATTGATTGACATAGCAATTCATTGGTATTAAGTAAAAGAACTATAAATATGCCATAAATATCCTATTCTATTGAGTCTTCAGTTTTTCTTGGGCTTCTTTGCAGCTCGCTCCTCAGCTTTCTTCTTCTCTCTTTCATGTCTTCTTTTCTTCCTCAAGTCATGTTCATAAGCTGCTGTCACTGCTTCCATAATATCTTCTCTGCAAGATCCAAGTTCATTGTTCTTGATAAGTCCAAAAATCCTTTCTCTTCGAGTAGTCTCTCTCTCACCTAAATTGCTTTTCAACCATTCCTTATACTCGGGGCTCATCATATATGGACCATCAGTATTCGTCACTTGAGTTAGTGTCAGCTTTCTAGGCCATCGGTCCTTCGCCCAAGTCACTACAGAAAGACCCGCGGGCACCACAGGATAGTCACCTTTCAAGGAAGTGGGTATGGTTTGCATGGCGCCCATCTGACGCAGAACCCTTGAAGGCCAATAGAAGGAAGTAGACCTCAGTCCTATGAGTCTCACCATGGCGCATCCAGAAGTCCGCAGAAGCACCTGGTCACTGCAGCCCCATATGAATACAAACCACTTGACACTCCTCCAAGAAAGGGTTTGGAAGTAACCTAGCCAATCTCTCAATGAAAATTGCCCAGGTAGTTCAATGCGGCGAAGGCAGTAATGCTGGGGCTTGTATGGTGTAATGGCAACTGGTGACAAGAAATTCAGTCTTTCAAGCAACCACATTTGCAGCAGAATGGGGCTACCTCCTAAAGGAACCTTTGGGTCCTCATGGACTTTATCCAAACTATTCAGGGTTTCAGCTAGCACCATGGGAATCAAGTTATAGCCCTTGGCAAGGAGAGGAATCAAGTCACAAATTTGTATGGGAACATGTGGAGTACCAGTTGAAATAAGGAAACGACCAATGAGGCAAAAGGCAAGAGCATGCTTAATAGGAAAGGTAAAATTTAGAATACCTTTACTATCACAAGCTAAAAAAGAGGTTGCCAATTTCATCAAGTCTACCATATGGTCCTTTACAAACGTAGAGGCATATTGTGAGTGAATCCCAAGTAGATTGGAGAAAGAAGTAAGAAAGCTTGGGCGAGGAGTAGGGAGAATGAAAGGACCTACCGTTGAAACTCCATACAATGCACAGAATTCCTCCATGGTTGGGCACAGTTCTTCATAGTTGAAGCGGAACACATGAACTTGAGGATCCCAAAAATATGTAGCAGCAGTCAAGAGGTTCGTTTCAAGCCTCACATGCCTCAAGGAGAGCAATGGATCCAAGCCAAAGCACTTGAACTCAGATTTTGCTTCAGCACTTATAACTCTCAAAAACCCTCCTAAAAATTTGTCTAGAGCCTCCATAACTTCTAATGAATGAATACAAGTAGGTTTAGGAACCTCTTGGATGTGTTTTTATAGGGAAAAGGTCACAAATCCAAGTTCTAATAGGAAAAAACCCATCAGAATAGGAAGTTTCCTATTCAAAGTGGGATTTCCGCTTCGGGCTCGGGTAACCACCCAGGCCTGGGCGGCTAGCCTCCTGAGGCCTGGTGGTCACCCAAGCCACCTTGTTTTGGCTTTCTCCCTCGCTTTGTCTCGCCTTGACGCGTGATCAAACCTCCTTCCAAATGAGATATTCAACACTTTTTGAGCTTAAAATCAATCAAATTCCATCTTGAAATCAATTCCTTGAATTGATTTTATGTTCAAAAGGGTTGAATATATTTCCCCTGTGTCATGCCAACTCAAGTGACAATGTGTTAAGTCACTCTCCTCTTGCACCATGCCTGTTCAATCTTGATAAATTAATCATATATCCTCATTTCAAATCTTGATTTTTCATCCTACTTGGTTGAATATATTCATCGCTTGAATGTGTTCTTCCAGTTCAAAAGTGTTTTCACTCTTTGAATATGCTTCTCAGCTTCAAATTCTCATTCTCTATCATACTTGGTTGAATATATTCATCACTTGAATATATTCTTCCATTTCAAAAGCATGTTCACCCATTGAATATGCTTCCTAGTTTCAGATCCTCATTATCACTTACTTGGTAAAATATATTCATCGCTTGGGTATATTTCTCCATTTCAATGGTATACTCATCACTCGAGTATACTTCTCAGATCATTTGTCACTTACTTAGTTAAGTATATCCATCACTTGGGTATATTTTTCCATTTCAATGGTATACTCATCACTTGAGTATACTTCTCAGATATTTTGCCACTTACTTGGTTAAGTATATCCATCGCTTGGGTATATTTCTCCATTTCAATGGTATGTTCATCACTTGAACATACTTCTCAGATTATTTGTCACTTACTTGGTTAAATATATTCATGACTAGAATATATTTCTCCATTTCAATGGTGTACTCATCAGTTGAGTACACTTCTCAGATTATTCTCTATCTTACTTGCTTAAGTATATCCATCGCTTGGATATATTTCTCTATTTCAATGGTATGTTTATCACTTAAACATACTTGTCACTTACTTGGTTAAGTATATCCATCACTTGGATATATTTCTCTATTTCAATGGTATGTTTATCACTTAAACATACTTGCCACTTACTTGGTTAAGTATATTCGTGACTAGAATATATTTCTCCATTTCAATGGTGTACTCATCACTTGAGTACACTTCTCAGATTATTCTTATCTTACTTGGTTAAATATATCCGTCGTTTGGATATATTTCTCCATTTCAATGGTATGCTCATCACTTGAGTGTACTTCTCAGCTTACTTGGTTAAATATATCCATCACTTGGATACATTTCTCCATTTCAAAAGTATGTTCATCACTTGAACGTACTTCTCAGTCTTTTTCAATCATTAAGTATACTCATCACTTGAGTATATTTCTCAGCATCTTTTTCATCACTTGGGTAAATATGTTCGTGACCTGAATATATTTCTCCATTTCAATGGTATACTCATCACTTGAGTATACTTCTCAGATATTTTGTCACTTACTTGGTTAAGTATATCCATCGCTTGGATATATTTCTCCATTTCAAAGGTATGTTCATCACTTGAACGTACTTCTCAGATTTCATTCTCATCACTTGGTCAAATATATTCGTGACTAGAATATATCTTTCCATTTCAAAAGTATGTTCATTCGTAGTGGCTTGAATATGCTTCTCTTATCAATTCTCAACCCTCAGTGGTTTAAGTATACTCATGACTTGAGTACACTTCCTTATTTCAGTCTCAGGTTTTCAACCTCCCATCATTGTTGGTATCAGTGTGTGATTTCTCCGGGCTTTTTGGCCAAAAATGGGTTGTTCTTTATCATTGGTTCACAAGTGTAACTTGTTCGCCAATGAGGGGCTTCTGTCACACCCCATTTTTGCACCACCTTACTAGGGCTCATCATTTCATGCATGTTTTTGTTTTGTTTTTGAGTCTAGTCACTTGCATTAGTTTTCTAGAGTCACAAGGACAATGGATATGAATTTTGGTTCAAATTGGAGTTGATCTTGAGGGATAATAAGAGCTTTTGTGACTTGAGGGGCATAATCGTCTTTTAAGTCCCAAACTTTTCATTTGACCTTGCAATGATCTCCAAATTGTCAATTGGAGTTCATATGGATGCATAAGAGGTATTTCTAGGTTCAATTTGGTAAGTCAATGGCTCGGGATTAAAATGGCTCGATGTAGTTCAAGTTGGTTAATTGATCCTTCCTTGGGTTAGCTCTAATTGACTCACAATTACCAACCAAATCTTTTCAAATTGACTTTCATTAGTCATTATTTTACCCTCAAAAGTGTTTCATGAAGTTCAATTTTGATATGGCCTGATGATGAGTTTAGTGTGGTTATTTACGGATTATCCTTGAAGAATTAGTGCGAATCACAGCATGAGATTTTTGGTTAAAATGAAAAGAAAATTATTTTATTAAATTAGCCATTTTTATCATGACACTAACACGTGTACGTATGTGATGAGTGTGTGTATGCACATACGATACATGTGCATGCGTGTTAGCGGTCAGTCTCCCAATTTTTATAAAAAACAATTTCCTTTTCCTATTCAGATTAGAAGTCTTTTATCATTATAAAATACCTTTTGATTATTCTCCAAGGAAACCTAGTCCAGGAAGGAAAGGGAAACTCCAGATTTCAGCTATAAATACTCTCTTAATGTCTTTAAACAAGGGAGAGGAGAAGAGGGTTTGAAGGGAGTGAAATTCGTCATAATTCAGCAGCAGATTTTCTGAAAACCAGCAATCGTATTTTAATCATAACTTTTTCATCCGAAGTCAGAATTTGATGCAATTAGTCTTGTTAGAAAGATAATTCAATTCTCTACAACTTTGTATTTCACAAGCTTTGTCCAAATCCAACGTTTTCATACCCAAAAACGCGATTGAAGTTGCTGCTGCTGCAAAGTGACGAAAATCACTTTTCTTTTCTCTTGTTCTCTTTTTGTTTTCTATTTCTTTTCAAAGTTGAGTTGAGTTTTGATCTCTTTGCTGTGATACCACTTTGACAAAGAGGAGGATTCGTGTTGGTTTGATTCACTCTAAAGACCTGAAGGAGCCACGAACAATTACAAACACAAGGGGAGCCACTTTATGCATTAATACTTGAGTGTTTGAGAGAGAATAAGGTATTCTCCTTCTCTATTCAAGCTTAAACTAGGTTTTCATATGGGTTAGGCTTATTGCATGTTAAAGGTAGCCTTTTTATCATGTATTAACACTCTAGCTAGTTAATATACATGGAATATCTATTTTTTATCTACTGTTTAGCATGCTTTAGGGCTGTCCTTTAGGTTTTCAATGCATAGTTATGATTCTTGTGCTCCTGTTTGTCCTTGTGCTAGGATTAGTGTCATTGCATGTTAGAGTTAGGATTTTCATCATGTTATATTGCTTTAGTTAGTTAATATGCATGATTTAATTTCTGTTTAGTTTGGTTTTAGCATGATTAAAGTATGTTTTGTATGTTTTTAAGCATATTTGTGAGTTTAGGGTTTTAGAGTCATTGTTTCGTGTTTGTTTTCATATAGCATGATAAAGTAGACTTTTTTATTGGTTTTTCTTCGTGTTTGCTGTATATGTTTTTCATATGGAGTAAACATGATAGTTTTGCATGCATGTTAGTATGTTTTAGGGTTTTTATGCATGATATGGTTCTAGGAATATGTTAGGACTTATTATTGTTCGCTGTTTTTGCTATTGGCATGCTTAGTGGATGATTTTAGGCCATAATACTATTCTGTCCAGATTTGCATGTTAGTGTTTTCGCATGGTTTTGAGCACTTGTAAGGGTGCAAATAGGTGTGGTATTTGTCCTATGGCAAATAGGGCTGCTTATGTCTGAAATAGCTAATGTTTGGAGTAATTGCGCTCAGGTAAGTGGGTGTGAAGGTGCCCCAATTCACCTTTCTTCTTAACTCATTCTCTTCTCCCTATCTAAGGTTAATTTTTAATATGATCCTATGGTTTAATCAAAGGTTTCCTTCGTAAATAAAATTCTGGTTTTTATTAAAGTTTCCATTTTGTGGATTTCTTTCCTAAAATCAAACTTTCTATCAAATTCAACTCTTTTGATCAAATAAGGAAACCTAGGGTTTTAACCATAGGTTTATATTAGGTCTTAACCCTAATTCTAATCGAACTACGTGGACTTTGATCCATGTATTTCGTTGCATGGTACGTAGGCGCTCTTCGTGAGGCTCAAGTCCGTTCTAGGATCCAAGCATCCTAGGTTTATTTTTGTTTTCTTTTCTTCTTTTTCTTTTTCTGTTTTTATGTGCTTATTATGCATGGATGGATGAATGAAATATATGATATGCATGCAATTCTTGTGATGATATACTTGCTGATTTTTGTATGGAAAGATCTTAATTTAGCCCAAATGAACTGAGAGACCGAAAGGGTGACATGGGTGCCTATAGGCTTTGCCTAGAACCTTCCCATGTCATAACTTAGCCTCCGAATCCCCGATTTCTTTGGTTTTCAAAAGATTGGTTTTTGCCTTTCCTTTTTTTATGGAGTCATTCAAATTGTTTTCCTAAAACAACCTGATTTTTAGGGTTTTCCTTGTTTCCTTTAAAAAATAAGGTGGCGACTCCTTTCCTTTTTCTTTTTCAAACCCATTTTCTTTCAATCCCTTGTGGGCCCAATTTCCGGGGTTCACAGTATGTTCCATTTACGAATGGGTCATACTGAAATTTTTATTGAAATTACCGGTTTTCTAACACGTGCGTCTTAAATGATTTTCTTAATTAACTGTATTTATTAATATTAATCACGGCTTAATTAATTTTGGGTCGTGACACATTTCGTATGGATGCTGTTTTTTATTGAGTATTGCTTTTGGTGATAAATTTTGCCATTGTGGCAACCCATACAGTAGCTTAATATAGAATGGGTAATTCTTTTGATAATGGCACGCATGGATTGGTTTAGGAGTTGACATTGGGGGAGTGTTCCTTAGCCCATAAGCACGATGACTTCATGATTGCTGAATCGATGTTCTTGCGGTGGCCATGCCATAGCATTTATGGCAAGTTTGGTGCTAGGTTATGCATAAATGTAAGTCAAGCCATAGCAAGAGTGGAATTTGCAAATAGATTTTATGCTATTTCCATGGATAAAAAGCAGGTTTGCTTTTTTTATGGCTCCTCTAATAGGTAGACAGCAAAAAATTAAGAAATATGAATAACTTGTAGAGTGAGCACTGAATCAAATTTCTTAATAGTCAAATAGCTAAAAGAAATTAAAAAGCTGGAAGAATACTTCCCAAAAGTTTTATTACTTTCATAGGGGTTGCAATTATGTAGCTAGAACATTGATGGCATGCCCCCTTGATAGGTATAATGTAGAGTCCCAAACTCTGACAATTTGACAAATGGTCTTCAACTTAATTTAAAAGACCTTAGTTATCTATTTTGGTTGTGCCCCCACCTGTTATGCTTTGGAAATTAAAGTGACAGACACAATAGAAAGCTTATACTCCCAATATTATTTTATTTCTTCGTAAAAATCCAGCAGTCTGTAAGACCACAGTCCAAACAGACTCAAGCAGTGAATTTTTAGTTGTCAAATCCAAACAACAGGCGAAGACAGCATCTGCCAGATCCAAAGTAGAATACAAACAACATTTGTGTGAAGCCCTGTCACAAGTTGATTCTGATGAAGAACATTCAGACGAAGCCACTTCTAACCCATTTTATCAAAATGAAGATGATTGCTACGGCATAGAGTTCTTTTCACAGATGTAAAGCATTGGACATTCTAGTTTTTAATCTGCGCAGTACAAGTTTCAAGCCAGCCAGCTTCCATGGCTTAAGCACCGACAATCCATTAGTCCAATTTCTGGATTCCATTTTCCATTTTCTGACAGCATCTTTCTACAAGGACAGCTTCTTGCACTATCAAACAATTTTAGTACATCTTATTGTAAAAAAAATAAAAATAAAAAATAAAAAAAAAAAAGTATAGATTGTCATTATTGCTCCAAGTGCTCCAGGACATGATTACTGTAGTCATTATTGTTCCAAGACCTTATTCCCCTCCACAACATTATTGCTCACTTTTCAAGATTCCAGCATGCCATTATCTGCCAACAAATCTCCACTATTGATTCACAAGCACAAAGAGACAATCAAGAAAAAAAAGACAAGACTGCACATTCCCGGGTGTATTTGATATCCGTCCAAACTTAGGTTTTATATATTTAGGAACCAAACTAGTTGGTTCGGCATCCTATCTTCTGTACTCTCTCTCTTCTATCTTGTAACCCTTCTCCAGCTCTGTCTTTACAATCCCCTTTTCTTACTATAAGCCTTCTATCTCCTTCTCCTACTTTTGTAAGTACTTTAGTATTACTACTTTTGTATTTTAAAGCTTGTATAATAAAGTTTGTAAATTATATATTCTGTCTCCAGATATGATTATATGCTTTAATGTGTTTTGATATATATATATTTCTCTTATATTTATCTCTTCCTGGGTTCACTTACTTTGGTATCAAAGCCAAGTTGATTTACTTTGTAGATGGGTTTATTCATAAAGTATTTTTTATTGATCTAGTTCTAGATTGATCTTTCTATTTTTACTGATACTGCAGTTTTGGTGGGTTAAGGCAGGATTAGCCGCAGTGTCACCTTAGCAGTGTAAAAATAGTCAGTCTCTAGAATTTCAGTCTCCTAAATACAAATATGAATAAATTTTTCCGAAGTAATTCTACTAGGTCTAATGCCTCCACAAGTGAACAAAGTACTAGTAGTTCTGTTTCTGATTTTTCTCCAGATACCACCATAGTTAATAGTAAACAAGAAGTATATGAAGATATGGAAAAAGATTTTGATAATTGGGAAATACCCAAGGTACATCCCACAACAATATATAAAAGAGGAACATTTAATTTTAAAACTGATTATGCCATAAAAACCGTTGAACAAACTGTTCCATTTTCTTCTGATCATGAAACAATTCCATTATTATCAAAACAAACTATTTTAAAACATTTAACAAAAAATTATAAGTATATACATTTTGGATGTATACAAATAGCCCTTAAACCATTAACAAGAGATGGCCTAAAAGTCTCATCATTAATATGTCTAAGAGATGCTAGACATAGACAATTTACCGATTCCATTTTAGGATTAATAGAATCTAGTTTATGTAATGGCCCGGTATATTTTGATTGTTATCCTAACTTCACAGTATGGTTGCATGATCCAACCATTTTAAAATCTTTAACATTAAACATTAAAACACATGGATATGATATGGACAAAGGAGCTGCAGCCGTAGCTCTAGTATATTGATTATATTATAAGGTAATGCCAAGTATTATACCAAAAGCATTAAAAACAAGTCCGAAAGGATAGACAACATTGATACAGACACAATCCACTCATTCAAACATTGTGGTACCCCAGAGAATTTCTTGGGATGAGGTGGTATTACCAGAAGACTGGTCCTTACCCGAAATAGTTCACCCGAAATAGTTCCCCCTCAAAACCAAGAGAACAAGAAAATAGAACAGATAACACAACACCCAGATGGTTCAGTAGGAATTAGATTTACACCAACCAGACAAGTTACATTGAACATCACAGACTTTACTTCAAACCCTTCTAGGCCATATACCCTAGGCTAGATTTTCGTATTCAGCCCCAAAACCAACAGCACCATATAAAGTACACGTACCTTCTAGGACACCTTCAAAGAGAATAACAGGAGTAAGAACAAATCCCCCAAATATTTCTCAACCATATTATACTGTTGATACCCCTAGCTCTGAAAATCCTGAAAATATGTCACCAACAAGATCAGATATGGAAGGAACAAGATATGATCCACAAATAAATATGTTGTCAAAAGAATCAACGTTTAGACTTAATCCAAATTTGTTAAACAATTCTGTCCAAACCATCCAAGAAAATATTAATAATTATAGATCCCAAAAGAAACTTCCCTTAAAAAATATACATCCAATTGAGTTAGAAATTCTACAAGATTTACATATTGAATATTGTAATTATCATAAAATAAATCTAGAATTCTTGTTATGGTATCAAATATTTGTTAAAGGAAATTATAAAGTCAATAATCCTCCATTTTCATCTAAATCTATTAGTGTACAAACCAAAGAAACAACCAAGTGGAAAACTTCAGATAATAAAATTATACAAGCAGTGCATCCTCCTTTAGAAAACATTCAAATAAAAGTAAAAGAAAATATACTTACTGCTTCTCCATTCAAAGATTGTAATGCTTCTGTTATGACTTCTGAGGGTAAAAAGCTTATTGAACAAAATAATTATACAAATCAACATTTACATCCCATAGGAACACAATTAGATAGAATTGAATTAATCCAAGACCAAATACATCAAAATACTAAACCTAAAAACGAAAACCATTCAACACCTAGCACATCATATTTTCAAAATCCAAAAATTCAACCTATAAAATCTCCTCTCCTCTTCAAACCACATCAAATACTTAAAGAACATGAACTGTGATTTAAAGATACTTCTGATGAATTAGTGGATGAAATTACTAAAAGATTGGCCCAATTACCTCTCAACTCCACCACTAAAAATATTACCCCATTAATACATCTTAAATCTACTTCACAAGAAGAACCATTAGAATTACACTCTAAAACATTTTCCCATCCAAGACCAACAACAAGAAATTATTATTCCTGACCTACACCTATTGATGTTCAATTTGAAGAACACCCACAATATGTACAAGGTGAATATAGTGGATCTTCTATCTATGAATGGAATATCGATGGTATGTCTGAATACCAAATTTTAGGATTAATGAATGAAATCCTTATGGTGGTTACTGCCTATAAACATAGACAAAATGCCATGGACAGCCAAGCTTTTCATTTAATTATTACTGGATTTACTGGCCAACTCAAAGGCTGGTGGGATCACTTTTTACATGACCAAGATCATTATAATATTGAACATGCAACAAAAGTTGATAATAATAATAATCCCATTCGAGATGCAAGAGGACAACCTGTTTCAGACAATATAAATACTCTAATATACACAATTGTTAAACATTTTCTTGGAGATCCTTTAACCATTACTGACCGAGCCAATGAAGTACTCTCACATTTAAGATGTCCAATATTAGATGATTTCAGATGGTATAAAGATGTTTTCTTAAGTAAGGTGTTATTAAGAGAAAATTGTCAAAAGGATTATTGGAAAGAAAGATTTATTACTGGATTACCTAAATTATTTAGTGAAAAGGTTAAACAAAAATTAAGAGAAATACATGGTGGCATAATTAATTATTATATTTTATCTTATGGTGATATTATTTCCTTAATTCAAACAGAAGGATTAACTTTATGCACAGATCTCAGATAAAAAGCACAAATGAAGAAACAACAAAAATTAGGAAGAAAAGAATTAGGACAATTTTGTGAACAATTTGGATATCCTAAGATTGAAGCCCCATCTTCAAGGATGAGAAAAACTCAAAAGAAATCATACAAAAAACCAAAACAAACTCATTCTTCTAAATATCGTTATAAAAATAGAAAATATAGTTGGTTACAATATCCAGTACGACATCAAGCCAAACAATCACAAACCAACACCAAAAATAAATCTAATAAATCTCACAAGCCTCAATCTTTCAGAAAAACCCCTAAGTGTTGGAAATGTGGAAAATTAGGTTATTATAAAAACAATTGCAAACTAAAAGATAACATTAACTCTTTAGAAATTCCTGATGAACTTAAATTACAATTGTATAACTTATTAAAAGAACATTCTGATACAGAATATGAAATACAATCTACTGAAAACATTAATGAAATCGAACAAGATGATATTCCAGAAACATCTTCATCCTCTTCTTCCTCTGATTCTGAATCTGAACAAGAAGATGGTTCTCCCATAAAAAATTGTACATCTTCAATATGTTGCAATAAACCTCCAGAAAAATCCTTAATGCCCTTAACAAAAGAAGAAAGACAATTATTAGACTTTACTGATACAATTATGGATCCAGACCTTAAAAGAACATATTTACAAAATCTTTCTAATACAATTAGCCAATCCATGAAAACAAGCCATGATGTACCTTATGATCATAATTTAAAATCCATTCTAAATAGATTTAATAAAACAAAAACTAGACCTACAACTATTCAAGATTTATAATATGAAATAAATCAGGGAAAAATAGAAATTAGACATTTAAAAGAACAAGTAAATTCTTTAGAACAACTCAGAACACAAGTAGAAGATTTACAAAGAAAACAAAACTATTTGGCACAACAACTGCTTTCTTCAACATCAACCTCCTTTCCAGAGAAAATTCCTGAAGAAGACATTACATCTGAGCAAAACCAAGACTTAGATGCAATACAAATAGCAACATTAATTGATTATCAAAAATGGCATGTAGATATTAATCTTGTTATTAATAAAACATTGACAATAAATACATTTGCCTTAGTGGACATAGGAGCAGATATGAATTGTATAGCCCAAGGGCTAGTCCCAACATAATATTGCCAGCAAACTACAGAAGAACCATTAACTACTGCTGATGGCACTAAGATGTATATTGATTATAAACTTGAAAAGGTACAAGTGTGTAATCAAGGAATTTGTGTTGAAACCCCATTTATACTTTTAAAAGATTTAACCAAGCCAGTAATTTTGGGAACTCCTTTTCTAAGACTCATCACCCCATTTAGTGTTAAAAATGATGAGATCCATACAAAATTAGCTGGACAAAAGATAATTTATAAATTCCTCAAACCCCCTCAACAAAGAGAACTTCATACTTTTGATTTACTAAAAGCTAAATTAATTACAACATTGAATCTTATCTCCAAAAAAGAACAACATCATAAATACTTACATTATGAAATCCAATCCTTAAAAATCGAACAAGCCTTACAAACTCAAGAATTAAAAACAAAAATTAAACAATTTCATACTCTATTAAAAAATACGGTTTGCTCTGATTTACCTAATGCCTTCTGGAACAGGAAAAAACATACAGTAAGTTTACCTTATGAACCAGATTTTAATGAATCTCAAATTCCCACAAAAGCTAGACCAATTCAGATGAATCAATAACTTTTAGAATATTGTGACAAAGAAATTTAGGGATTATTAAAGAAAAACCTAATCAGGAAAAGCAAATCTCCATGGAGTTGCTCAGCTTTCTATGTTAATAAACCTGCTGAAATAGAAAGAGGAGCTCCAAGATTAGTCATTAATTACAAACCTTTGAACAAAGTTTTACAATGGATTAGATATCCCATTCCTAATAAACAAGGCCTATTAAACAGATTATACAATGCAAAAATATTTTCTAAATTTGACATGAAATCTGGCTTTTGGCAGATTCAGCTCAAAGAGGAAGATAGGTACAAAACTGCATTTAATGTACCATTTGGTCAATATGAATGGAATATTATGCCATTTGGACTAAAAAATGCTCCATCAGAATTTCAAAATATTATGAATGACATTTTTAATCCATATTCAGCATGGTTTATAGTTTATATAGATGATGTTCTAATATATTCTAAAAATATTGAACAACATTGGAAACATTTGTATACATTTTTAAACATTATTAAAAAGAATGGTTTAGTTCTTTCATAATCAAAAATAAAATTATTCCAAACAAAAGTTAGAGTCTTAGGCCACAATATTTATAATGGAACAATAATCCCCATTGAAAGAAGCCTTGAATTCTCAAGTAAATTTCCAGATGAAATTAAGGATAAACATCAACTACAAAGATTTTTAGGAAGTCTTAATTATACTAGAAATTTTTATCCAGATCTCCACAGATTGTGTAAACCATTATATGACAGACTTAAGAAAAATCCTCCAGCATGGTCTCAACACCATACTGACACTGTCAAATTAATAAATTAAGAATAACCCATTTACCATTATTACACATTGTTAATCCTCAAGCTTTTAAAATAGTTGAAACAGATGCTTTAGATATAGGATATGGTGGTATTCTTAAGCAAAGATTAGAAAAAGAACAATTAGTATGTTTTACTTCAGGCGTCTGGAATTCTTCTCAAAAGAATTACAGTACTATTAAAAAAGAGATTTTAAGTATTGTTTTATGTGTTTCCAAATTTCAATCTGATCTTTTAAATCAACCATTTCTTATTCGTGTTGATTGTAAAAGTGCTAAAACAGTTTTAGAAAAAGATGTTAAAAATATTGCTTCAAAACAAATATTTGCTAGATGGCAAACCATTTTAAGTGTTTTTGATTTTGAAATTGAATTCATCAAAGGAGAAAACAATAGCCTTCCTGATTTTCTCTCACGGGAATTCTTGCAGGGTTCCCATAGGTAACAAACCCAAACCAACCAATAAAACAGATTATGCGATGCATAAGAAGGAATCCTCTTCTTCCAAAACCTCTAGTTCTCTAGTACATTATGCACAACAACATGGTGTCCAAGGCCTTCGGCCCCCAGGCATTTGGCCTCCATTGTCTCCTTCTGGGAAACAATCTTCTTCAATCCCAACTACACCTAACCCATTTGCACCATTAGATTTTCCAGAACTTCCTCCATCAAAACCTCAAACCTATGCCAAGATGGCAGCCAGTCCTTCTTCTTCTTCATCCCAAATAGTTTCTAATCCAGCACAATTTGATGAACCAGAAAATGTTAACCCTTCTTCATACATTTATAATAAAAGCCTTTTACCCATTCTTGCCATTGAACCCAAATTTAAGTCCGTAACTATTCTACAAATCACCCAATAAATATTCCTTCCTGAAAGACGTTGGCTCTCTCCTATCAGAGACAAATCCCAAAATTATTATGAATTTATCCTCGTGGATACTGACTCTGTTGTTATCACTCATGTTCTAAATAAAGTGGTTGCAAACCATTCCAAGTGTAGGATCCTTAAGGTCCTCTCTTATTCTGACTGGAACCAAGCTCTTCATACTCCAAAAAGATTTTCACAAGAACATTATCCCCCAGCCTATACTTATTTTGATTACATTGATGCTTAGTATAAGACCTTTTCTTTTCAAAATTCCAACAGGAACCATTCTTGGTTCTTTCATTTTTGCCATAGCACAATACCAAAATATCCAGCCTAGTTTAACCAATGGTTTTCTTGGTATGGTCCAAATAACAAAATGCTTCCTCCTCCCGTCCTTGAAGGATTTGAACATTTCTTCAACCATTACTTATTTCCAGAACAAGAGCATAGTCCTCCATTACTCATTTTCCTTACTCTTTTCCAACTCCCATGGATTTCTAAATGGGATTATGTTATCTCTCCAATTGACAGTTATCCTCCAACTCCACATTTATGCTGAAGATTCTGCTTCAAATGGTGAGATAAAGCTGTTGCTCAGAGAGCTTATATTCCCAATATTATTTTATTTCTTCATTAAAAAATTCTAAAAAATAAACAGGGCCACATAGTCTTTCACTTTTATGAATTGAGAGTCAATTCAAATCAAAGAGTTTGTAGGAAAATAGTGAGAATAAGAGGCTGGACAGAGCATATGGACATGGGAATATTGAGTCCAACAAACATGTTTTCATGAAGACATTTCATAGTATTATCCCATTGGATGCATAAATACATAAAGTAAAATTAATGCATATAGGAAGGGTAGGTGGAAGGTCCCATACGGTTTCTTTTAGTAGTTTTAATTCTTATAGGACAAACAGTTCAAGGATTTTGCCAAATAGGTGGTACACTATTTGGCTACAAGTATGTTAGAGCTTAAATAAATGGAGTATGCTATGGCTACTTTTAACAAAAAAAAGTATAGATGACTATGTAGCATGGGAAACTTATAACCTGAAAGATGAATAAGATTTATAATATTTAGATTCAAAAGTTGTAATAAAACTCCCCTGTTAGAACTTTCATGATTGAATGCCCATTAAGGATCAAAGGCCTTTTATGTTGAACTCAGCCAGGATAACCGCTGATATAGCAAACTACTACTGATGGCATGAGATCTAAATGCTAATACATGTTTTGTAACAAACCGTATCATTGTGAGAGCAAGATTTGAACACCGACTTCTTCCATAGTTGACATGTTTCTTGTGTGTTAATAGAAAATGAGTGTAACCCATCTTTATTTGCCATTACCATATATGGAACTTCACCCATGGAATATTGGGTAGCCTACAATCTGTATGTAAGTGATAGCTTGGAGAAGGATCAAAATTGGCTAATTCAGATTTAAGCCAGATTTTCACACTCAACCTCTTGGACCACGCTCCACCTTGTTTTGTCAAGGTGGTGAACTTTACAATTTACAATGATATTATAGAAGCTATCATGGAAAAGGTGTGATGACCTAAATTTTATAAATATCTATATTATATTTATTTTGATCCTATGTGTGCAACTTCACCATAAGTTGTGCATGTATATCATAAAATCATGCACCCAACTACACCATAGCATAACCCTTATGGATAATATGCAGACTTACCCCATTTTCCTCCCTTAGTCTGCCAGCCTAAAACCCCTCTCACTCATTTTTCTTCCCTGACAACTACAACTCTGCAACCACAACCACCTCGGCTCCATTTTTCTTCAGCAATTAAAATCCTATACTAATAGGATTCTAACAATCCATTCTTCAGCCGCACCTACCCAGTTTGACTCCATCTCTTTTCCCATTTGTTTTCTGGTTCGGGTGTGTGTTTATATATATAGAAGGACTCGAGACAGAGAGTTAGAGAAAGAGCAGCAGAGAGATAGAGAAACTAAGAAAGAAAAGAGGAGAAAGAAAGTGGTCTTGTGGAGATTTCTACCTAAGCTCGTGGAGCTCTCTCAGTGAGGTAAGAACCTTACCTTCTCTACTATTAATCTATATATACATATATATATAGCTATATATATATATATATATATATATATATATATATATATATATATATATATATATATATATCACATACTATATATATACATATGCATATGCAATTTTATTTTCTTTAGTTATTTTTAGAAAGGATGACCCTACCTTATGTTTTTGGTGCCAAAGAACACCATGGTAGTGTCAAATTTAAGAGAAAATGACCGTAGGTTAAAGTTTTAGAAATTTCAAAATTTTGGATCATGAAAACCCGAAACTTTAGGCTTAAAAACAAATAGGATTTTATAGGATTTTGAATGAACAATTTATATACGCATGTAGTATTCCACGTGAGCTTCGATTCGACACTTGAATCACTGAAAATGGTTAAGAAACGAGGGAGATATTAATCGTCGAAGTTGGTCCGTTGAACACACGGTGTAATCGAGTTACATAATGCAACCTGCGAGAGGTTGAAGATGACCCATAGGACTATGATCCTGTATGGGTGCATCCGTATACCTTACTGTGTTCTCATGCATTTAAAAACCATACGATAATCATATGAACCCCAAATTTCACCATTAGGACTCATCTTAGTGGGCCCTACTATATGGGACCCTTGGTTGACCATTTTGAATAAGTTTGACTATAGTTTGACTTTTTGGCTAAATTAAATTTTGTTAAAAATTCCAGAAAATACCAGAAAATTCCAAAAAATTACAGAAAATTCTCAAAAATTATGAAAAATTCCCAGAAATTATAGAGAGTGTATTAAAAATTATTTTAATCATTTTGGGACCATAGTTCACTGTCAGAAGGCCAATAGTAATTTTTTAGTACATTATATTTATTTTGAAATTTACCTAAATATTACATATGCATAATTATCAGATTTTATCGATCCTCGGGAGGACCCTAGGGAGCATGAACGCTGCATTCGCATTGTCAATATCTATCACGTGGTTTTGGGTTGATATTGCTCGCGATTCAGGTAGGAAATGTGACTTCTTTACATTTAATATGGTGTTATTTTATAAATGTGATTTTAAATACCTTAATGATATTGTTGGATTTTCACACTGATTTATAACAAAATATTTTTATTACTTGTTCAAAATTTAGGGAATCCTTCAATATATCATTTGATACTACTGTTTTATGTTGTTGCTTAAAGATACATGGTTATATATTTGTTTAAATGTTATAGTGAAATATCTGTTAAATGTGTAGAATTTTTATGATACTTGGATTATGGAAAAATACTTTATAAATGTTGTCTACTTGGAAATGTTTAAGAAATGGTTATTGAAACTCTGGAAATTTATCAAACATGTTTATGAAAATATTTGGATACCATGAATGTTTATATGATTGATGGAAATGTTTTGAATATATGGACTGGATTTGTGGACATTGGGTCTTGGTATGCATCAAACGGGTGGGGGCATCACAAGGGCGTGGTGTCTAGCGTTGAGAATACTCCATAAATAGCAAGCAGGGTAAAGTGCCCTTAGGTGAAAGACCTTAAAGCCCTCGAGGAAGAACGCTGCGTAGGTGTTGGTTATTTTCGTGCTTGGCTAAGCCGGGGGTTGATTTGACGACGTAACCTGTAATCAACGACGGTTGATGCATGGTTTGATCCCATAGTCTTGGGAATTGGAGATACTAAGAGAATTTTGGGAAATTAACTAAAAACCCACACAAAGTACTGATTTATAACTGTTATTTGATTTTGAGTTATTAAATGATTTTAATTCATATACCATGTATCGGCACACATATTAACTGTATAGAATCCACACATATTTCCTATTGGGCTTCGCAGCTTATCCTATTATTATTTCAAATCATCAGGTGATGAATGAGGGTTCGCCAATGGCAGATGCCTAGTTGCATGAACTGAGGTTGGAAATTGAAGGTCACATACTTGCATAGTCATGGATAAGGATAGACGCATGTGCATTTCATAGAGATTATGCTATTTTGATGCGTAGGCATTACTATTATCCTTGTTATTACAGTTAATACTTACTGAACTTCGAATAGTTTGAATTTAGCCTATATGTGCCAGGGATGTTGGCAATATTTTGGGATCATATCTTATTATGGGCATGATGTGTGAGCATAACATTTCATGTTAATTTATTGGGTGTTATTGATGAGCTGGTACAATTATTATTTCAAAAAAAAAAAAAATTTACACGTGGACTTGACTAAGTCTTCTACAACTTTTATACTCTGACTTATCCATGTGTACACCTTTCTACTTTGACTTTTATCCACGTGTTGACTCTCCGAGTCGGGGTGTAACAAAAGGGGACCATGTCGAAGTAATGAGTAGAGACAATATGTATTGCTATGTATGTATTCAGCTTTGCATGGACTAATCATGGACAAATACATCATCGATCTGTGTAGATAGAATAGTAAAGGATCCAAACTTTCTTTTGCTAAAGAGGAATTTTTTTTTTTTTTTTTTTTTTTTTTTTTTTGCCGATCCACATGAGTAGAATTAAACCAAGCCAGTGAACAATTTTCGCTATAGTTTCCAAATAGCTGTGATCTTAAGGGATGCACAGGTATTGGGAATCTGCAACAATTAGTGACCGTAAGTGTTAGAATATTATTTGCAAAATAGCAAAATAATATGAGTTACCTTGCACAAAATAGAGTTAACCCAATCCGGCTAAGAGGTGCGATAATGCTTCTTGAAGATAGTTGGAGCCTCCCACTCGTGCGAGGGATTATGGCAACTCTATCTCCGGGATTTAACTTAGCTCGGACTCGAGCCTGTTCCTCTACGATCTTGTACTAATCGGTAGGAACTAAGTACCTTCAATCTCTTGTCAAGATGCCCAATAAAACTTAAAGTAAAACAACATATGTATACTATGTAGTAAGGAAGTCAAAAAATAAAAACTTCAAATTAGTTCTCTAACACTTTCACATAGCTACCCTTTATATAAGAGGATAGGTGGCTTGTAGTAGAAGCGAAGAATCTTCGTCATAATTATAAAGATTCTATTCTATCCAAAAAGATTTTATCTTATCCAAAAGAATTTGATCTTATCCACAAGATAAAATAATAATATAAATCATTTTCCAACAGTCCCCCACTTGATTTAAATTAATAAAATCAATACGAAAATAATAATAATAGGCATCTAGGAAAGTCATGTGCATAAATGAAGGTGTCTTCAGGACTTGAACCTCCACTTAGTATAAATATATCAAAATTTATCAAAGAACTTAAATGGATGTACCTTGAACTTAAGGACCTATGTTGATAAACTAGATATTTCATACACACATTCCTTTCGAAAGTTATTGTACTCCTAAAGTCGGTACCTTTTGAGTCTGTGCTGAATCCTATTTTACTAAATGACCCAGAGACAGCCTATTATCTCCACTTAATATAAACACATCAAAGTTTATCAGAAAACTTAAGTGGACATGCCTTGAACTTAAGGACCCATGTTAATAAACTAGACATATCATACACACACATTCCTTTCAGAAGTTATTGTACTTTTGAAGCTGGCACCTTTTGAGTCTGTGTTGTATCCCATTTTACTGAGTGATTCAGAGATAGCCTGTTATCTCCTGTGAAGTACCTAGCTAGCTTTAACACTCAGAAAGATAAATCCATCAAGAGTGCATCCTATAACACTCCTATCAATATAATATGTAGACTTATTAAGAGAAATTAAATTCTCAACCTCTCACAAAACACAAGACTCATCTGTAAGGAAATCAACTGCAGGAATTGCACTAACTCATCATAGGAATGGACTTAATTTCATTAAAATTTAGGGCATACACAATGGTTGTTTCTTAGCTTGTTTTTCCCATTGAACTTGAGAAGTCTCATCAGGTTGGGTTCCTACTAAGTACAACTCAATTACAGGCTTTCAGTCCCATTTCCCTTGATGAAATTGAGATCAAATATGTGATACCCCGAATATTTATTGGTTTAAATTTTACATGTATATTCAGTGGAATCGTAAGCAGGATGATAATTTAAATATTTTATATAGAGAATGAAGATGAGGTCAGTTGGATGTTGGGAGACATTGTATTAAATTGCTTTGGGTAGAGAAGATGATTAAATTGTGGTATATATATATATATATATATATATATATAAACCACCAATGGAGGAAAGAAAAGTCAATAGAAGAAAAGAAACAGAATAAAATAAAAGGAAACGAAATTAAATTAAATTAAAAAAGAAAGAAGATTGCGTTCGGTAGAAAGAAGAAAAGGAGGAGGAAAGAAGAAGCAGGGATTAGGTGTAGAAAAAAACAGAAAGAAAAGAAAGGAGATAAGGATGAGAGGATGAAGAAAGAAGAAATGAAGGAAGAGAGAGAAGGAGAGAAGAAATAAAAAGAGAAGGAAAGAGAAGAAGAGAGGAGAGAAAGAAAGAAAGGAGTAGGGAGGAAGTCGAAAGAGTGGCAAACGGTGGATGATCTTTGGTCGAAGCATAGGAGCTCCAATCCATTATGTATCACTATGAATTTTGTATTTCTTGAGCTGATCTACACGTCTATGGTTGTGGTTTTCATTTTGTTCACTCATTTTTTGGAAGTAGGAGGTTTAATTCTTGTATAGTGAATGATGAGTTTTGATCCGTATATTTGATGGTGATATTATTTGATGTCATGGATTATGATGGTTGATTTCATTGACAATTGGATTATATTTGAGGTTTATGATTTGGAGTTCGTATTATTTGATTTATTTATTATTTTGAATATATAAATGCTTGCATGACTGGGCTGTTGTTTGCTCACCCCAATATATTTTCAGGTGATCATTGTTGGAGGCACGTAGTAGAATTGGGGTCGAGATTTGGAGAGACTATTGTGTATATTTATTTTTATTTAAAGCTGATGTAAATTTTATTTAATTAGTTGGTCAATGGATATTGATGATGATTTTTGGGTTAACCATCGCTACCCGCAGCTGCGCAATATTCTGTATTTTCAAAGGGAATTTATTTTTGAAAGGGTGTTATTTGTACAGAGCTCATAAAAATTAAACGTGTTATCGTTTATAAATTTTGGGGTGTAACAATTTGGTATCAGAGTTAAGGATGACTCTTGACTTTTGGATGAGAGATGATATGGCAATAGTCCTAATAGGACCAACAGTCCTAATAGGCCCAAGATGGGTGTGGGTGAGGGTGAGGTTGAGAGAACCAATAGTCCCAACAGTCCCAATAGGCTCAAAGGTGAGGCTGAGGCTGAGGAATGAGTCACATATTTCACATCAGAAGCAGACAAGTCCAAAATCTAGGAAAGATGAAGGTATTGTTTTATATAAGATGGTATGGTTGAGTTAGTACCGCGTGAGGTACTGTAATTTATTTTAAATTATTGATGAGAAAATACAATACCTTACTGTTTTAGAAAATTGTTTTTCTTAAGAATGGAAAAATTTTATTTTGTTTATGAGCTCTTTTAAAAATAAGAGTTTTGCAGCGAAAGCGTAGTGGTATAACAGTATAAGGTATTTGATTTCAGGCTATTCAAATTTCAAGGACGAAATTTATTTTAAGGGTCGTAGAATGTGATACCCCGAATAGTTATTGGTTTAAATTTTACATGTATATTCGATGAAATCGTAAACAGGGTGACAATTTAAATATTTTGTATAGAGAATAAAGATGAGGTCAGTTGGATATCGGGAGACATTGCATTAAATTGCTTTGGGTGGAGAAGATTATTAAATTGTGATATATATATATAAACCACTGGTGGTGGAAAGAAAAGTCAATAGAAGAAAAGAAACAGAATAAAAAATAAAAGGAAAAGAAATAAAATAAAATAAAAAAAGAAAGAATGCTTTTGGTGAAAAGAAGAAAAGGAGGAGGAAAGAAGAAGCAGGGATTAGGTGTAGAAAAGAAAAAAAGAAAAGAAAAGAAAGGAGATAGGGACGAGAGGATAAAGAAAGAAGAAATAAAGTAAGAGAGAGAAGGAGAGAAGAAATAAAAAAGAGAAGGAAAGAAAAGAATAGAGGAGATAAAGAAAGAAAGGAGTATGGAGGAAGCCAAGAATGGTAGAGGGTGGATGATATCTGGTCGGAGCATAGGAGCTTCAATTCGTCACGTATCACTATAAATTTTGTATTTCTTGAACCGATCTACATGTCTGCAGTTGTGGTTTTTCGTTTTATTCTCTCATTTTTTTATTTTTGTTTTTTTAGGTAGGGGGTTTAATTCTTATACAGTGAATGATGAGTATTTTGATCCATATATTTGATGGTGATATTATTTGATGTCATGGATTATGATGGTTGATTTCATTGACAATTGTATTATATTTGAGGTTTATGATTTGGAGTTCGTATTATTTGATTTATATATTATTTTGAATATATAAATGCTTGCATATGATATTTGAAACATTATTTATTGCATAGGAATTGGATTTCCTACTAGACTGTTGTTTGCTCACCCCAATATATTTTCAGGTGATCATTATTGGAGGTACATAGTAGAATTAGGGTCGAGATTTGGAGAGACTATTATGTACATTTATTTTTATTTAAAGTTGATGTAATTTTATTCATTTAGTTAGCCAATGTATATTAATGATGATTTTTGGGTTCACCATCACTACTCACAGCTGCGAAATATTTTGTATTTTCAAAGGGAATTTATTTTTGAAAGGGCTTTATTTGTATGGAGCTTATAAAATTAAACATGTTATCATTTATAAATTTTGGGGCGTTACAAAATCTCTTCCAAGGCCCTTGGTTAAGGGATCAGGCAAATTCTCCCTGAACTTCACATATTGTATGGCTATAATTCTAGCAGAGATTAGTCCTCTTACATAATTATGCCTAAGACGAATAGGTTCGAATTTCCCATTATAGATCTCACTACACGCTTTAAGCATAGTAGCTTGATTATCACAACATATGGCAACTACTGGCACTGGCTTATTCCATATTGGTACGTCTACCACTAAATTCCTCAGCTATTCAGCTTCCTCTCTCACAGATGAGAGTGTCATAAACTCATATTCCATAGTAGAATGCGCTATACACGTTTGTTTCTTAGATTTCCATGAAATAGCTCCTCCTACCAAAGTGAAAATTCATCTAATTACAGATGTCCCATCATCTAAAAATGAATTCCATGTTGCATCACTATACCCTTCAAGTACAGCAGGAACCTCCCATAATGCAACCCATAATGCATTGTGCCTTTCAAATATCTCAAAACTCTATTTAATGCAATCCAGTGCTCTTTACAAGGATTGCTCATGTATCTACTCAGTTTTCCTACTGCGTAGGCTATATCTGGCCTTGTGTAGTGCATTGCATACATAAGACTACCAATCATCTGAGAATGCTTGAGCTGAGATACACACTTGCCTTCATTCTTTTTTAACTTGATGCTAGAATCATAAGGAGTTGGTGTTGGAGAACAATAAAAATAATTAAATCTCCTTAAGATTTTCTTAACATAATTTGATTGTTAGAACACAATCCCACCATCAGTTCTAAGTATTTTGATTTCAAGAATGACAGCAGCTTTTCCAAGATCTTTTATATCAAATTTTGATGAGAAGAACTTCTTTGTTTCATTGACACACTCAAGATCTATGCCAAAAATTAACATGTCATCCACATAGAGACATATAATTACTCCAAAATTGCCATCAAATTTTCTATAGCTGCATACATCTATCCTATTTATCTAATAACCATTCTCAAGAAGTGTTCTCTTGTATTTCTCATGCCACTGCTTGGGTGCCTATTTCAGCTTATATAAAGACTTGACTAATTTGCAAACTTTCTTCTCATTCACAGGCAGAATAAGACCTTCTAGGTGCTCTATGTAAATTTCTTCTTCTAGTTCTCCACTTAGGAATGCAGTCTTCACATCCATTTGATGAATAATCAGATTATTTAAAATAATTAAAGCTATCATCAGCCTGATGGTTGTGATTTTTGCAAGAGGAGCATAAGTGTCAAAATAGTCAAATCCTTGACGTTGTTTGAACCCTTTTGCTACTAACCTTGATTTATACTTGTCAATCGATCCATCTGGTCTCAGTTTATTCTTAAAAATCCACTTGCAGCCAATAGGTTTGCAACCAGGTGGTAAATCAACTAAAATCCATGTATTATGGGACATTATTGAATTAATTTCATCATCGATTGCTTCTTTCCAAAAAGTAGAATCATGAGATGACATAGCTTCTTCATAAGTAGATGGATCATTTTCAATTAACCAAGTAATTCGTTCAAGATAAAAGTCCGGACCAAAATCTTTAAAAATTTTACCTCTTTTGTTGCATCGCAATTCAGTCGATTTTGTAGTATCAGATTCCTTCCTTTTCAGTGTCGATTGAGTTTCCACCCCCACTAATTTGGAGTCATCTCTGAACAGAAAGATATGTTCAAAGAAATTTTCATTGATTGATTCTACAACTGAATGAGGTGCTGGTGTTTCCAAGTTCAAAAACTTGTAAACCTTTACTGGTCATTGAATAACCAATAAGAACATAATTTGTTCCTTGAGGTCCTACCTTTGAGCTATGGAAATTTGATAATTTGATATAAGCTAAGCAACCCCATACTTTTAAGATATGCAAGATTCGGCTTTCTACCTTTCCATATCTCATATAGTGTCACGTTAATCTTTCTTTGTGGAACATGATTCAAAATATGACAAGCTACAAACAATGCTTCTCCCCAAAGATTAAAAGGAGGTTCTAAAACTTACAAGCATAGTTTTGACCATTTTTCTGGCAGTTCAATTCTTTTTTTCAGCAACTCCATTTTGCTTAAGATTAAAAGGAGGTGCAGAAGTTTCACGATGAATTCCATTGACTTCACATAATTTAATCAAATCACAATCAAAGTATTCTCCACCCCGATCTAATCGGAAGGCTTTGATTTTAGTACCGTGAAGATTCTTAACCTCAACTTTATTATAGTTCTTTAGACAACTGAAAGCTTCATCTTTGGTTCAGAGTAAGAAAATATATGCATATCGAGAAGCATCATTAATGAATGTTATAAAATAACGCTTTCCTCCTCTAGCTTGAACACCGGTCATCTTGTAAATGTCGCAATGCACCAAATCTAGAACATTTAAGGACCTTTCAACTCCTTTGAACAATGTCTTGGTGATTTTGCAATTACTACATGCAACACATTTTTCAACAAGATCATCTTTGGGATTAAGAATGAGACCCAATTTGGTCATTGACTTGATTGCATTAAAGTTGATATGCCCAAGCCTTCCATGCCAAACATCAAAAGAATCAACAGTATAAATAGAAATGGATTTATTATTATCGATATTAAGTTTGAACATTCTAGATACAGCAAATCCTTTCCCAACAAAGACACCATTTTTAGTTAAGACAAATTTGTCTGATTCAAAAGTCATCTTAAAGCCGTGCTTGCTAAGCAAAGTACCAGAGACGAGATTCATCTTGATGTCAAGGATATGCAAGACTTCCCTAAGAAGAACTCTTCCCAGAAGTGAAATTGAGCTCAATAGAGCCCATTTCCGCAACTGTAGCACACTCTTTTGATGTTCTTGTCCTTCTTAAACTCCTTTTTGTTGTCAGGCTTGCCTCGCTTCTTGAATTCTTGTTTTGATGGGCTATTTCTCGGCTTGTGCTTTACCTCAAGAACATGAGCTTTAGCAACAAGTTCATTTTTCTTGTTGCGATTATAAGACTCTTTTTCAATTCTTAGGTGATGCATGAGCATGTCTAGAGTCAAGTCTTCCTTTTTGTGCATCAGCTTAATTTGATAATCCTTCTAAGTTGGAAGCAACTTTGAGATTATGACACTAACATGAAAGTTCTTATCTAGTGTCATCCCAGCAGCAGTGATTGAGTCTGCTAGCTTATGCAATTCTTGGACTTGTTCGATGATTAGTTTTTCATCACTCATTTTAAACTCAACATAATTGCTCACCTGAAACTTCTTAATTCTAAATTTTTCAACAGTATAAACAATTTTTAAACATTCCCAGAGATCGTTGGAATTTTTTGTTTTATTTGAATACTGGTCATATAATTGATCAGTAAGAGAGTTCAAAATATTATGACGACAATGATAATCATTATCAATCCATTTTTGAATGTCAGATGTTGCTTGAGCAATATTTACATCAGTTGCACCTGAGCTCAATGGTATGGTTGGACAAGGTTTACTTAAAACATATGCAATCTTAAGTTATTTAAGGAAGAATTCCATCTTTTGTTCCCAATAATGGAAATTCTTCCCATCAAACTGAATATTTCATGTGATACGAGTCCAAGTGGAGTAAAAGAAGCAATAGGAGTAGGCATATGTTCAAATTGTTGGGATATTATTTGCAAAATAGCAAAATAATACAAGTTACCTTGCACAAAATAGAGTTAACCCAATCTGGCTAAGAAGTGCGACAATGCTTCTTGAAGATAGTTGGAGCCTCCCATTTGTGCAAGGGATTATGACAACTCTATTTCTGGGATTCAACTTAGCTCGGACTCGATCCCATTCCTCTACGATCTTGCACTAATCGGTAGGAACTATGTACCTTCAACTTCTTGTTAAGATGCCCAATAAAATTTAAAGTAAAACAACATATGTATACTATGTAGTAAGGAAGTTAGAAAATGAAAACTTCATGTTAATTCTCTAACACTTCCACACAGCTACCTTTTATATAGGAGGATAAGTGGCTTGTATTAGAAGCCAAGAATCTTCGTCATAATTACAAAGATTCTATTTTATCAAAAAAGATTTGATCTTATCCACAACTTGATCTTATCCAAAAGGATTTGATCTTATCCACAAGATAAAATAATAATTTAAATAATTTCCAACAGTAAGGGTGTTAACCATGGCTGTTTTTTGGGAGGAAAGTGTGAACCCACGAAAAAGCACGGCCCACAAAGGTTTGGCAAAAAATACAGAGGTGAAAGACAACAAACAAAAAGGAGTCACCACCTCATTTTTTAAGGAAAAGAGGAAAACCGTAAAATGTTTTATTTCCAAAACCTCATGACTCCATTTTAAAAGGAAAGGCAAAGTCTTTAAAACCAGAAAATTGGATTCGGGGGCTAAGTTACGATGTGGGAAGGTTCTGGGCTAAGCCCATAGGCACCCACATCGCTCGAGTTGGTCTCTTAATTTGATTGGGCTAATTTAATAACTTAATCACATGCAAAACAGTATCAATCAATAAAACACAGCATGCATAACATATATCCCATCCATCCATTTCATCCATGCATAATCAAACAAAGAAAATAAAATAAAACAGAAAAAAGAAAAGAGAAGAAAAACCTAGGATACTTGGATCCTAGAACGGACTTGAGCCTCAAAAAGAGCGCCTACTTACCATGCAACGAAATACATGGATCAAAGTCCACGTAGTTCGAATAGAATAGGGTTAAACCCTAATAGAGACTCATGGTAAACCTTAGGTTTCCTTCCATAGTAATTTTCGAAGACAAATGATTCTCAATAAGATTTCAATGAAAGGTATAGACTTTTGAAAAGGGGTGGAAAGAAACCCTAGAATTTACCATATCCCTCTATTAGAAAATAACCCTAGGAGGGAGAAGAGAGAAGAAAGGTTAGGAAAAGTGAATTGGGGCACTTCATACCCTACTTACCTTATGCAATTTTCTCCAAGCAATAGCAAGCTCAAGCGATAACGACCTTATTTGCAATAAGGCCATTATTGTACCTGTTTGCACCATTACAAGTGCTCAATGCATATCAAAAAGGATAACATAACAATCTGGACAGATAGTATTAAGGCTCAAAGTCATCCACTAATCATGTTATCAACAAAAACAGTGAATAAATAGAGACCTTAATGCAACCCTAATCTCATGTCATGCATAAAACCCTAAAAATCCACTACATGCATGCAAAAACTATCATAGTTATTCTATATATATCATATATATAATAACCATGAAGAAAAACAGAAAAGAGAACCTATTCTATCATGCTATAGGAAACTTGTGTGAATTTAGGGTTATCGAAACCCTAATTTCACAACTATGCATTAAAGCATATGAAACGATTCTAACACATGCTCAAATCATCATGAATATCATTCATATCATATGTATTAAATAACAGGAGCGTCAACTCATGACAACAATCACAGCGAATAGACTATATGAACTATGCATGATTTAAGAAGACAAAAAGAGTAACGCTTTCAAATCCTTAGTAAACTAAAGATTATCAAGCACATAGAACCATGAATCATCTTAAAATCATGCATATCATATCACAAAAGCATGGAATTAACCTAACATGTGGAGTTACAACATGCACTAGAACTATCATAGAAGAAGGAGAAGGAGAAGGAGAAAACCTATATTCAGCATTCAAAAAGAGTGCTTACCTCTTGTAGAACCTCCCTTGCCTTCAAAGTCCTTGTTCTCTTGCTTGCTTAGGGTTGAAAAGCCTTCTCTTGATGTCCTTCTAGCTCTCCAAACTCGTAGCTCCCTTTCTCTCTAAGTGTAAAGTGCACTTGTGGCCCCCTATGTGCTGAATATCATGTTCTTTATATAGAGAACTGACCCCATGAACCAATGGTTAAGATTAATTCATTAAACAATGATCCTAGGGCTATTAGAGACTCTCTTGGTGCTCAAACAACTCAAACTTACACACTCCTAAGAGAAAACAAGTTGTAATGGCGGAGGAAACCGTCAAAAGAGGGAGAGAAGAGTCAGAATTTCACTTGAAGACGGATTCCCTCGGGTAACCGTCTGGGCTTGGACGGCTGATCGTCTGGCCCCAGATGGTCACCCGAGGGCTCCCATCAGCATTCCTCGGTTAGACTTCTTCGTCTTCTGGAAGTCTTTCAGGGGGTCAAATTAAGTCCGATTTTGACGAAATAAAAGCCAAAACGACCGTGTTTCGAAGGGGAACACATTTTTAAGCATTTTAGGACAAAAATACTTAACCATGGGTGCATGGTTAGGTTTTACAAAGGTGGTTAACCATGGTGCCTCACCGTCGCTAAGCTGGGTTTGTACACAAGGTCGAACCGAATGCTTTCCCAATCGAAATTCAATCTTTTTAAACACACCTAGGATGTAAATAAAGCCCAATTGAAGTTAAATGAGAGAAAATTGGTTGGGTCTTATGAGTCAATTTGAGCAAACCAAGAAATGGTCTTTTAGCCAACCCGAACCATTATGAGCCGAATTGATCTTAAACCATTAATTCATGAAATTGAACCTATATATAGATTCTACATACTCATATGAACTCGAGGGAATGACTCGGGATTCATTTCAAGGTCAAATGGAAAGTATACGACTTAAAAGACAACTATGCCCTTAAAGTCGCAAAAGTTCTTATTGACTATCGAGATGAACTCCAAATCACTTCAAAATTCATACACATGATATTCAATGCCATAGAAACTCAATGCAAAAGACTAGACTCGAAAAGGATTCAAAATCCTACATGAAATGATATGTCCTAGCTAAGGTGACAAAAATGGGGTGTGACAGAAAGAGATAGTTTTTTTATCTTTTCCTGCAGACGGTGCCAAACTGTTGATGACAAAAAATGACCAACAAACAAATCTTCAGGTAATTTTCATGTAGTCCTCATATGCTCCTCGATATACCTACTAGACAAGGCTCAGGCGATCAGTTGGTGGCTGGTGAGAGCCTTTCCAATGCTCAAGTTAGATTATATTAAATAAGCATGGAATGTAAGAGGTGAATTGCATAGACCTTGTGTGGTATGGAACTCTTTATTTGTAGTAGGTATCCCAATCTTCATCAAATTAGGAGGCTAGAGTCCTGGTAGGACTTGTTTAGTTAGTGATAACATCAATCCTTTTACTTTCGGGATCATATTCCTGTATTGTGAGGGTTCTTTAGTTAACTCTCTTGAGTCCACATGTCGCCCTTGTAATGGGTGATATTTTTCTCCTACATCAATACGTGTTTGTAAATCCCCATCATTAGAGCCCATTAAGAGGGTTTCTATGTTTCGTATGAGATGCTTGGGGAAGATGTTTGAGGGCAAAATGTTCATGGAAATCAATGTAAAGATGCCACTAGGGATGCCTAAGGAATGCGTGGAAGAAACTGTTGGTTGGATGGATTATGATGTTCAACAAGGAACTCATAACTCATAAGGACTTGAAAGCTCTGATAAATAACTATCAGAAAACTAGGGATGTTGCCACATGCCAGTGTAAAATATTGCCACTTGGCTGACTTTTTGAACATTGTTTTTAGATACTAGCAATGAGCCCGTGGATTGCATGGGACAAAGAGAAGAATATGATATTTAAGAGGAAAAAACCTAAAAAGAAAATAAAAGAAAAAAACGTAAAAGTAAGATCTTACTTGTGCCAATACATTAGGCTCATCAAATTTTTATCCATCTTCTGAATCAAAATTGTAATTCTAATATATAGATATAAGTTGGAAATATTGTGTCTTTTAAATTAAAACAAATGATTACAACATTTGAAAAAAAAATTGTATTTTTTAAGAATAATTGAAAAGTTATTAATTTTGATAATTAGATATATAATTTTAAAAAACAACTTCCAGAACATCTAAAAGCTTAAGAGGATGCTACGTTGCGTAGAAAGTAGCATTTACTCTCTCCTTAGGTCTTGTCAAGTACAAAATTGCCCAAACAAAGGCACAGGCTCTCAGTCCATGATCGTATCAAAATTTTCTCGGTTAGACACAGGGGATGAGTGAGACAGTGAGAACAAAGAAGAAGCATTGCTGCATAAGTCACGCCTTCTTCAGAGCAGCTTCTGAAAACCCCAACAAAGTCGCAGTCATACATGCATCAGGCGGCGCCCGAATTATCAGGGAACTACGCAATAACAATGAACACGGAGAGTGTCCGTCACCGTCTGTGTCTCCTCCGGTGTTCCAAGGAGACCACTGTTTCACTTTCTCTCATCTGTTGGCATCCGTTGGTTCTCTCTCCTCTCGTCTCCACTGCATCCTCGATGGCGGAGATGACCCCTACTTGATCAAACCGAGAGGTTAGGGCATTTCTAATCTGTATTTTGATTCCTCTTTTGTGTTTTTGTGTGATCATTATTCCTTCTGGTAGCATTTATTTTGCTTTTGGAAGAAAAAAGGTTAACAAGGCAAAAATTTATGTTTAGTTAGGAAAAATTGCACAACCTCACCTTTATTTTTCCCCTAAGAAAATGTTACTATTTAACTTGGTTGTTGCTCAAGTTCACTGGGTCTAGTTTATCATTTATCATTTTTTTTTTTGGTTGCAGGCAATATCCGTCATGAGCAGTTGGTGGATGCTCAAATTTCTAACTCTGCAATTTCTTTGAAACCCAGTGTAGAGCAGTTCTCTGAGGCTAAGAATATGTATCCACCAAAAATATTGGGAATATATATGTTCCCTTCTGCGGAATACCTTATTGCTGTTCTTTCCATTCTGAGGTCTGGAGAGGCTTTCGTGCCTTTAGATCCTTCATGGCCAAAAGAAAGAATATTATCTATTGTTTCTTCTTCAAATGTCGATCTTATTATTGGGTGCAGATCTTCATTCGATAGAAGCAGTTATCACCAGCTTGATAAATCACATTGGCTTGTAGATTGTAGCAGGTGTCCTATTTTGTGCATATCCATGAAAGACAACCTTCAAGAGCATATTGGTCCATCAGATTTACTTTGGCCATGTGAAAATGAAAAACTAAGATTGTTCTGTTATTTGATGTACACATCGGGATCAACTGGAAAGCCTAAAGGCGTATGTGGCTCTGAACAAGGTAAGTCATTATTGTATTTTTGTATTAACATATAATTAAGACTTCAATGTATGCTCTGGTTTGAATTTGTTTGCAATATTTTATTATTTCTTCACCTGGGAAATATTATAATTTCTTTATCATTATTGTTTGTAACTTTCTTATCATGCAACTACGTGCTTTTGGATACCTAGCATCACTACTGTTCATCAGTGGTAGTTTGAACTTGGATGCTAGGATCTTCACCCTTTTGTTCCTGTGTCATGGCTAACGATGATTCCATTTATAGTTGATACTAAGGTTGGGTACTTTTACTTATGGAACCAAGAAAGTGCATCTTTAAATAGAAACAGAAGTTTATAATTTTTATCATTATTGTTATTATAACCAACATGTCTTGATACTGGTAATCTTCTTCTTGTTGAAAGCATAGAGACATGTCTAGTAACCAAGAAAGTATAATACCCCGGATAACAAGAAGAAAGAGTTAGGGAGAATATTTATCTTATATTATTATATAATATATATGTGTATATATATATACACACACACACATATATGTACATGTTTTTTTTTGATGAAGCACATATATGTACATGTATCCCCTTGCACACGTACCTAATTTTTGGATCGAGTCCTTGTATCCTAATATTTAATGGTTTGACGAATTTGACTTCTAGACACATACCCACACCCGAACCCTTGTAACGTAGCTGTGCCCCTCTTGGGAAGAGAGGGGGGGGGGGTGTTTGGTTCTTAGTCATTTTCGATTAAGGGAATTTTTCTTTAGGGTAAGGCAATCATTTGGAGGTAAGAGGTAGTAATATGTACACCATAGAGTGGTCGTTGCAAATGACTAATTGACTTGACCTATTAAATCGACTCCTTTTTATTACATTTGAAATTCCTCATTTTCAAGTTTATTTATAGCCGCACACATAGTGAAAATTCAACAAAAAGTTACTTGATTAAAAAAAATTCAATAAAAAGTATTTTCTGCCAATAGTGACATAAAAAACAATATGAATTTCAATACCTAAAGTAAAACATGTCTTTAGGTTGAATGAATTTTAGTAAAAAACATTAAAAACATATTCTGTTTGAGATTGGGGTCAAATCATGTGTATCTGCAAGTTTTGAGAAACTTTTTAGCCAACAAAAAATGAAAAAAATTATGACTACAATTTTTTATTCTTGAGTGATCAGTAACCCTAATCTAAAACCCTGTATTACTTGACCCATATTGCAGGATATAATGCAATCAATACTAATATTCAAAGATGTGGCTGCATAGCCTCATACCTTGTTATTTATTCATCCTGCAATTATCATTTTTCTTTTCCCTTTGAATGAGCACTTTAATGTAATCATCTTCCTCTCTTAGGTCTTTTGAATCGCTTTTTATGGATGCAAGAATTGTATCCTCTGGTCGGAGAGGAACTTCTATTATTCAAGACATCAATAAGCTTTATTGATCACCTGCAAGAATTTCTTGGAGCTATTCTTACTGCTTGTACGTTGATTATACCACCTTTCACTGAGCTACAGGAAAATTTGTTTTATGTCATCGATTTTCTACAGGTATACATGCATGTTGGACTTTATTATTCCTGGCTCGTCATGGTTATTCCTATTGTGCTTTTTGAGGTTATTGAGTTCAAACTACACTCCTGATCTATGGACATCCTTTCTTGATTTACGAACATTCTTGAGCAAGTTGAAGTTTTAAAAATTAAGTTTGGTTTGCAACTTGCCAAGATATGATTATTTTAAATGATTGTTTGCAGATAATGTAGAGTGTTGATTTTTCATAAGATGTAGTACACTCAATGTCTAATGAATCTTGTAACTTTAAAAATAAATTTATTCCTTAGTTTTTGAAGATCAATAGTTATTCTCCATTATATTTTAGTGGCTTAATTTCGTGCTTTATTTTCTGGTTTTAGCAAATGCAATGTATTTTCATTTATTTTTATATATCAAAAGCTTGGAAAAATTGAAATGTTGAGAGGGGAATTTTGTTCCTTTAAATTCAATGTAAGCTATAAATTATGGATGATCTATAGGATACTAGGATCAGTTTTTTGGTCATATTTTATGGAAACGGTGTATACTTTTTTATTTTATTATTTTTAAATTATGTTGAGAAAAATTAAGAAATAGAAAATTGATGTCAAAACAGCGGGCTTTTGCTTCAATTTGATATGCATGATCAATCTAATAGTGATGTACTTATATTTATATACATGGATCAGGTTTGGGGGACACCAAGGACTTAAATATTGATATCGATGGATATATCGAGGGTCCCAAAACACAGATATATCGGATAAATCGATGGATATATTGAAAATATCGATATCGATTTAGAGATATGATGGATATTATTGGTTAAACATGAATATTTTCAGTGAAACTCTAGGAAACAATTATTTTAACTCTAATAAACAATTTAGAATCAAAATATTGGAATTTAAATGTGTGTAATACAAGTATGTGTTGTGTAGGTTATGAATAACGCATTGTGTTGAACAAATAAAATATGTATAATCTCATAGTTGATAACTTAATATTATATTTATAATTAATCTGTTTTATGTAATTTATAATGATATAAGCGGTGGAAAGAAAGAAAAATGATATGGATACTTGAAATGCTGAAGGCTAACCATGTTGCATTTATTCCATTCCATAAGGGCATGCATAAGTCTTAAAGTGATCGGAAAGAGCTGCTGGCCAGTTGAAAAGATAAAGAAAAGTAAAAAAGAAAAATCAGGGCTTCACTTAGAATAGGTGAGAAATTTTTAAAAATTAAAAAGAATAGAAAAAGAAAGAAGAGGCAGCCTGCAAAAGAGCTACAAAGTAAAAAAACTAATAACCCTTAATTCTTAAATCATGGAAAAGAGAGCGCAAAAATTCAAAAGTTGCTGCTTAACTTTGCAGCCTTCATGTGAATGCTTGAGAGCCTTAAAGCTGCAGCAGCTGCTGCTTTTTACAGGGTTTTAAGGCTGGGAAAAAAGCATTAAAGCATCAGATTTGATATTTCCTCGATGTGCTCGATTTATTGAGCAAGTATCAATGATATTCCAATGAAATATCATTGAAACATTGCAATAAAATGATAAGTATCCTGGATATTATCGAAAATATCGCGATATATTGAACGATATTATGCAAAAAAGATATACTCCCTCCGTCCCACAAAGATAGGCCATTTTTGCAACTTTTTTTGTCCCAAAATGTTTGGCTATTTTGAAAAGTCAAATAATTTTTGTTTTGATTTTTCTATACTACCCTTCTTATTTCAAGAATTACTTTTCACACAACCCAATAACAAATAGTAGAAGCGGGTATTTTGGAAATATGAAATTTAATAAATGAGAAGTCAATGCAATGATGCCTTTTCTTAAACTGTGTGTTTTGTCAAACTTGGTCTATCTTTGTGGGACGGAGGGAGTAGAAGTTAAATGTCATATCAAGACCCTCTCATACAACGACACATCGGCGATATATCGCCAATATTAACGATATTTTGGTCCATGGGACACAAATGGCTTAGGAATGGTATAAAAAATTATGTATCGTGTCCCCTGATCCTTACTCATATATATATATATATATGTTATTATTATACCCATATATATATATATATATATATACTATTATTTTTTTCCTTTTTGGCTGGAGCAATGATTTAATAGATTCATGTGTTGATTTCTTAGAATACACATTTATTTCTTAGATAACTTATTGAATAATTTTTTAAATTAGAGGTCTCTTATTTTGTATGATTGATCTACGTATTTATGTTTTTTTAGTCATAGGCTTTTGCTTCAATTTGATGTACATTATCAGCTGATGAATGATGTAATAGATTTATTGGTTTAATTTCTTAGAATATAGATAACATTTTTGTAATAATGTATTGTTGATATTGTATTAATAGCCGAGATCTTTTGTATCATTTATGATTGAACCTCCAAATTCAGGTTCTTTTACTCATATGTAGTATGTTTTGTATCATTTCATTCCAGAATTAGTTGAAAAGTAGGAATATAACTTATAAAAGAGGTGAATGTTTGCAGCCATATTATGGAATTTATTTTTCTTCAAAAATTAAAGATCTAGTTTTGTATTTTGGTATTGCATTTCCCAAACTTTTCTACATTTTGGCTTGCTGAACTCACCCCAAAAACACAACTTTGGACCAGTACAAGGGGATAGTTAGAAGTCAGAAACATAAAGGTTCACTTTCCAAATCAAGCTCCATCAAGACCTTGGCTGGAACCCATTAATTGCTATTGATGAAATATGCCGAAGTGATGGTGGCTCCCTTTCAAAATTTTCAATACCTCTTGTAGTTGAGCTTTATCTTTCCTAAGGCTAATAGGTCACATGTGCTGCATGTGAACCAATTTGACTTGTATCCTTATTGTATGTATACCCATCATGGTTCAAAGTCTTGGTCTCGGTCCACGTCGCGTTTCGGTCTCGGTCATCTTGGTCTCGCCCTACCCGTCGCGTCTCTGGTGAGATGCAACTTTATGCATGAAACAATGTTTGAAAAAATTTTAAAAAATCATAGAAATATTTTAAAAAATATTATGATTACATTGGAACCATCAAATAAGCAAAATAATGAACTCAAGGCACATAATATGGTAAAAAACATAAAAATAGGTGCTAACGCACTACTGTAACATAAAATAACACTATCTTTAAATTTTAGATATCTAATATAATCCCAAAGAACATAAATAAACATCACATAATTATGCGTATATTTTTTTCCAAACAATTTTGCAAATTAATTATGCGTATCTGTCGCCTAACCACTCACGTACGAGGGTACAACATATTTGAGATCCATGGTATTCATGGATTTTTCGTATTATTTAATTTTATTTTATAAAAACAGAAAATTCGAAATTATAAAAAAATTCAAGCAAACATATTTTTTTTGAAATAATTTTGTAAATTAATTATGCATATATGCTGCCTAACCACTCACATATAACATATCTTAGATCCATGATCACTCATGCATTTTTCATATTTTTTAAGTTCTTTTTTATGAAAACAGAAAATTCAAAATTAAAAAAAAAAAAAAAATCAAAGAAAATATATTTTCAAAATTATTTTGAAAAACAATTTTCTTTTATAAAAAATTCGTCTTTTTGTAATTTTAGGGAAAAAAAAAAAAACATTTACCTTCATTAAAATTAACATATTTATAAGTTCATTATCATTTATCCAAAAAAAAAAAAAAAAAAGGAAAAAAAATCTAAATATGTAGGTTCATAAAAAATTGGGGGAAGAAAAAAAGAAAAAAAAAAACCAACAACACTTTAAAAAATAAAAAAATAAAAAAAGAAACCAAAAATAAAAACAAAAACATGTGGCCCAATGAATCTTCACGACATGAGAGAGAGAGAGAGAGAGAGAGAGAGAGAATTTGTGCGACAAGAGACTCTGTGTGACCAAAGGAGGAAGAAGACCAGTGACAGATTGACGGCCGACGACTCTAAGAGGCTACGATCACTGCCCGACAACTAGAGGGGAGAGGACTAGATCTAGATTCCAAACAAGGAGACGAACCAGAAGACACAGAGAAGGGATGATTCACGAACCAGTCGACCGAATCTGCAACTCACGGCTATGACCAGATCTAAGGTGACGATTAACAAACTGTATGTTCTTGTATGAATTGCACGAGATTTTGACTGAGACTAGCTAGGAGAATAAGATCTCAAGCGTATCGTCCCGTTTCGTCCGATATCTCGAGCTTCTCGTTTGAGAGATGGAGTTCATGCTATATCTCTGTACCGTCGGGAATTCTCGTATCAGTGCTGGACGAGAGCGTGATGTCCCGGCGAGATCTTAGGCGAGACAACCGAGACTTCGAACCCTGATACCCATAGATCTTTTAGCAATATATGTATCATTGAAGACATGTTTATATGTACAACCTTATGTATATTTTCCTTTCATATTTTCTTTATTTTTGGGGGTAAATAATCCCTCTCTCTCTAACAAAAAAAAAAAAAAAAAAAGGATTTATCTTGTCTTCTCCTCATCTTGAGTCTCTTCTTAATAGGAAAAAATCAACATAATCTTATCTCATCTTTTTTCTTGAGAGGGAGGTTGTTTGTGATAGAATCATCTTTATTGCATCTCTTTGGGCCTCGATTACCAGGGTTCAAAGTTTCATTCATCTCGAACAAGATCTCACTAGGTCAACTCGGTATCGTTGGGTCCGAGATGAGAAAACCAACCATTACAGTTATATATAGTGGATTCCATATCTCATTTGAGATTCTCAAGATCTTGCCGAGACGAGACAAGACACGTGAGAACTCGCAGTATTGTCATGTCTTGAGCGATATCTCGAGAATCTCGGACGAGATTTGATTTTTCGAACAAGAGAAGACAGAAAACCCATTTGCAGTGGCAGAAGCTTCAATATTTTTGATTTTCGACCAGTGACTTCATCTCTCTCTAATTCCCGGTGAGTCGCGAAGCAGCATCTCTCTCATTCCCAATATTTGGGGTCGACGACAACCAAAATCTTAGATCGGGGTGGTGGTGGGAGAGAGAGAGAGAGAGAGAGAGAGCACTTGTGCTTTCTCTGTGTTGGTGGGTAGTAGCAAAATAAGAGGGTAGGGGAGGGGAGGGGAGGGGAGGGGAGGGGAGGATCAGCCAACTAATAAAAGTGAATAAAAATAAGGGTTTTGACGGTTTGACCCTTATAACTTAACTTTTTAAAATTACAAGTTCGTCCCTTGTGTTTTAAAATTTTCCCAAAAAAAACAATCTCTTTTAATATTAATATTTTTAGTTATGAAAACTACCTAATAATTTTTTAATTTCTCTAAAAAATTTATTTTTATCATAAGTTAATAATTAGGTCTTTTAAATAATTTATAATTTATGATTTATAATCTATTCATATAAATTGTCTTAAATATTTTATTACTTATTTTCAATATAGGAATAATTACTAACAAAGCCTTCTATTTCAACAAAAAAAAAAAAGAAAAAAAAAGAAAAAAGAAGTGCTAGCGCTTGTTTTTAGGTTTTTTTTTTTTTTTTTTTACCATATTATGTGTCATAGGTTATTTATTTTGCTTATTTGATGGTTCCAATGTGATTGTCCTGTTTTTTTTTTTTTTTTTAATGATTTTTCTATGATTTTTTTGGATTTTTAAAAACGTTTTTTCATACTTAAAGTTGCGTCTCGCTCGAAATGTGACTAGATAGACAAGACCGAGATGAGCGAGACCGAAATGCGACGACCATCAAGACCGAGACTTTGAATCATGTTGACTACAAAAGTGTTCCTTTTAAAAAGTGTTAATTTTTAATCTATATTTCATTTATATAATTTTTCTTAAATATTTTATTATTTATTTTGAATATAGGAGTAAATAATAAACATGTCTTCTATTTCAATTATAAAACAAAAAAACTTAATAAATAATATATATTTTTATATTATACCTACATGCTAATGCATGTTTTGATGTTTTTTACCAATTTATGTTTCCTAAGTTATTTATTTTGCTTATTTGATGGTTCCTATGTAATTGTCCTATTTTTTCAGATTTTTCTATTTATTTATTTGGATTTTTTTAAACATTCTTTCATACTGAAAGTTGCGTCTCGCCCGAAATGGGACGATATGGACAAGAACGAGATGCCTGAGACCGAAATGCGATGACGACCGAGACTGAGACTTTGAACCATGGCCTTAAGGAAGAGATGCATTAAGGACGTTATGCGTTAATGAAGGGATGCCCTTGAGGAAGAGACTCCTTAAGGACGAGATGGCTTAAGGAGATATTCCTAAGGACTAGATAACATCTTAAAGAGACATTTTTAAGACAATACAATAACTTCAATAATGGAGCATTGCTCCCATTCAACATTCTAACACATTATGATGGCTCTATTTATAATTGATGGTTGAGGTCTCTCCCATTAAGAATAAGGTTACATGGGACGCATATAAAGCCTAGGTATGCCTATTTTATCATTAAACATTACAAGATACTTAGTATGTGTTAAGGAGGGAAGTTTCCCTTCCAAGACGTTTGTGTTCCTTGTTCATAACTGGTATACATCTTGACGCTTGACCCCTACTTGAGTCTATGATAGGACTAGGGAAGTCTTATAGTATCTTAAGACTTGATGTTGGATTGGGCAATTAAGACGTTGCGCTACGTTACCTTAACTCCACTGGTAGAACGACTTGAGAGATTTTGCTTGATGGTTAGAGTGAGGGGGTAGTCATAAGCATTACCTTCATCCTTGGTTGTTTGTAGGGAAATGGTGAGCAAGTAACATTGCTACATGTGTCCAACTGTCCATAATCAAGACACATGTCAGAACCAAATTCACCCGTCAATTGGTAGGTGTTAAACTCTTATTAGACCTTTAAATCAACCAATAATATTTGGGGGAATTTTATATTAGTCGGCCTACGAGAAAATAATTATAGTTAGTAGTCATTGTTAGTTAAGTTAGTAGTCATTTACTAAGAAATTAGTAGAATTTTGCACTTAATTGTAACTATTTTCTTGTAGCCCGATGAATCTAAAATTCCCCCATAATATTTTACAGCTATCTGGCACATGTGTCAATCCTTCCTTGTTGAACCCGCAAATCTCCATCATTATGATATGTGTTCATTTCAATACAAGTGTCAATCTCTTGCCCAAACACTTGGCTTACATGTATCGAACTAGATTTTGATCCAATCAATCCAAACCACATATGAGACACATGTCGTAACAACATCAATCTTTGCTATTAGCCTTCTACTATAAATAGCCTTCATTCTTTACAATGGAAAGCATGGAAAAACTGTTTAAATCATTGAAAATATCTATAAGTCATTCTACTTGCAAAACTTTACTACGTTGTTGCCAAGAACCAACTATCAAACTACATTAAATATACTAAGTCAGAAGTCTGAAATATGGCTTAGAACTTAAGTACTTGCTACTGTCACTCCCTATAGGCATTCTCCACAAGTGCCTCACACCTTCTCTTAAAGCCAACTCTCTATTGTCATTCCAAGAATTACAAGACTTAGTTTTTCTAAAGGACTATATTACTATTGTTTTACATTCACCTCTTGACAATTACACTTAGCATTGAACTACTAACATATGTTAGCATCACATTAGTAGGAACCCCACCCATCTTCATATATTAATTGATGTTGTAGATGTTTCAAATTTTTTATATATTTATTATTGATATTTTAGACCAAATATTAATATTAATATATTTATTTATTTGGTTGATAAAAAAAAATATTTATTAACGTATCTCTGCAGTATTGTATCCTACATTTTTTGAGAATTGCCGAATTGGCGTATTCGTATCGTATTGTATCCGTATCCCATAGCTATATCCATCCTTCACAGGTCTCAGGCAATGTACTTGCGATCGACCCCTTCCAATTTAGTAGAATAAGACCAAGAAGAATCATCATCTCAAACCATCAACTCATCGTTCAAAGTAAAGGAATCAACTTCCCCACTCTTAGAACGATCCACCAATGAAGTTTTGTCCACCAATGACAACTCTCTTGTACCTCTTTTATTTCTTCAATTTAAAAAAAAGGGAAAAAAGAAAAATTAGATGTCAATTGTAAGTTCCTTACATGCTAGATTATTTATTTCATTTCCTTGCAAGTAAGCACTCATATGATGAATGTTTTTCTGACCTCATTTCCTAGACCATATGTAGACTAAAGTATGTGAAACACGCGCACAAACACACACACAGATACATATATATATACAATTACACACACACACACACACACACACACACACACATATATATGTATATAGATATAGATATACATATATGCATATCTATATGTATATGTAGAGGGCTGTTCAAGTACAGGATATCCCGTTCGATCATGACTGTCTGTGGATGACATGTGCGCATTCATGCGCGCGCGCGTTGCTCATGGACGGCTTTGATCGTACGGGATATTTGGGATATCCCGCACATGATCAAAGCTGTGTATATGTATATCTATATATATGTTGGGGAGGGTTCTGCTGACATCTAGTGTAAGAGTTTCTCTTGCACCTTTTTATAACCATTGATCTTATTGGATCCAACGGTCCCTTCTCTTTTGGATTTTTTTCATTTTAGTTACAGATTTGGGTCGGATTAGGAGACCCATTACGTTAATTCTCTCTTTCCACGCCAATCTTCCTTGAGATTCAAGACCTTCCCAAATAATATGCTTGAACTCTGACAACCATGGAACTGGCATGTGAAAATTTCTGATTGTACCCCAAAAAAAATTATCTATCTATTACAAATCCATGAATCAAAACTACACAAATTAGGATTCATCGATGGTGGGATTGTGTTGGCTTTGTTGGGATGGGGCCAAACCTGAAACTCTCCCATCTGGACCTTCTTCTTATTCGTTTATTTTATTTTATTTTATTTTTAGGATTTTATTTTTTTCATTTGGTTTTTATTTTTGTTTTCTATGAATCATTGGAAATGAGCTTACCAAACAAGCCATTTTCTATGAATCAATGTTTCTCAGTTCTTACCTCTAGAATACAAAAGTTCCACAGATTAATTCCTTCCATAGGATATTGACGGAGGAAGAGCGAGATTCAAGGCATCACCCATTGTTTGCCAAAAATGAGGAAGAGTGAGAGTTGACACCAGCCAACTCTAATTTTTTCTAGCGAACTTTATTACTCTCAATTGTTTTCCTGGTGGACTCCATTTTTACCGGCCACAGCGATGTTGATGGCCGTGAGTGCGATGTCAGCAACGAAATGGGTACGAACCACATATTGTGATAAGAGAGAGGATGCACAAAGAGATGATCAAATGGGTCTTGGGTTATTTCTCCTAACTTGATCCTAATCTATATAGAAAAAAAATTTTCCAAAAAAAAAAAAAAAAAAAGACTTGGATGTGAACGGATCAATGGTTGTAAAAAGGTGAGAGTTATCTCTTACACCAGGTGTCAATAGAACCCTCCCCTATATGTATACATATATGATATATCTATATGTATACATATATGATATATCTATATGTATATTAATATATATGTATATATGTATAGATATGTATACATATATATACGAACCACATATTGTGATAAGAGAGAGGATGCACAAAGAGATGATCAAACGGGTCTTGGGTTATTTCTCCTAACTCGATCCTAATCTATATATATATATATAGATATAGAGGCCTGATCATGTGCGGGATATCCTGAAGTATCCTATTCGATCACGGTCGTTCGTGAGCATGAGCGACACTCGCGCATTCATGCGCCCGCGCTTGTCACTCACGGACGGCCGTGATTGAACGGGATATCCGGGATATCACGCACATGATCAAAGCTTTAAAATACTAATTACAAATTGGTCAAGAGTATTTTTGACATTTTAATTAAGAAGGATAATCGTGTCTTTATCACTATATGGTAATATGGTGAATGAATTTTTTGGTAAGATAGTGACATTTTGAAGTAGTATAGATGTTGTAACATTTAGAAGTATGGATGTTGTTAGGGCATCTGCAGCCATTGTTTCTTTCCATACTACAGAAGTGCTTCCCAAAAAAGTTTTATAAATGTACATGACTTGAACATACAGAAATATTAATTTTGTTTCAGGATGTGGTTTTATCTGATCACAGTCAGATTTTTTTATTTTTATTTTTATTTGGAAAATAAAGTTTTCTTTATACAAAATTAGAAATTAGAAATAGACATGAATTTATATTTTTAAATGATTTTTTTTTTCCCTAGAAAGTTCACCCCATAGTAGTGTTCATATTTTCATTTTTATAATATAAGAATCAAGGAATTCTTCTGTTAAATATGTACCTATAGGTCAAGAAATTATATACTGATTCTTTGAGAGTAAACACAGGTGATTATTTTCAGTGGTTTTTTTTTTAATTTTTTTTAATTTTTTATCTTTGAGTAGGCTTACTCTATTAATAGGCTTATTGCTGTTCCAACCTTGATGAGGGCAATTATTCCTGTTTTACGAAGTCAACATAATATGCGGATTCAGAGTTCGTTAAGATTGTTGGTGCTAAGTGGCGAAGTTTTATCTTTATCCTTGTGGGAAGACCTTTCCAAGATACTACCCGAAACATCTATTTTGAATTTATATGGAAGTACAGAGGTTAGTTATTACCACTCTCATTTTAATCTTCTTGTCAAATTGAACATGCAAGTCATATTATTTGGTTTGGAAGTGTGACCAAGAAGTGCATAATTTGTATCCCTAGCTTAACTCTTACTCATATTTAGATTGCTTTGTTTAACTTCTAGTGATGTTCTTTATGCTGTACTAGAATTCTGCATTCAATCTCCAGATGATGGTTGCTGTTTCATTTATTTGATATTATATATGCGCTATTGCATGGGCACTTTTGCCATACTCCATTACATAATATGCTCCAGGGGGTTGTTTACTACATTATACAGTGTATAGTATACTTTATTTTGTTGATAATTTTAAAACTCGGATGTTTTATATTGTTTTCTAATAGTGTTTGAGTTTAGAAATTTGTGATTTTTTTGTAAGCAAGAAACCTAACCACACTAGGACTGGGTTCTTGTGTTTTTAGACAGAAGGAAGTGCTGGAAAGTAGTTGCTTAGCTAGTTTCTCTCTCTTGCTATTTTGGAATATGCTGAAGGGTATTTTTTCATTATACACATAAGAAGATGGTTGGATGTTGTATAGGAAAAACCCAGACAATTGGGTGGAGCACCTTGAGATGGTTGATCCGACGACTCGGAAAGCTACAAGGGGCGATTGGAGAAGGCTGCATAGACAGAGATGGAGGTGAACAGTTGTGTTAGGTGGCTCGATGAATAGTGATGCTTGGTACTCTATTGAATAGTGACACTAGGTACTCCGATGAACAGTGATCTGAAAAGCACAAAGATGCATCAAGGGAGGCAAGGGGTTACCCAGCTGAAGACCCTTCGACGATCAAGTTAGTACTCAGCGTCTAGAGAAAGAAGAAAAAGGGAGAGAGAGAGAGAGCTAGGGTTTTGTGATAGCGCTAGGTACCTTAGTGAGGATGAACAGTGCTCTTTTTATAGTGGATGCTAGGTCTAAGGTTAAATAACCGTTTTAACCTAACCATAGTTAAATTAGGGTTTTGGCCCCGGTTATAGACAGCTGTTTAAACATGGTTAGGTTGATGATAACCGTTTTGACCATGGTTGAGTTCTTTGTTGATCATCCGACGAGGCATGTTCGGTTTTGTTTGGGTTAGTGGTCGAAGGGTATGCTCTGGGAATCGGAATCGAGACCGTGTACACTTTATTATATACTAAACTAAATCAATAACACAAAAAGACAAATATACCCCCAAACTAGAAAGTATTACATCTCATACACTTCCCCTCAAGTTGGAGAGTATATATCATATAATCTCAACTTCCTACACAATAATTCCGAACGAGCCTTGGACAAAGGCTTCGTAAAAATGTCTCAAGTTGATCTTGGGTAGAGACATGAGAGATCACTACTAAGCCATTCTCTACCTTCTCACGAACAAGATGACAATCTACCTCAATGTGCTTAGTTGTCCCACGAAATATAGGATTCAAGGCTACATGAATAGCTACTTGATTATCATATGACATCTTCATAGCTAATGAAACCTCAAACTCAATTTCTTCCAAAAGGTGCTTAATCCATGACATTTTACAGGAAGTGTTAGCCATTGCTCGATATTCAGTTTTTGCACTAGATCTAGCAACTAAACTTTGCTTCTTACTTTTCCATGTTATCAAATTACCTCATAGAATGGTACAATACCTAGTTGTTGACCTCGGTGATCTAACCCAATTAGAATCAGTAAATCCTTCTACCATTAAATGATCATTAGATTTATAGAGGCATTCGTTTTATAGAGGAGCTGATGACCTGGATAAGTCTTAAGATATTGCACTACTTTGATAATTGCCTCCCAACGTGGAACACATGGAGCTACCATAAACTGACTAACAACACTAGCAACAAATGATATATTTGGAGGAGTGATAGTGAGGTAATTTAACTTACCTACTAAATGCCGATATCTCTTCGGATCAGACAACAGTTCCCCAGGACCATTATGCAACTTCACATTGTAATCCATAGGGGTTGAAACCCCAGGTTTACCCCTAGCAAACCAGTCTCTTCAAGAATATCCAAAATGTACTCTCTCTGTGGGAGACATCCCTTTTTTGGACCAGGTTACTTCAATTCCCAAGAAATAACGTAAGTTCCCTAGTTCCTTGGTCTAAAGTTGAGTATGTAGAAATGCCTTTAACTTAGTAATACCCAGTTGATCATCACCAGTAATAATGATGTCATCTACATAGACAACTAATAGAATTTGCCCCCGCTCTGCAGTAAGAGAGAACACAAAATGATCAGACTAACAACGGTGCATCCTGAACTTAATAATTTCCTCGTTGAATTTTCCAAACCATGCTCTTGGAGATTGTTTTTGGCCATAAATAGCTTTACGAAGCCTACATACTTTCTAAGACTCCCTTTGAGCAACAAACCCAGGTGGTTGCTCCATATCTTCTTTTTGGAGTTCCCTATGCAGAAAGGCGTTTTTAACATTTAATTGAAAAAGGGGACACCCAAATGTAGATGCTAAAGAGATCAAGATAAGAACATAAGTGATTTTGGCTATAGGGGAAAAGGTCTCAGCATAATCCACACAGTAAGTTCGAGTGTAGCCTTTAGCCACAAGTCGAGTTTTTAGGCACTTAACAGATCCATCAGGCAAGTATTTTATTGCATACACCCAACGACAACCGACAACATATTTCCCTTAAGGCAATGGCACATGATCCCAAGTTCGATTATGTTGAAGAGCTAACATCTCATCCTCCATAGCTGTCCTCCACCCAGGTAAAGACAATGCTTACTGAACAGACTTGGGAACTGATGTAGTAGACAAAGAAGTAAGAAAAGAACGAAGAAAAGAATATAGATGTGTATAAAAACAAAATTGGAAATAGGATGAGTAGTATAGGAACGTTTACCTTTACGCAAAGCGATAGGTAAAGAATCGGGATTAGAGGTAGGTAATAGAACTAAGGGAGTAGGAATATATGGCGAGTAGATTTGTATAGATAATCACAAAGAGAAGAAAAAGAAGAAGAAAGAAAGAAAGAGATGGTTGAAAAAGAGAGCTTAGGGTTCTCTCCCTTAAACATTATTATTTATACTAATATCAGTACAATGACTTAAATACCCATAAGCTTACTATAGAACAATAATAACCAACTATTTTCCAACACTCCCCCTCAAGTTGGTGCGAAGATATCACCCATGCCCAGCTTGCTTGAGAAAGTATGGAAGACTTTACTTGCTCCTCCGTTGGTTAAGATATCTGCTAATTGATCTCCTGTTTGAACATAAGGCAAACAAAGCACTCCAGAATTCAATTTTTTCTTAATGAAATGTCGGTCAACTTCAATGTGCTTGGTCCTGTCATGTTGCCCTGGATTGTGAGTAGTGCTAATTGCAGCTTTATTGTCACAATACAATCTCATAGGGTCATTACTATCAAAACCACGTTCTTTCAACAAGGTCTTCAACCACAGAAGTTCACAGACTTCATGAACCATGGCTCTAAACTCAGCCTCAGCACTCGATCTAGCCACAACCACCTGTTTCTTATTACGCTAGGTCACAAGATTGCCTCCCACAAAAGTACAATAACGAGAGGTAGACCTGTGATCTGTAACTGAGCCAGCCCAATCAGCATCTGTATATGATTCAACTCTTAAGTGATCATGCTTAGAAAATAGCAATCCTTTTCCCGGAGCAGATTTTAAATAACGAAGGATCCAATAAACAGCCTCCATATGAGATTCTCGAGGTGAATGCATAAACCGACTTACTAAACTAACTGCATAGGCAATGTTTGGACGAGTGTGGAACAAGTAAATCAATTTACCAACTAACCTTTGATATCTGCCTGTGTGAACCAATATATGCCTTCAACATTTTCCCTCAATTTGTAGTTCGGCTCCACAGGAGTATCAATGGGTTTGCATCCTAGCATCCCGGTTTCTTTAAGAAGATTTAGGACATACTTTCTTTAAGAAATGGAAATACCTTTATGGGATCTAGCTACTTCAATGCCCAAAAAAATTTCAAATTTCCCAAGTCCTTTATCTTAAATTCTCTAGCAAGACATTTCTTCAACTTCTGTATCTCTTCCTGATCATCCCCTGTTAGCACAATATCATCAACATACACAATAAGAGCTGTTACCTTTCCCTTGAGAAGAGTGCTTAATGAACAAGGTATGATCTCCCTGACTTTGTTTAAAGTTAAATTTTAGCATAGCTTGCGTAAATCTCTCAAACCACGCTCGAGGAGATTGCTTTAACCCATATAAAGCCTTCTTCAATTTGCATACCTTCCCTCTAGTTGTAGAACATTCAAAACCTTGAGGGACATCCATGTACACTTCCTCTAGATCTCCATGAAGGAAAGCATTTTTAACATCAAATTGGTGAAGAGTCCATCCAAAATTGGCAACTAAAGAAAGTAAAACTCGGATAGAGTTTATTTTAGCAATGGGAGCAAATGTCTCTTGAAAGTCAATACCATAGGTTTGAGTGAAACCTTTTGCCACCAATCTAGCCTTATACCTTTCAACAGAACCATCAGCCTTATGTTTCGCCGTGAATACCCATTTACATCCAACTGTCTTCTTCCCACAGGTAACTCAACTAAATCCTAGGTTTTATTTTTCTGAAGAGCTGTCATCTCTTCACACATAGCTTCCTTCCATTTTGGATCACCAAGTGCATCCTGTAAATTGTTAGGAATAGACACAGAAGAAAATTGTGATACAAAGGTATAGAAAGATGGAGAAAGGCTATAATAGGAAACAAAATTAGAAATAGGGTGTTGTGTACAAGATCTAACTCCTTTACGAAGAGCAATAGTAATATCAGAATCATCAACAGTAATAGGAGTAGATATGGTATTACCTGGGTCCAAGGATGACGATGGGCCATGGGAAAGAGAGATAGTCTTGTCTTTCTGTCTCCTTGAGTAAACCTTTAAATCTTTGGAAAGAGAAAGATCCTTGTTGTCGTTCTTCTGTTCTTCCAAGCATTGAGATCGAATAGGAGCAGGATTAGAATTAGAGAGAGATATGAGTGTGGGATGCACTTGAGACTTCTCTTCACTACTATTCTCTCCCCTGAAGAGAAGTGTGGGAAGGGGAAAAATATGACAAAGACTCAAGAAAGGTCACATCCATGAAACAAACCTCTTCCCTGAGGGAGGATGGTTACATTTATTCCCTTTCTGAGTAGGTGAATACCCCAAGAAAATGCATTTGAGAGCTCGAGGATCTAACTTACTTCGAGCTTGGCGAGGAACATGGAAAAAGTAGACACACCTAATGACACGAGGAGGAACAATAAAGGAAGTAGAAGAAGATGGAGATAAGAGATCAATCGGTGCTTTGTGCCCAAGAACTCTAGATGGCATCCTATTTATTAAATACGCTGCAATAAGCATAGCATCTCCCCAGTATGATTTAGGAACATGCATAGAGAACAATAGAGCTCTAGCTACCTCAAGAAGATGGCGATTTTTCCTCTCAGCAACCCCATTTTGTTGAGGAGTATCCACATAAGAAGTCACAAGAAGTCTGATGAATAATACCATGATCCTGAAAATAGAATCAAAGACCCCCATAAATATACTCACCCCTATTATTAGAACGGACAATCTTAATGGAGGTATTAAATTGATTGAGCACCATCTTATGAAAAGTTTGAAAACAAGAGAAAACATCACTTTTTTCCTTTAACAGATATACCCATGTAGTTCTAAAGAAATCATCAATAAAAGTACCAAACCATCGAATGCTAGATAATGTAGTAACTCGGGAAGGACCCCATACATCAGAGTGCACAATAGTAAAAGGCAAATCAATTCTATTAAAACTAGGTGGAAAGGAAGTACGATAAAGTTTCGCAAGTTCATACACTTCACAATTAAATTGAGAAATATTTATTCCATAAAACAATGGGGAAAAAATTCGTTAAAGTTAGAAAAAAGAGGGATGTCCCAATCTTCTATGCCAGAGCCAAACCTTTTCCTTAGAGCATCACATCTCTTAGAATGATGTGCATTTTGAATCCGATCATTATCTTTGACACCAAGATCCAGAAAGTAAAGACCATCTCTTATGCTACCACTGCCAATTGTCCTCCTTGTGACTAGGTCCTAGAAAACACAATGAGAAGGATAAAAGGTTACGCTACAATTTAGATCAGCAGTAATGCGACTGATGGACAATAGATTGTTAGAAAAGTTAGGAACATGCAAAACTGAAGAAAGGGACATATCAGGGTTAATAGAATTGCACCTTTCTTTGACACAGATGACAAAGAACCATCAGCAATCCTAACCTTATCCCTGCTTGAACAAGTGTTATAAGAACGAAACAAGGTTGACGAACCAGTCATATGATTAGAAGCACCAGAGTCCATGATCCAAGGATAGTAGGAAGATTTATTGGATGCACTTAAGGAAGTAGCAAGATTACTACCTGAGTGAGCAAAAGAGGTAGACGCAGTGGCTGATGTCTCTAGTTGTGACATAAGGCATCTGAAAGTGTCAATCTCTGCCTTAGTAGGAGTACTAGCTTGAAAAGTAGAAGTCCCAGATGGAGATGGAGTGGGAGGAAGAGATTCCACAGCAATACTATAGTGAGCATGAGACCGAGGTAAACCACCAGAATGACCTCCTTTGCCTCTGGTAGGGCGACCATGAAGCCTTCAACAAGTCTCTCTAGTATGCCTCGATTTATTACAATGATCACAAAAGAGCTTATCTTTCTTATCAATAATAGACTCAATTGTTTTACCCCTGTCACGATTCTGTTGACCTCCTTTATTGTCTCGTTGAGAAGCGGTAACAAGTGCAGATCTCTCCTGTGCAACAGAGTGGAGCATTACACCCCTTCTACTCTCTTCACTTTGAACATAGGCATATACATCCTTAAGTGAAGGAAGAGACTCATTACCCAAAATTTGCACCCGCATCTGATCATACCCATCTCTCTGTCCAAGTAAAAAATAAAAAATCTATTCTTGCTGAACAAGCTGATTAAACTTCAAAGTGTTTGCAGCACTCAGCCTGGAAAATTCTGATAATAATCTAATTCTTGCCACAATCCTCTGAGAGTGTGAAAGTAAGTAGATAAAGACATACCCTTTTGAGTGGTCTTATGAATCCGATGCTTCAGATAAAAAATCTGTGCTATGTTCCCCATCTTAGAATAAGTTTGCGCTGCTGCATCCCAAATCTCCTTTGCGGTTCGCAGAAGTAAATAACAATTACTAACTTCAGGTGTCACTGAGTGCAGAAGCAATGACATAATGGTTGAATTTTTTGAATCCCATTTATAATATGAAGGATCATTTACTGTAGGCTACGTCACCTTTCTAGTCAAATAACCGATTTTCCCTTTACTCTTAATATACAAAGTTGCTAACCGAGACTAGGCTAAATAATTGAGCCCGCCTAGCTTCACTGTCGTGATTTGGAGAGTAGGGTTATCATTAGTGGGTACATACTGACCCATTCCCCCACTTTGATGGCTTTCAGAGGTCTTACTCACTTTTGACATCTTGTGAACAGGCACTCAACCACTCCAAATAGCCCCAAACACAACAATAAGGTTAAAAGCAACGAAACAACTTGTAAATAGAGGAAGGGATGCTCAAAAACATTCAAAAACTTCACAAACACCTGCAAATCATGCGAAATAGTTGCTGGAATAGCATAACACCTCAAAATTGACCAAAAGTTCTCAAATAACTTCATAATCATGCCAAACAACAGCTGGAAAATCAGAACACAAGTTCCAGCCCTTGTTTTTGTCTAGTCAACCCTCTATTTTGCACAAAGAAGCCTTGAATCTCTTGTTTTTGGTTAAAGCAACACCAAATACACCCTTACACCATCAAATCGCACCTTTCTGGTGTGGATGGACACAACAAATTAGCCCCAAAAACTCCAGATCTAGGTTTTTTAAAAAACATCTCTATTTTTCGAAAAATCAAAGAAAAATAGGAAAAACAGCCCAAAAGTTGTCGGATTGGGCTGAAAATTTACCACAATATTCTCCTAAAAAGGGTGACCAGATCTATGTGTTCAAAACCCCAGATGATGATGTCAGCAACTTCTGATGTCAGCAGAAAGGCCTTTTTTCGATTCCTCTGATTTCTCACGTGTAGATCGACGAAGAATGCTCTGATACCAAGTAGATTTGTATAGGTAATCACAAAGAGAAGAAAAAGAAGAAGAAAGAAAGAAAGAGATGGCTGAAAAAGAGAGCTTAGGGTTCTCTCTCTTAAACATTATTATTTATACTAATATCAGTACAATGACTTAAATACCTATAAGCTTACTATATAACAATAAGAACCAACAATTTTCCAACATGGCGAATCTCCTGGATAATGATCCAGTAACAAGCACCTGAGAAGGAGTGGTATGCAGAGCATGTATAGGAGTATATACCTATAATGGTTTGGCAGTAGAGATATGCTGAGGAGATGAGGGAGGCGGTAACTGTGAAGGCAAGGAAAACAAGACGTTGGCTCGACAACACAGGGAGGAGAAAAATAAGGGACAGACTTGAGAAAAGTGACATCCACACACACAAAATAGCGCTTCAGCAAGGAAGAATAACATTTGTATGCCTTTTGGGTATGAGAATAGCCAAAAAAACACACCTGGTAGATCTAGATCAAGTTTATCGTCTCCCGGTGCCGACATATGAACAAAGACAAAGGAAAGGGATTGACTATAGAAAACAAAGTGGAATTAGGGGTATTTCGAGCAAGAATAGTAGAAGGCATGTGATTGATAAGGTAGCAGGTCGTAAGAATTGCATCACTCTAGTAAGGTTTAGGAATATGCATATGAAATAGTAAGGCTCGGGTTGTCTCTAATAAGTGTTTCATTTTATGCTTAGCAACCGCATTTTATTGAGGAGTGTAATTGCAAGAAGACTGGTGAATAATGCCATGCTAAAAAAAAAAAAGTGAGATAAAGTAGCTTCATGGATATCAAGAGTAAGAAGTGTACCTCAACTAGTGGGAAGGTGTGCAAGCTGAGAAGATCTTTGTAGGGGTTGAGAATATCTACTTGAGCATAGTTTTGTAGGAAAATAGTTGGTTCTTTATTTGATATTTTTTATTGATCAGTTGTAAGCTTAAGGGTATTTAAGTTATTGTACTGATATTAGTATAAATAATAATGTTTAAGGACAGAACACTAAGCTCTCTTTTTCAGCCAAGAACTTAAAATATCGATATTGGTGGATATATTGAGGGTCCAAAAACACAGATATATCGGATATATTGATAGATATATCGAAAATTTCGATATCGATTCAAAGATATGACGGATATTGTTAGTTAAACATGTATATTTTCATTGAAACTCTGGGACAATGATTAGACTTATAGTTTAGAATCAAAATATTGCAGTCTAAATGTATAGTAGACAAGTATGTATTGTATAGGGTATAAAAATTGTGCCACATTGAGCGATAGAATGAATATTTTAACAAAGTAAATGAAAGTTGTTACTTCATACACTAATTTAAGCCATTAGTATAATTGAAATATTTGTATAAATCAATGCTAAAAGAGTAAGAGGTGATAATTTTGATGCAATAACAAGAAAATGAATATCTTGATACCGTTGATATATCCTCGATATAGTGGATATATCTCGATATATTCGATATATTGACGATACCATGTGAATGAAAGAAAATATATTATGGATATATCAAGATATATCGAGATTTTATCAATAATATCGAAAATATTGACAATATATTAAAGATATTTTGTAAAAAAGATATATCAGTTAGATATCGTATTGAAAGGTACGGATACATGGATATATCGAAGATATCGTGGATATTTTAATCCATGTTTTCAGCCATCTCTCTTTCTTTCTTTCTTTCTTCTTCTTTCTTCTCTGTGTGATTATCTATACAAATCTACTTGGTATTAGAGAATTCTTGGTCGATCTACACGTGAGAACACAGAGGAATAAAAAAAAGGTCCATCTATTTACATCAGTATTTGCTGACGTCATCGCTGATGTCATCATCTGATGTCAGCATGGGGTTTTGAACCCATAGATCTGATCGCCCCTTTTAGGAAAATTTTGTGGTAAATTTTCAGCCCAATCCGACAACTTTTGGGGTGGTTTTCCTACTTTTCTTTGATATTTCGAAAAATAGAGATGTTTTTTTAAAAAACCTAGATTTGGAGTTTTTGGGGCTGAGTTGGTGTAAGGGTGTATTTAGTGTTGCTTCAACCAAAAACAAGAGATTTAGGGCTTCTTTGTGCAAAATAGAGGGTCGATCGAATAAAAACAAGGGTTGGGACTTGTGTTCTGATTTTCTAGCTGTTGTTTGGCATGATTATGAAGTTGTTTGAGAAATTTTGGTTAGTTTCGAGGTGTGTTATGCTATTCCAATAACTGTTTCGCATGATTTGTGGGTGTTTATGAAGTTTTTTGAATGTTTTGAGCATCCCTTCCTCTATTTACGAGTTGTTTTGTTGCTTTTAACCTTATTGTTGTGTTTGGGGCTATTTGGAGTGGTTGAGTGCTTGTTCACAAGATGTCAGAAGTGAGCCAGACCTCTGAAAGCCATCAAAGTGGGGGAATGGGTCAGTATGTACCCACTAATGATAACCCTACTTTCCAAACCACAACAGTGAAGCTAGACGGGTTCAATTATTTAGCCTGGGCTTGGTCAGCAACTTCGTATATTAAGAGTAAAGGGAAAATCGGTTATTTGACTGGCAAAGCGACGGAGCCCGTAGTAAATGATCCTTCATATGATAAATGCCAGTCCGCAAATTCAACCATTATGTCATGGCTTTTGTACTTAATGACACCTGAAGTTAGTAATGGTTATTCACTTTTGTGAACCACAAAGGAGATTTGGGATGTAGCAGCGCAAACTATTCTAAGATGGGGACATATCGCAGATTTTTGATCTGAAGCATCAGATTCATGAGACCACTTAGAAAGATATGTCTTTATTTACTTACTTTCACTCTCAGAGGATTGTGGCAAGAATTAGATTATTATCAGAATTTTTAGGCTAAGTATCATGCAGACACTTTGAAGTTTAATCAGCTTGTTGAGTAGGAATGGATTTTTGATTTTTGATTTGGACTGAGAGATAAGTATGATCAGATTCAGGTGCAAATTTTGGGAAAGGAGCCTCTTCCTTTACTTAGGGGTTTATATGCATATGTTCAGAGTGAAGAGAGTAGAAGGGGTGTAATGCTCTACTCTGTTGCATAGGCGAGACCTGCATTTGCTACCGCTTCTTAACGAGACAATAAAGGAGGTCAGCAGAGTCGTGATGGGGGTAAAACAATTGAGTCTGTTTCTTATGAGAAAGATAAGCTCTTTTGTGATCATTGTAATAAATCGAGGCATACTAGAGAGATTTGTTGGAGGCTTCATGGTCGCCCTACTAGAGGTAGGGGAGGTCGTTCTGGTGGTTTACCTTGGTATTGTGCTCACTATAGTACTGCTGTGGAATCTCTTCCTCCCGCTCCATCTCCATCTCCATCTAGGACTTCTACTTTTGAGGCTAGCACTCTTACTAAGGCAGAGATTGACACTTTCAGACGCCTTATGTCATAACTAGAGACATCAGCCACTGCGTCTACCTTTTTTGCTCACTTAAGTAATCTTGCTACTTCCTTAAGTGCATCCAGTAAATCTTCTTACTGTCCTTGGATCATTGACTCTGGTGCTTCTGATCATATGACTGGTTTGTCAACCTTGTTTCGTTCTTATAACACTTGTTCAAGTAGGGATAAGTTTAGGGTGGTTGATGGTTCTTTGTCGTCTATGTTAGGGAAAGGTTCAATTTCTATTAACCCTGATATGTCCATTTCTTCAGTTTTGCATGTTTCCAACTTTTCTAACAATCTATTGTCCATTAGTCGCATCACTATTGATCTAAATTGTAGCGTAACCTTTTTATCTTTCTTATTATGTTTTCCAGGACCTAGTCACGAGGAGGACGATTGGCAGTGGTAGCGAGAGAGATGGTCTTTACTTTTTGAATCTTGCTGTCAAAGATAATGATTGGATTTAGGATGCACATCATTCTGGGAGATGTGATGCTTCTAAGGAAAAGCTTTGGCTTTGGCATATAAGATTGGAACATCCATTTTTTTTTCTTACTTCAACGCATTTTTCCCTTATTGTTTTATGGAATAAATGTTTCTCAATTTAATTGTGAAGTGTGTGAACTTGCGAAACATCATTGTACTTCCTTTCCACCTAGTTTTAATAGAATTGATTTGCCTTTTACTATTGTGCACACTGATGTATGGGGTCCTTCCCAAGTTACCACATTATCTGGAATTCGATGGTTTGTTACTTTTATTGATGATTTCTCTAGAACTACATGGGTGTATCTGTTAAAGGAAAAAAGTGATGTTTTCTCTTGTTTTCAAACTTTTCATAAGATGGTGCTCAATCAATTTAATACCTTCATTAAGATTGTTCGTTTTGATAATGGGGGTGAGTATATTTATAGGGTCTTCGATCCTATTTTCAGGCTCATGGTATTATTAATCAGACTTCTTGTGTGGATACTCCTCAACAAAATGGGGTTGCTGAGGGGAAAAATTGCCATCTACTTGAAGTAGATAGGGCTCTATTGTTCTCTATGCATGTTCCTAAATCATATCGGGGAGATGCTGTGCTTACTGCAGCGTATTTAATGAATATGATGCCATCTAGAGTTCTTGGGCACAAGGTACCGATTGATCTATTATTTCCATCATCTTTTAGTTCCTTTATTGTTCTTTCTCGTGTCTTTGGGTGTGTCTGTTTTGTCCGTGCTCCTCACCAAGCTCGAAGTAAGTTGGATCCTCGAGCTCTCAAATGCATTTTCTTAGGGTATTCACCTACTCGGAAGGGGTATAAATGTTACCATCCTCCCTTATGGAAAAGGTTTGTTTCCATGGATGTGACTTTTCTTGAGTCTTTGTCATATTTTTCCTCTTCCCACACTTCTCTTCAGGGGGAGAATAGTAGTGAAGAGAAGTTTCAAGTTCTTTCCACACTCGTATCTCTCTCTAATTCTAATCCTACTCCTATTCAATCTCAATGCTTAGAAGAACAGAGGAATGATAACAAGGATCCTCCTCTTTCCAAGGATTTGAAGGTTTACTCAAGGAGACAGAAAGACAAGACTATCTCTCCTCTGCATATCCCATCATCATCCTTGGACTCAGGTAATACCATATCTACTCTTGTTACTGTTGATGATTCTGATTTTCCTATTGCTCTTCGTAGAGGAGTTAGATCTTGTACACCGCACCCTATTTCTAATTTTGTTTCCTATCATAGCTTTTCTCCTTCTTTTTATACCTTCGTATCCCAATTGTCTTTTGTTTCTATTCTTAACAATTTACAGGATGCACTTGATGATCCAAAATGGAAGGAAGCTATTTGTGAAGAGATGACAGCTCTTCAGAAAAATAAAACCTGGGATTTGGTTGAGTTACCTGTGGGGAAGAAGATAGTTGGATGTAAATGGGTATTCACAGTGAAACATAAGGTTGATGGTTCTGTTGAAAGGTATAAGGCTAGATTGGTGGCAAAAGGTTTCACTCAAACCTATGGTATTGACTACCAAGAGACATTTGCTCCCATTGCTAAAATAAACTCTATCCGAGTTTTACTTTCTTTAGTTGCCAATTTTGGATGGACTCTTCATCGGTTTGATGTTAAAAATGCTTTCTTTCATGGAGATCTAGAGGAGGAAGTGTACATGGATGTTCCTCAATGTTTTGAAGGTTCTACAACTAGAGGGAAGGTATGCAAATTGAAGAAGGCTTTATATGGGTTAAAGTAATCTCCTCGAGCGTGGTTTGAGAGATTTACTCGAGCTATGCTAAAATTTGACTTTAAACAAAGTCAGGGAGATCATACCTTGTTCATCAAGCACTCTTCTCAAGGGAAGGTAACAGCCCTTATTGTATATATTGATGATATTGTGCTAACAGGGGATGATCAGAAGGAGATACATAACTTGAAGAAATGTCTTGCTAGAGAATTTGAGATAAAGGACTTGGGAAATTTGCAATATTTTTTGGGCATTGAAGTAGCTAGATCCTAGAAAGGTATTCTCATTTCTTAAAGAATGTATGTCCTAGATCTTCTAAAAGAAACCGATGCTAGGCTGCAAACCTATTGATACTCCTGTGGAGTCGACCTACAAATTGAGAGAAGATGCTGAGGGCATATTGGTTGACACCGATAGATATCAAAGGTTAGTTGGTAAATTGATTTACTTGTCCCACAATCGTCCAGACATTGCCTATGCAGTTAGCTTAGTAAAGTCAATTTATGCATTCACCTTGAGAGTCTCATATGGAGGCTGTTCATCGGATCATTCGTTATTTAAAATATGCTCCTGGAAAGGGATTGCTATTTTCTAAGCATGATCATTGAGAGTTGAATCATATACAGTTGTTGATTGGGCTGGCTCAGTTACAGGTTGCAGGTCTACCTCTGGTTATTGTACTTTTGTGGGAGGCAATCTTGTGACCTGGCATAGTAAGAAACAGGAGGTTGTGGCTAGATTGAGTGCTGAGGTTGAGTTTAAAGCCCTGGCTCATGGAGTCTGTGAACTTCTGTGGTTGAAGACTTGGTTGAAAGAGCTTGGTTTTGATAGTAATGACCCTATGAGACTGTGTTCTGACAATAAAGTTACAATTAACATTGCTCACAATCCAGTGCAACATGACCGGACTAAGCACAGTGAAGTTGACTGACATTTCATTAAGGAAAAATTAAATTCTGGAGTGCTTTGTATGCCTTATGTTCAAACAAGAGATCAATTAGCAGATATCTTAACCAAGGACTTTAATATCGATATCGATGGATATATCGAAGGTCCAAAAATGTGGATATATCGGATATATCGTTGGATATATCGACAATATCGATATCGTTTTAAAGATATAGTGGATATTATGAGTTAAACATGGATATTTTTATTGAAACTCTGGGAAACAATGATTTAAACTCTAATACACAATCTAGCATCAAAATATTGCAATTTAAATATGTATAATACAAGTATGTGTTGCATAGGGTATAAAAAATATACCGCGCTAAGTAAATAAATAATAGAAAATTTTGCAAATTCAACATTTAAATGTTATATAACATTGAAATAGATTTTTGTAACATTTAAATATAGAGTGCTATTAGACCAAAGGCCATTGGTTTGAAATAATATTTTAAATTATGTGAAATACTAAGCATAGTAAAATGTACATATATATGTGAATCCTAACCTATTCTAATGTGTAAAAATTTCACTAGCAATCAGCAAAAGGGCATTTAAACATGGCAGTGTCGATATATTGAACGATGTCAGCGATATATCTTCGATATCAGCGATATATCTTCGATATCTTCGATATATCGCTGATATCGTTCGATATTTTGTTTTTTGAAAATTCTTCAATTTCGCAACAATATATCGTATCGTTACCCTCCGATATGGCGATATATCGCGATATATCGTCGATATATCGCGATTTTTAAGTCCATGATCTTAACCAAAGGACTAGCAAGTAGAGTCTTTCATAATTTCTTAAGCAAGCTGGGCATGTGTGATATCTTTGCACCAGCTTGAGGGGGAGTGTTGGAAAATAGTTGGTTCTTTGTTTGATATTTCTTATTGATCTGTATTATGCTTAAGGGTATTTAAGTCATTGTACTGATATTATTAGAAATAATAATGTTTTAAGGGAGAGAACCCTAAGCTCTCTTTTTCAGCCATCTCTCTCTCTTTCTTTCTTTCTTCTTCTTTCTTCTCTTTGTGATTATCTATACAAATCTACTTGTTTGAGAGATTTATTCAAGCTATACTGAGATATGACTTTAAACAGAGCTAGGAGGAATTTATCAAGCACTCATCTCAAGGAAAGGTAACTACTTTTATTGTATATGTTGATGATGCTGTATCATGAGGGGATACAACAATTAAAGAACTAACTAGCCAGAGAATTTGAGATAAAGGACTTTGGAAGTCCAAATTTTTTTTTGGACATTGAGGTTTCTAGATCCTAGAAAGGAATCTTCATTTCGCAAAGAAAATATGTCCTTGATCTCTTGAATGAAGCAAGAATGCTGGGTGGCATAACCTATTGGACTCCAGTAGAGCATAACTATATTTTAGGAGAAGATATGATGTAGGACAGACCTTAAGGTATTAACTATTGAATAGGGTTTCCTACAATCAAGCTTAGGAGCGCTAAAAACTTGTTTTCCTTAGATTTTTGGAAAGAGGTGGTGGAATTATGGATGGAATAATGGTTTTGATTTAGTGAAAGTTTAAGGCTGAATATGGTCTGAAATCCAAAGAGAATGCTTGCAGGAAATTCTGGACAGAAAGGGTATTTTAAGGTTTTTCAATTGTAAAGTGTATGGAAAGGTAGGATTAGGCTTTGTGATGAAAGGTAAGGGTTACGGGGGTTGAAATTAAGACTAAGAAAAGGTTGATTGTGGGTTAAAATAAATTACGGTAGTGCTGTAGATGAAATTAATGAACAAGAAATAGAAGAAGAAGAAGAAGATAAACTTTGGAGTCTCACCAAGGGTTTCTAGGAATCTCACCTAGAAGAAGATTGATGGAGTCTTACCATTAATTAAAGCAGAAACTGCAAAAAATTTGATCAATCAATTGTTGTAATTGTGTTTACAAGCCTTGCTTATATAGAGAACAAAAAAGAGTCACTTTCCAAATTCTGCTACTTGTCAAGGACTCTTAGTTTCTAAATTTTATTACTTGTCAAACAAGGAATCTTACCTTTTAAATTAGGACTTCTACAAAAATAATTGAAAGACTCTTATTAATAACTAAATAAGACTTTTAGTAGAAACTCTAGAAAATGTCCTACAAAATAGAACTTTTCGAAATATGAAATTTCTTGTAAGATAAGACTCTAAATTCTAAAAAGGACAGAACTAATTCTCAATAAGGATGGGAAAAAACTGAATTCATAACCGAACACCTACTTTGACACACCTAAATCTGTAAATTTACTAAAATACCCCTAATTATAGAATTTTGACTTTTCTTCAAATTCAAGGAGGCTTGAATCAACATGGTTCAACTGTACCCCCACGAGACATACTCCTCTTCATGTGGCACATATTGTAGGGTGATTGTTGCATTGTGGGGCCCATGTAACTTGTGCAAAAATTTTAAATTCTTCCCACATCAAGATACTAAGGGCACCTTGATCAACAGAGGCAGATATAGTGGTTGATTGGTAAACTGATTTACTTATCATAGTCTTGCCCATGGTCTTAAAAATCGTCAATATTGGTGATATATCATCGATATAACGCCATATCATCAAGCAGCGAAACGATATCATGCCTCGATATTATTTTGACAATATATCGATGATACGTGGATATATCGACAATAGAGATAAAGCAGGAATTTCAACCTTTTTCCACCATTTATCATTGAAATATTGATGGTATATTGAGGTATATCGAGGAATATCGATCCATGTGACTAATTGACTAAAATTTGAGTGTTGTTACTGCTGTCCCCTTTTTTCCCACACCTAATGTCCTCTTATTTTAAAGGCTATTTTAGTAGCTTCTCCAAGCTTCACAAGAAACCAGCCCCCTTTCCCCCTTTACTCAGCTCCTTTACTCCTTTAGCACCTTTACAACTATAACCTATTAGGCTATTACTTTATAATATTATTAATTTATTATTTTAAACCATGAATTTCTTTATAGTATTATTTATTTGTTAGTGTGGACATTAATTTATACACATTTGAAACTATTAGTATTACTCAAGGCTGGTTTGGCATCTTCTCTAAGCTTCATGTGGTACTAATGTAAGTGTATGTCATTAATTTATTGATGTATTGATTAATTATTGTATAAATGATATATATTTATAGATTTTAATTGCATGTGACATTTAGATGTTGAATTTTCATAAATTTCTTTTATTTATTTTCTCACCGCGTCACACCTTTTATACAATACACAACACTTACTTATATTATACACATTTAAATTGCAATCTTTTGATTTTAAATTGTGTATTAGAGTATAAATCATTGTTCCTAAAGTTTCAGTAAAAATATCCGTGTTTAACTAATAATATCCACCATATCTCTAAATCGATATTGATGTTTTCGATATATCCATGATATATCTGTATTTTTGGACCTCGATATATCCATCGATATTGATATTTAAGTCCTTGGTCTTGCCCCAATATTGCCTATGTGATTAGTAAGTAAGTTTATACACTGGCCTAGAGAGTCTTATGTGGAGGTGGTTCTTCGGATTTTTTGGTATTTAAAATTTACTTTTGGAAAGGGATTGTTCTTGTCTAAACATGATCACTTTAGAGTTGATTTAGATAAAGATGCCGATTGGAGGTCCATTTTTGGCTATTGTACCTTTGTGGGAGGAATTTGGTGACATGACACTGTAAGAAACAGGCAATAGTGGTTAGATTTAGTGTTGGAGCTAAGTTTAGAGCCATGGTTCATGGAGTTTGTGAACTACTCTAGTTGAAGGTCTTGTTGAAAGAGCTTGATTTTGATTTTGTGACTGTTGGGTGCCAATTAAAGCTGGCATTACTATTGCTCACAAACTAGTGCAACATGGCATGACTAAGCATACAGGTGTGATTTGTATGCCTTATGTTCCAATGGGAAACCGATTAACTGATATCTTAATTGAAGGAGTGGCAAATAGAGTTTTTCACATTTTCTTAAGCAAGATGGGCATGTGTTATAGCTTAACATTAGCTTGAGCGGGAGTTTTGGAAAGTAGTTCTTAGCTAGTTTCTCTCGCTTATTATTTTGTAATGAGCTGAAGGGTATTTATGTCATTTTACACATGTTAGTAGCAAATAATAAGTTCTAAAGGAGATAACCCTAATTTTGAGCTCTCTTTCTTTTCTTCTACTTTCTTCCTCTTCTTCTTCTTCTTCTTCTTCTTTTTCTATTAATCTAGGCATAAATTTAACTGAAAGATACTAATGCATAGCGAGAAAGGCTATTAGATAGATATTCTGAAAATGGCCTAAGATTTTCACGTATGGTTTCTGAGATAACATGCCTCAAGTTTATGAATTGGCTGCATGCATATAGTGTCTTGATGAAACTTGTTGGAAAAATACCACATCCCACGTCAACCAAGTATTGGGTTTCACATTATTTCATATACCTGTTTGAGCTTTCTACCTAATAGCTTAGGCTTTTAGGTTGGAAACTTAACATGGCATTCCATTTGTGAGCCCATCTTTGTTGTTTACGTGAGAGACCCATTCTTGTTTGTTAGGCCAGCTCTTGAGGGGAGTGTTGGAAAATACCACATCCCACATCGTCTAAATACAAAATTTGACATGACTTGGTATAGTTGCTTGGGTCCTCCACTTAATAGCTTAGGCTGTTAGGTTGGAAACTTAACAAAACTTGTGCATTACTTTCATGAATCTTTCTGGTACTTTCCAAATCTGCACTGTATGGTTACTGGTTGAGATAGAAGCGGTTGATGCGCTATGCAGTCTATGCTGAAGTTGATTTGTCCTTGAGTTCCTCTTGGATAGTGGTAGCGGCTATTTTTGCTGTTATCTTGGGTTAATTTACTAATTCTCCTGGCATTTGAGTAATTGAGAGTTGTTTCATTGGTCAACCATGCATATAAAGTGTGCAGTATGTCCTGATCTAGCATTTTAGTGCAGGGAACCTTTAAATTCATATTTGAAAAAACAAAAAAGAACCTAAGGTTGTAATATCATTATTTATTTAGTACACCTTTTTCATTCTGGGAATCTGATATTACCATACCATTGAGAACGATGTTGACAATTTAAATTTTTTTTATTTTTTATTTTATTTATTTTTAACGAATGTTGCTATGTACTTGCTGATATTTTGGATGGCGGTTGAAAATTTGATGTTTGTATATGTCCATATATATTGTGGTGTTTGATAAACTTCCTGATAATGGCTAATATGTCAAATATATGGATAAAGGTAGCAGGTGATTGTATGTATTTTGATTGCAAAAGGTTACCAGTTATTTTGAAGACTGAGATGCTGAGCAGTGTCCCAATTGGTGTACCTATTTCTAATTGTGATGTAGTGCTTGTTGAAGAAAAAGATTCACCCGATCAAGGAGAAATATATGTTGGTGGTTCCTGTGTTTCTATTGGATACTTTTCTGATTTGACTGATATGTCTTTGGACTATGTAAAGTTGCCTGAAGACTCTACTTTTAAGTGTTCCATCAATGAGCAAAAAAATCAATATTATTTTAGAACTGGTGATTTTGCCAGGCGGCTTCAAAGTGGTGACTTGTTGTTCTTGGGGAGAAAAGATCGCACTATGAAGGTTAATGGGCAGCGTATTGCATTAGAGGAGATTGAAAATACATTAAGGAAACATTCAGATGTACTTGATGCTGCTGTGATTTCGTGTAAAGTTCAAGGAGAACTTGCATTCCTGGAAGCATTTTTAATATTGAAACAGAAGGATGAATCTGCCGAAATTTTGGGGTCTTATATTAGAAATTGGCTGGTTGAGAGACTTCCTTTAGCAATGATACCTAATCACTTCTTCTTTACTGAATCACTTCCTATGTCTTCCACTGGGAAAGTAGATTATGCGTTGTTGGCAGGTTCGACATCAATGACAAAGGATGTGCGGGATGAGATTGGTGAAATCCGGAGCAGTGATCTCTTGCAAGTTATTAAAAAGGTTTGTCCTTCACCCTTAACATTTTTCAAATCTCGCCTTTGCTTTATGGCTTTCATATGACACTTATGTCTGCTCTGATTTCCTCTATTTGGTGACAACTTCTTCGGAGAAGATAGCATAATTTAGTATTTGTAGATAGTGTGAGGACCAGTGGTGCACGTGCATGAGTGGACTCCCATTTGGTGAGTCTGGATTTGGAGCCCTGGATTATTAAATCCACCTAGAGTTGGAGTATAGAAAGATATGAAGAATGATTCCAAAAAAGTTTTTTTTTTTTTTTTTTCCATCTCTTTTATTTCTTTTTTTGATGATGAGGAAATCCTTTGGGCAAACCCCGGGCCCATGTAAGACCCCACAACCCACATGGACCAGGTAAGACCAATGCCCATGAGAACCACGAAAATCTTGTTTGGGTGGTTTCAAGGGGATAGCAAGAGTCGAACTCAAGACTAGGGGAAAATAAGCTATAATACCAAATTTCCTCTCACATCCAACCAATTTATATAGGGGGAATTTTAGATTGGTCGGGCTATGGGAAAATAATTACAGTTAGTAGTCATTGTGAGTTAAGTTAGTAGTCATTTATTAGGAAGTTAGTAAGAAATACGGAGCAATCTTTGTATACAAAAAAATTCAAAGGAGGTGTTCAGAATTAACCTAAAGAATTCTTCTAAAATACATGTAGTTCTTGAAGAGAATGAATTAATAGATTGAACAAATATATTACCGTGAATTCGTTGAGGTTGAACTCAAAATTTCATGAAGTTATTTGACAGGTTCTCAAGTAAGACAATCCCTATGGAAATTGAAGAGAGAGACAAATCTGTTCACACTAAAACAAAATTAATCATTCTAATTAACTTGAAATAAAGTAAATGCGGGTTTGTGATTACAAACCTCAACATGGAAATATCAGATGCGGAACCCTCCAAATGCTTCTTAGCCGATTTCCCTAAGTGAAATCTACAAACCAAGACATATTTTGTTAGAACCCCAATAATGGAAACCTGCCAAAAAAATATATATGAGAGAGAGAGCTTGAGATGGGTTTAAGTTTGAAACCCATTTCAAAATTTTGAAATGGGTATTAGTGAGGAAGGGGGGAGACAGGAGAACACAGAGATTGAAGTGGGGGGCCGTGGCGCTGGGTTGCTGCGCTAGTCTCCCCAGAGGTTTAGGTTCCATGGGTGGGTCCAAAGGGCTTGCTGTGGGATGGTTCCCTGTTATCAAAAGAAAAAAAAAAAGAAAAAAAAAAGAAGGCCGCGGAGGAAGCTTCACACATCTCGCAGAGGAGGCTGAGAGCTTCCGGAAGGAGAGGAAGATTTGAGATATGAAATTTGAAAATTTGAAATGGTAGACCTCCTCCTGCTCTTTTTTTTTGCCCAATTTTCATTTTTTTATTTTACATGTGTCCTATTGCTATAAAATAGAGTGGGAAAAAAGAGAGGAGAAAAACTATTGGGCTGGACACGTAACCTGTTTACTATTCACCTACAGTAACCAAAGGCCTTGGGTTATAATATAAATAAGATTTTATCAAACTAATAATAAGATATGAAAGTAATGAAAGAAGAAAGCAAAAACTAACTTTGGATTCATTAAGGGCATTAAAGCCAAAGCCATCTACCCCCCCCAAAAAAAAAACCTAGAGGTAGATAATAGAGCAATAGCTTCATCTCTCCATACATTGGCAGAAACCTTCACCAATGTTAGCAAGAGTTTGTGTTAAGAGAATTGAGTGCTCTACATTTCATTGATTTAGTGAGATGGTGACACATTAGTTCATTCCTACTATCAACCATGCCAAATCATCATTGATCAAATGATCCTAATGACTAGTTTTTAGAAGACTTTTTTATCCAATTGTACTCGTACATTCTTATTAATTCTCCATCTTCAGCATATATGGAAGAAGGTAATGAATTACATAACAACATTAGTTAAAGTCAAAATTTTTTCTCAGGTGATATGCAAGATTGTATGTCCAAATTAACTTCTAACCCATGCCAAATGTTCTCACTTGAAAATGAAGAATGTAAAGCCTAATACATAATTGGACCAGTGTTCAACCTATTGAATATGACTTTAACTATCTACAATGAAACAGCTAGAGATTAAATTATGAATGTTCGACGAAATCAGTGTCATAATTCAGTTTTACTTAAATTATGAAATTTTGGTATAAACAATCATCAACAATCATGAACATACCTTACCATGCTAAGATCATTAGTTTGGAAGGCTCTTAAGTCAGAATAGAAGCGCCTCATCAACATAAAAAACTTAACCTATGAAAGAACATAAAATTAAAAAAAACCAGGTTTACATGTTACTATGTTAGGTAAATAAGAGCTTCAAAAAATGCATACAGAAAGTAAGATTCAATTTTTTTTTTTTTTTTTTTTTTTTTTTTTTTTTTTTTCCGTCTAACTATACATAGTGAGGTAGAAAATTGAAATAGCTCACATCTCTACTTCTCACTGAGAATTTAAGCATTCTAGATGGTTTATCACAGTGATAAGTAAAAGAACAGCCATGGACCTTCTAATTTATGATGTTTATAATCTTGACCACGCATACCTAGATTGCTCCACACATACCTAGATTGCTCCACCATGATTGATCCAGAAGAAATTTGAAATGACAACTCAGCAAGCAGCTTCTAGTCTCATAACCCCATTATCCACATAATCAGCATCTTGTCCATTCAAAGAGGAACAGGTAATTACAGAGTCCTAAAATGGTTATAAAAATAAAAAATAAAAAAAGAGAGAAAAGAAAATGAAAAAAAAAAAAAAACTAATCACTTTAGAGAGAACGATGTCAAGTAGCAAAGAGCTTTGAATATTATGTCTTTTAGAAGATAAAAATTAAGAATACCTGTAGGGGTTTTAAAGAATATGAATTTTAGATGATAAAAATAAAGAATACATGTAGAAGCTTTGATAAATTGGAAACCCTAAAATGAAAGGGATATAAAATCAATAAGAAGAGAGAGGAACCATACCTGAGCAAGTGAGCAGAGGAATTGATAGTTAAAACAAGGAGATTCAAAATTTGAAACCCAGCCCTCTTCTCTTTTGCCTTTCCAATTTTTTTTTTTCTTCTAATTTCTTCTCTTTTTCATATATTTCGTTTGACCAAGAGAATCTGGAAGTCAGGACATGTCAGAATGTTATCATGACCAGGTGTGTTTTAAAGAAAATTTCCTATATTTTGTTGAACGAAGAATGTTTGATTACTGAGAGATCGTATGGAGAAAAAACTGAAGAATACTTATAATCTGTGTATCACCAATGGAATTTAAAGAAAATTTCACAAAAAGATCAGCGAAATCCTAACCTTATTTGGCCACTGTAAAATCGCTTACTTTGAGAAATCTAAATTTGTACTTAGAGAATGATATAAAGAGGCAAGAATAAAAAGAAAAGAAAAGAGAGAGGCCATACCTGGACAACAGAGGAATCAAAAACCGTAAAAATGAAACAAAAGAGAAACAGTTGAGAAGAGAGTGTGAACATACCTGATCAGTAGACCAAGATACTTTTGAGAGAAGGTGATTTGAGATTTGAAACCCTTTTCTTTTGGTCTTCTCGGGCAGGAAAAGGGGACAGCTTGAGAAGAAGATAGAGGTTTGAAATTTGAAATGGGTAGAGTCTCCTGCTGGTCCTGGTTTCGTATGTTTACTTTCCTCTTATTTTATTTTATTTTATTTTTTAAACCTTTTAAGTGAACATGTGCGCTTCAGCATGTGTGAAAAAAAAAAAAAAGTCGAAAAAAATATGGGGCTGGACACATTATCAGAGCACTGTTCACCTACTGTGTTTGGAGGACTCAGTTTATATTACAAGGAAAATGTTTTGAATTTGTAGTATATAAATTGTGTAACACATTTTTGAGTTGTAAACTTGTGATGCTATTTTAATTTGATTGATCTCAAGGGTGAATTGTTTTCGATGTATACTTGTTCAATTCATCATATCTGACCTCTTAAATATGTTTTGAATTGTCTAATGGGCACTCTTGTTGGTTTGTGCCCATAGTGGTCGTATGTTACTAGCGAACTTGTATAAATCCTTTTTCCGTCTTTTAAGTTAATTTATATATCTATATTTTGCAGGCCTTTTGTGATGCTTTGATGGTTGATAAGATTTCCGATGATGATGATTTCTTTATGATCGGTGGGAATTCCATTGCTGCAGCTCATGTTTCTCATAAGTTAGGTATTGATATGAGATCTCTTTATGTCTTTCGAAGTCCGTCTAGGCTTCAAATGGCTCTTCTTGAGAAACAAGTGTCATGCAGTGTTGTCAGAATAGATGCTAATTGGGAAGTGAAACTGGAAGCAGATAAGAGGAATATGTGTGGTTTGTTTAATTCTGAGACTCCTGATCTTTATAGCTTCAATCCTAGTGGAAGGTTATTAAGGACCCTTCAAGAAGAGAATGATGGTTATCCTGCTATTTCTAAATGCTTGAAGGTGGATTCAAATAATAATGTTACTTTTAAGGGCATTAGTTCAAGGAAGGGGAATCCATGGAGTTCCAACTCAGTGCTCGTGTCATGTTCATATAGCCGGTGCAACAAGGTAATGCATGAAGGGGAATATAGCGTGAATGATGTACGTAATGAAACCTGGTCAGAAGAAGTTCCTAGAAATAAAAAAGGTTCTATGCGAGAGGTGTGGAAAGTCCACATGGAGTCCTGTGTTGATGCATCACCAGTTGTTGTCTTTAAAGATCGGGATATCTATCTATTTATTGGATCTCACTCTCATAAATTTCTGTGTGTTAATGCCAAAAGGTAACAGCATATTCCAGGATTTGGGAAGAAAATCATATCACTTATAAAGGATTCATAAATATTTATCTGTATTACTTCCAGATGATCATATAGTTACTTCTAAATTGTCTATGTGCTCTTCATGCTTAATTGCTGGACTAGAAATACTCAAATTTTAATTCCATTTTTTTTTTCTTCACTTTAAATTATTGAAATAGGTGTATATGTATTGGTCAATCTGGTTAATAGAAACTTTGGTAAAGTTAATTACATGGCATTTCCTCTTTAAAAACCTCTCATGTTCTGTAATTACTCTAGATTCAATATTTTTAATGTAGTGGAAATGGAAAGCTGAAACCACAATTGATAATGCCTCTTTATGATATAGGGAAGCTACCCAATTAATTATGCTAAGCTTGTATGGGGCAGCTTCTGAATTGGAAATGTGGTCGCAGTCCTCGTGCCCATCATTCATGATTACTAGCTTCCCTGCCATCCCTTGATGGCTTTTTTGGTGGCTATGGCCACTAGTGCTTTGAACTCATCACATGAATAACCATCACTGATGCATTGGATGTTTGCCAGAAGATGTGGTCAATCATCGGAGGGTAGTTGTCTATATCTTTCTTTAACCATGGGATTAAACTGGCAAACTCATTAATCGTTATTTGCCTTTATGATTGTGACTCTGAGAAAATGTGAGGTAAGGTGATTCTAAGACTCAAAACAAACCACATGGGGGGTGATGACATGTGAAGAGATTTGAGAGATGAGGAAGAGGAAGATTCTAACGATTGAATGGAAAACTGTTGAATTGAGTGATGGAGGAGGAATGAAAGGCATATGGTTACGCATAACAGAAAGAAGTAAAGGAAGACATGCTGCGATCATGCTTGAGCAAGGAGGAGAAAATTTGATTGTGAATAAGTTGAAGGTGGTCATTTGAAGGAAAGATCTTATTCGGCATTGTGTGAGCAAGCAAGGTTAGAATAGAAGCTATATATTCGAGCTCATAGCTTGTAATACCCCGAGATCCCACATCACCTGGTTGGAAAAAGTGACTGCGCCATATGTAGACTTCGCTCCCTAACTAGTATGATGCGTTTTAAAAGAGTGAGGGGTAACCCAAAGCGCACAATATCATGCTAGTGGTGGGGGCGGGTGTTACAATTGGTATCAGAGCTAGACCAGTCTCGCGGCGTGTGGGCCACGTTGGGACCATACTGTGCACCTGTAGTGCATCCAGCCTGGCGGATGGTGGCTTTGGGCAATGGCAGCGGTGTGGTGGGAATCATTGACCCCATGAGGACGTGTGGTCCTATGGGGGGACGAATGTAATAGCCCGGGATTCCACATCGCCTAAGTGATTGCATTATATGTAGACTTCGCTCCCCAACTAGTATGATGCATTTTAAAGCCTTGAGGGGTAACCCAAAGCAGACAATATCATGCTAATGGTGGGGGCGGGGTGTTAAAATTTTCCGTAAATTATTAATTTGTCAAAGTCTAAAATTTTGGGTTTTAATTTAATTTCTATTACACTAATTACATAATATAATATTGGGATAGGTAAACCCAATAACCAGACACTTTACCCTAATTGGGTTAGTATATAAGGATCCTTATAAATAAATAAATAAAAATCAGTTTCCTTTGTCAGACGTTAAGACTCTTAGAGAGGCAGACTTGAAGCCCTAGATATTTCATTATCTTCCCTTCAAGTGAAAAATAAGGTAGGTAAAATCTTCAAGCTTTTCAGTATATCTATCAGATTATATATATATATATATATATATATATATATATATGTGCACACATCATTTTTGTGGTGAGACTTAATGCTTTTGTCTTCAAGTTTGGTATATAGATATATATAGGATATATATATTTTTCGTTACTCAGGCTATTATAGACATACCGTGAGGGGTTGGTTCAGTAGCAGCATTACTATGAATGGATTTGATTTCCTTTTATTATTATTATTATTATTTAAAAAGGGGCAATCCATATGGGTATGGTGATGTTGCTATTGAATTGGTTTAGGCTAATGTATAGACTTGTAGTGTAATCACATGTACCCACATAGGTCCATACAATGCTATAGGAAAAAGGGGTTTGATGGTTAGCTTTTGGTGTTGGACATGGAAAATTATCATGTGTGGTCACACCTATATACAAGTCTTTGTACACACTTTTGTATGGGACCCCTAAGTTGGGTCTCACAATTTTGGATTGGGTTTTCCATGGCCTACACTACGAAGATGACAAAGTGATTTGGACCATGAATCATATTAAAAATTAATAGATTATAGCTTGATTTTTATTATTTCAGTAGCACATTAATCTAACTAATAAATCATATTAAGTTTAGTAATTAGGTGGACAGTTGGAATTATAACTTAATCCTTAAGTTAATTAGAATTGTTTATTAACTTAGACCATAATTTGTTGATAGCAATATTAATTATTGATCTTAGGTTCAAGCTAAGCGTTGGTTTAGTGAGGCATTTTACTTGGATTTTGACGTTACTACTTGAGGTAAGTGGGAGTATGACATGCCATTCTATTTTATAAAAAATGTCTTTATTTGTTAAATAAATGATTTTCACGAATGATTTTTATATCTATTCAAACATGCGTATTTTATTTGAATGAGCCAAGCAAATGATATTGTTATTCCGTTTCAAGTAATGCTTGATCAGATTTATTAATTATTTGAAACTATGTTTTGCCAAATGGTTTATATTTGAAAATGGATTTTATTTGCAACTCTGGTTTGACCGCTTTATGTCTAACCCTGGTCAATAAGGGTTAAGTTATTGGCCTTTTGGTTCCTTTTGGTTCCAATGTTGTGGCCTCGGTTAGTAGGGGATAATATTAATCTTTGGTACCAACGCTCTGTTTAAGTCTCCTCTTGATAGGAGCACCGTTTGGACCTGTCTAAGTCATTTGTGTGGTTAGCCAGAGTTACCTGTTAAATTTGTATTTGTTTTGATTTGAAAGCTCTGAATGTTTATTTGAAATTTGTTATTGATATGAGAAGTTTGAAAATTTACATTTCTTTTGAACATTTTTTGGAAAATATTTAATTGTGGTAAAAAAAATATGATTTATTGAAATACATTTTTATGAAAAACTTGCGCGATTAGCTTGGCTTATTCTTGTGTATGTTATACTCAAACAATATTTTTCAAAGGAGTAGTCTGTTAGATTGCTGGCTGAGTGGCATAGAGCGTGTTAGGCTAGCAGCTATTAGATTGAACATTATTTAGTATTAGTTTCCGTAGTGTTTTCCTTTCCTTATGAGTGGATTATTAACTCATTTTAGATGTTATTTGTTAAAGTTTGGATTTATGAGGTATGAGTAGACTTTTTTTCAATTATTTTAGTTATTGTTGGTGATTGTGACATCATCGAATCTTTAGAAATTATTAGTACATTAAATTTCATTGTTGGAAATTTTATTATGGATGGAATATTTTATTGATCACATGTATGGTTGGAATATGAATGTTTAGTTGCGCCTTCAGACTCGATCACTTGGGTTTGGGGTGTGACATAGCTAGTGCTTGAGGACACTTCATTAGGTTGTTGGAATTCTTGGGGAAAGGATTCTCTAGATCTATTTTTATTCCTGAAGGTGAATACGGCAGTGGATGGGTAGCATTCTTGCAAGTTATAGAGAGCGGATTTTGCAAGGGGGAGAAAAGCACATAAAGCAAACCTTTAATTCTCTATACTCCAATATATGGGAGATACCCTTGTATTCTGACAATCTAATTCTCTATAGCACATAAAGTTAATCCTTAATTCTCTATACTCCAATAGATGCAAGTTACAGATGCTAATGTCACTATAGGAGGGGAGATACCCTTGTATTCTGACAATCTATGCTCGTGATGGTAACCCTTTGGAGATTGGGATAATGCGGTTGTCATTGAAAAATTTAACCCTAAACTGGAATAGGGGTTGATTGGAAATAGGGTATCTATCAGTTTTAGGGTTCCCAAACCTATCAGGTTAATTTTGTTCTTTGGAAATAACATTACCCTCATATTTTGCTTCTCTTATGAGTGGTTTCGGTTCTTTTTATGTGTGATAAGACGAATGTATTGTTGTGTAGAGATGGAGGTCAAATCTTAACACTTTTGTCTCCTCTGTTCCAATTTCAGGAGGGTGGATTGATGTCTATGGGCTTCGGTTTCACTGGTGGACAGGTCTTGTATTCAAGAAAATAGGGGGTTGTTGTGGGAGGTTAGTTGGAGTCAACGACTTAAATATCGGTATCGATGGATATACTGATGGTCCAAAATCATGGATATATCGGTTTTATCGATGAATATATCGAAAATATCAATATTGATTTATAGATATGATGTATATTATTAGTTAAACACGGATATTTTTTATTGAAATTCTAGGAAACAATGATTTGGACTCTAATAAACAATCTAGCATCAAAATATTGCAATTTAAATGTGTATAATACAAGTATGTGTTGTGCAGGGTATAAAAAATTTGATCCAATGAGAAAATGAATAATATAAATTTATTTAAATTCAACATCTAAATGTCACATGAAATAAATTTTTTTAAATATATATCATTTACATAATAATACCATATACCAATAGTTGTTGAATTATATATGGTATATGTGTGTCGGTGTCACTGTGTGTGTGAAATTGTAAGGTGTGGAGGCCTTTGTCTAAAAGTTTGAATGATAGAATTATAGAAAAGCTAAAGAGCCTAAAACATTAAAACAGTTGGGAGTGGCAGCCCTTTAGCCCTTCATGTGAAGGCACATAGAATACAAAATCTTTTAAGCCCTTAAAGTAAAAAAGGATCTACAATTTTGTAAAGTAAAAAGGTATACAATTCTACAAAGTATTGGTATTTATCGATATATATTCGATATATCAATATATAGCGTCGATAACTTGTGATAAAATGGGAGATATTCTTGATATATCTTGATATAATCAATAAGTACTGATATTCTCGCTATATCGTCTATATATCCACGATATTCGGCTAAAAATAAATCACCATAGAATTTCATATCGATGTGCACCAATAAATGGATATATCGCCGATATTTCTGATATTTAAGACCATGGTTGGAGGGCACCCCAACAATTTTCGATTTGGAGGCTTGTCCAAGGCCAGATTGTGGGTTGATAGCCAATAGAAGGGAGGGATTTCGTTGCTGGTGGTGGTTGCCGATAGGGGAAGGAGATTTACTATTCACATTAGTTAGGTGTTGTTTGAAAATGATGAGTTGACTCGCTAGAAGGTGTTTCTTAGTCAATTCGGAAAGATGAGATGAGTCGCATGAAGCATAATCAACAGCTGCCCATTCAATTTTTAAATTTTGATCCTATTCTAACAAAGGATGGCCAACGTGAGATGCGCATAGGGTTGAAGACTGCTCATGCACGTGGAAGGGTCTGACACTCTGATTCATTTTGATGATAGATATGGAAAGCAGCGGAATTCTGCAGATGTGGGTTATTGGGCTGATATTAGTAGAGGTTTGGGCAAGCTTGAGCCCAATAAAAAAGATTGATCTAGCTTGGGGTGATTCTAGTCCTTTCTATGAGACCAATAATAATAATATTTTTCACTAGAAAGATATAAACCTCAGTGGTGGTGATGCAGTGCAGCACTAGAGTAATGCTATATGTGGCTGTTATGGTGGGATTAAGGCTTGTGATTTTAGTGGCTGAAATTTCAGTAAATTGGTTGCTGGAATTTCTGGACAGCAGCTAGTTTAAGGTTTTGGATATTAGGGCAAAGGCTTATCGTATAGTAACAGAGTTCGGGTTATTGAAGTAGGGTTTCATGTCAAGACAAAAATGAAAATAGGGGCTGGTTGTGGGTTAATTAGAAAACACAGCACTTTAGAGATTTGAATAAAAGAGAAGATAAAGGAAGAAGAAGAAGACAGAATCAAGGCAAGCATTCCTTCAATAACCAAACCGACATACTCAATATATCAATAATCAAAGTGTAAATTCGTTTTGGTACGATAGCCTTTATTTATAAACTGTAGAAAACTTGCTAGGCAAACACCTCCTAAAAACAACACTAACCATTATGGAAACCAAACTGCAAGTAAATTCATTTTTGTGTTCTATTTTGATGCCTAATCATTGTATGTTTCTTTCTGCAAGAATGACATAATGGAGTATTTAACGGAAAAAAGAGAAGAAATAATGAATACACTCCATAATATTTTTTATTATGTCAAGTGTTCATTTATTAGATTGGGCATAAACTTCTTAGTGCTCTTGTCATCTTTCATTTTTCCATCTTAATGCAAGAGATTTGAAGCCATTTAAAATGAATATTTTAGTTGTCTAATTAAAATACTGAATTATCATATTCTAGTGGATTTGTTCAGTGGGAGATTGAACTGGAAGGACGTATTGAATGTTCAGCAGCAATTCTTGGTGATGTTTCTCAGGTTTTTCTTCAAAATATCGTTTATAGCTTCTCTTGTTGTTCCATTTGACATTGAGCTTTGCAAGAGCTTCTCCTCTTTTTGACATGCGATGTCTCTATAGGTTGTGGTTGGATGCTACATGGGGAAAATATATTTTCTTGATTATATGAATGGAAATATCTGTTGGACTTTTCAAACAAGTGGCGAGGTATGATATTTGTAATGCATTTTTCACATTTCTTTTGCATTTTTGTATGTTAAAATTCAATTTTTATCAAGTCGGAAAAATTTAATCTTTAACAAATAGGTCATTGACTTGTTACTTTATTGGCCATGTTTGGGGTTGAATTTTTTTGGGAACCCATGTGCAATTATATTATAGTTTTTAAGGAGATCAATAGGATAAGTTGTCATAATTTATGAACAGCTGTACCTTTTTATCCCATGTTTCAAGTTTCAACCACCCTGTGTGCGTGGCTGCTCTCACTTTGGGGTGGTGGATGGAAAGTAAACATTTGAAGATATAGTTGGGATGAATTTTGTGATGTGTTCACATGCCAAATATTGCAAGATACTACATTTTGTTTGAACATTTTGGTTTGGTCGCCCTTGAAATAAAACATTTAGAAATGTTGTGACAAATGCAGTGGAAATGGTGAGATGTTTTTGAGACACATGGGCTTCAGTACCACAAGGCCACCAGGAATTTAGAAGCTGGTGGGTTGTTTAACCTCCCTGCTTGTTGCTCTTATCAACTTATTTCATGTTTTTTGAGGGTCTACCCCCACCCACAAATTATCATAGGTTAATGGTTTTCGCCAGTCTTAAAGTCATAGATGAGATAAAAGTCAAGCTTATATAATATATGTGGTGAGTTCGAAAAGAGGGCTTACTAGTGGATGTTCTCTCCACACAACAAGAAGGATTTTAAACTTAGGTTGAAGAAGAAGAAGAAGAAGAAGATAGACCCCTTTAAGAGAAAGCCGTGTAAGCAGAAGAAGATTGCCTGGAGGATGCAATTGGATGAGGGACAAGGGTCTGCTCAGGTTATTTTTCTCTGTTCTTCCATCTACAGAAGGGAGGTTTACATTACCAGATTGGGATTCAAGCTGGGGTTTCTCCCATAGAGTTTTGGGAGTTGTTTTCTTCAATTATGTAAGTTGGAAGAAGTTGAAAAGCTTTGAAAAATAAATGGGTGTTTTGATTGAGGAGTATTGGTGACAAGCAAGTCAAGTAAAACTGTAAAAGGTCAGTTAGCTCTGAAAGGCTTTGAGCAAAAGAAGGGTGTTGAATTTGATGATATTTTCTCACAGGGTTGTCAAGATGTCTATAATTTGGGTGATCTTAGGCCTTGTTGCAAGCCTAGATCCAGAGGTTGAACAATTAGATGTGAAGACCACTTTCCTTCGTGGTGACTTAAAGGAGGAAATCTATATGGAACATGACGTAGTGGAAAGCGTATGAAAGAAAAAGAGCACCGCCTTCTTAGAAAATACTTGAATCCATGAGCAATAGAGTAACACACTCGAATCCACGAGCAAAAGAGTAAAAACTTTGTAAATAAATTCTTATTAATCAAAAGTTCAATTTTTGCCCATAGGGCTACATGCCCAACTTACGTAGCGGAAAGCGTGTATGAAAGAAAAAGGGCACTGCCACCTTAGAAAATACTCGAATCCATGAGCAATAGAGTAACACACTTAAATCCATGAGCAAAAGAGTAAAAACTCAGTAAAGAAATTCTTATTAATTAGAAGTTCAATTTTTGCCCATAGGGCTACAAGCCTATTTATAAAGAACTAAAGCTATGAACTAGGAAATCCTAGTTCTACTAGAACAAGTTAAACTAATTAGAAAAAGGGTATAACAAATTATACTAAACCTAGGAAAACATGAAAATAGGAAAGGAATAAGCAAAACAAGTTATGAACATAACTTGATTTGCCCTCTAGTGCGACTTTTTTCTAAATCTAGTTATGATGCTTACTAGATTTGCCCATTGTGCGTAAGCCTTTGTGATGACTTTTGATGATCCAGCGCGGTAACAGGCGAAGGCTCCTCAGCAATGGTACAAAGAACATATCCTACATCAGAACAACTTCAAGGGTTTGAAGTGAAGGACAAAGAACATATGGTTTGCAAACTCAAAAAAAGCTTGTATGGGTCAAAGCATGCTCCTCAGCAATGGTACAAGAAATTTGAATCTTTAATGGTGAATCATGTGTACAAAAGAACGAGTTTAGATCATTGTGCTTATGTTACAAAGTTCACGGATAGTAACTTTGTTATTCTTTTGCTCTATGTTGATTGTTGGAATGATATTACTAGTATCGTTAAGTTGAAGACAGATTTGGGGAAATCCTTTGACATAAAGGATTTAGGTCCCCCCACCAAAAAAAAAAAAAAAAAAAAAAAAAAAAAATTGGGCATGGAGATTATTCGTGATTGGAGATTAAGAAAGTTGTGGTTATCACAATGAAAGTATGATGAGCGGTGCTTGAAAATTTCAATATGAAAAATATCAAAATGGTTGCAACACCCCTAGCAGGTTACTTTAAGCCTAGTTTGAAGCAAAGTCTTTCAAATAAGAAGAAAGGAATGAGATGAAACTTATTCCTTATGCCTTTGCAGTAGGGAGTTTGATGTATGGTATGATTTGTACTAGGCCAGGTATAACACATGGAGTATGTGTGGTTAGTAGATTCCTTGCAAATCTAGGTAAGGAGCATTGGACAATAGTGAACTGGATGCACCAATTCAGACCTGGCAGGTGATGTTGATACCATGATATCTACTTTTGGTTACTTGTTCACTTTTGCTGGGGAAGCTATTTCATGGCAATCTAGGTTGCAAAAATGTGTTGCTTTTTCCACAACATAGTAAATAGCAGCTACGGAATCGGGCAAAGAGATGTGGATGGCGAGGTTTTTGTAGCAACTGGGGTTAAAGCAAGACAAGTATGTGATCCATTGTGATAGTCAAAGTGGTAATGACCTTAGGAAGAATGTGACATATCATGCATGGACAAGGCATATAGATGTTTACTATTATTGGATTTGAGATGTCTTGGAAAAAAATGTTGATGAGATAAGATCATTTCACATAGATAGAAATTGTCAGACATGTACAAAAGACAAGCAAGAACTTTGTAGGGACTTGGTGGATATGGATGCTGTGATCATTGGTACTTGGGCATGAGATCCACTAAGCCAGAGGACTCCTTATCATGGGTCTAGAGGGGAGACTGTTGGGCTTGTACACTTATTTCATCTATTTTTGGGGTCAAGCCACATGTAGAGTGGACCCACACAGATTGTCAAAGGTGTTGGGTTTTGGCGTTGTCGTAAAGGTATATATGAGATTAATGTTAAGCTTATAAAATATATATGGTGACTGTTAAAAGAGGGCTTAGTATTGGGTGTGCTCTATATACAACAAGAAGGGTTTCTTGGGTTAAAGAAGGCACAGGAGGTTATTTTTCTCTATTCTTCCATCTACAAAAGGAGCTTTGCACTTGGATTGGGACTCAAGCTGGGATATGTCCAATACAATTTTAGGAGATGTTTTTCCTCACCTTTGTAAGTTGGAAGAAGTTGGGAAGTTTCTTATTTTGATGTATATGTATGTGTCATTTTTCTTGTAAAACCTCAAATTCTTACTTGAGTTGACCTCTAGTACTCATTCATTGTTGATTTTTGGATTTCTTGGTGGTGCCCGATGATTTTTCCCTTCTTTGGATGGGTCTTCCATGTAAATTGATCTTGTTGTAGTCTTATACTGTAAGGAATTGATGTAGAAAACTACGTAGCGGAATACATTGAATAACAAAAATTTTGGTTCAATTCTTTATAGCCCTGAATCTAATTGCGGTTCATTACAAAACAAAAAACCCTAATTACATGAAGAGGGTGATGACTTACATGAGGTCCTTAAGTTGAAGATTGTTGGTTGATTGTTGAGTATCACAAGTGTCTTGCATCCACAGTAGCCACACCAAGCAAAATCCTTCAAGTTGCTCTTATTTTACTCCTTAGGGTTTGCTAGAAGGAGAAGACAAAAGAGTGAGAGAGAGAGAGAGAGAGAGCACTAGGGCGGGCCAATGGGAGTGTGGTTATGAGTATTATGTGATCTTAATACACACGCTAGTGTGTATTTTATTGACACATACAAGGGGCCCGACCATGGGAGGAATCCCATTCCTAATAGAATTTGTACAAGTTATAATAATTGCACAATAACCCCTCCAAACTTCATCTTATGTAAGTATGGCCCAATCAACAAATTCTTATTACACTCGTATCCTTTCTCTCACAACTTAAACTCCCACTTTGTTTATGGGTGTGTGATCCATTGGGTTTACATCATCTAGTAGTAGGTAGTAGCCCTATAACTGTCCAATTGAACACTTTCTATTAAGGGTCTAATTGAAACTCTTTCCAATTCCCTAATTGATATCTTATATCAATTAGAGCTTTTATTAATCATCATGAGTAACATCTAGTAATAGCTCATGATGTAGTCTTTGTTAGGATATTCTTGTATATATATTGTATTTTAGGGGTGTTTTGGGTATTTCTCTTGTATAGGTTTCCTAAGTATATATACTCTGTATTATACTGATTTATCTAATAAGAAATATTCCTTTTTGCAAAACTCTTATGGTATTAGAGCCATAAGGGACGTATCTCTCTTGGCAGTGGCCCCTTTGTCTCTCTCTTCTCGCACTTGTGCATCTTCTCTTTGCAGCGGGGCCATCGTCTCTTTGTTTTGATTGTCGAAGCATTCAGCAGACCCATTCACACACCCAATCGCAAGTCAGAACACCTCTACACACCCAATCGCATGTCACAAACCCATTCGCACACCCAATCGCAAGTCGCAGACCCATCCGCACACCTAATCGCAAGTCGTAGCATCTCTTTCTCTCTCAAAGCTATTGTTGTCTCTATCGCAAGCTTCTTTTCTTTTATCGCATCACAAAATCAGCCTTAGTACACCCCATCGCGAGCTCCATCTTTGTCGATATCAGCAATAGCCTCCTTGCACAGTCATATCTCTTGAAGCAAGCTCTGCATCTTCTCTCTCTCTCCCTATTGCAAGCCTTAGACTCCTTTGCACAGTCGTGAAACATTTCTCGGCTGTCGCTCTCTATTGCATGCTGTACCTTAGTGGTGTACCTCAGTTGTGGTTCATAGGATTTGCTATTTGCATTTTTTTTTTTAAATTTATTATTGACCAATCAGGTGTTTGTTGAACTCTCCCTTATTTCACTATGACAACCAATAATTCAGATTCTCTTCAGGCCATTAGTGTCAAATTGACAGGTGATAACTACACCTATTGGGCTTATGTTATGAAGAATTTTTTAATGGGCAAGAATATGTGGGGTTATGTGACTAGCACTGTTAAGAAACCTAGTGATGCCAAAATTGAAAAATTTGAAGAGTTACTTTCAGTTTGGGAAATGAACAATGCTAAGATTATTACTTAGATAAATAATTTAGTTGAACAATCTATTGGGATGCAATTGGCTAAGTTTTCTACCGCCAATGAAATTTGGGATTATTTATCCAGGGTCTATGTTCAATCCAATTTTGCAAAGAGATCAATTAGAACATGACATAAGGGAAACTCCTCAAGGTAATCGAAGTATTCAGGAGTTTTATGTTGTTATGATTGGTTTTTGGGATCAACTGGCTCTTACAAAACCCAAGGAATTGAGTGTGAATGCTGTGTATTGTACCTATAGGGAGGAGCAGTGCCTCGTTTAGTTTTTGATGGCCCTTCGGGATGAGTTTGAGGGGCTTCGTGGCACTATACTTCATCGTATTCCTTTCCCCTCAATTGATTAAGTGGTTAACGAGTTGTTAGCCGAGGAAATTCATTTCAAGTCCAAGAAGGGGTTGCTTCCTTTGCGTATTCCCTCAGTGTTTGCCGTTCCTTCCAAGCCTCATACTAGTACATAGAAAGTGGTCCCTGGAAGCCTCAAATAGCCATGGATGAATGTAGCTTCTGTCATCAGAAGGGTCATTGGAAGGCTCAGTGTCCTAAACTATTGGGTCAACAGTTTTGGCTCTTCTTAACTGCTTTCTCATTCCTATCAGCCTTGGAAGAAAAGTGGTGCTTAGCATACAGCTGCTATGCCCCCTCTACTGATGGTCAACCAGATCCTTCCTTGGCCATTATAGCAGAACATTTGCGGAAACTTTTTAGTTCTTCTCAGCCTAATGCTCTCTTTGTCACACCTTTCGTAGGTTTGTCCTCACCTCCTTTAGGTATATCTCGGTTTACATGGGTATTTGATTTAGGTGCTACACATCAAATGACTCATGATCCTTCTTTATTTGTTTATTCTTCATTTCCTCCTTCTTCAGTAACTGTTATGACTGCTAATGGTACTTCTATGCCTTTAGCAGGTGTTGGGTCCATTTTGACATCCTACTTCTCTTTACCTAATGTTTATTGTATTCTTCAGTTGTTTTTGAATTTAATTTCCATTAGTCAACTTTGATAGTGGCTACATTGTTCACTTTTCTTCCATTGGTTGTATTGTGCAAGATCATCACTCCAAACAGCTGATTGGGACCGGTTGTAAGGTGGGAGGGCTGTTTATGCTAGAAGAGTTGCATATTCCTACCTTGGCTGCTTCTACAGTAGATTTTCTTCTTTTCGTTTAAATTCTAAATCTTCCAGTTTTTATTTGTGGCATTCTCACCTTGGACATGTTTCTGGTTCCCGTTTGAAGTATTTAGTTTCTACTAGTGTTTTAGGGGATTTGCAGAGTCATGACATTTTTTATTGCAATGGTTGTAAACTTGCCAAATTTACTACCTTACTTTTTAATACAAGTACAACTATTTCTCTTGCACCTTTTGATCTTGTTCATTTTGATGTGTGGGGACTTGCCCTTGTGACCACTAAAGGTGGATCTCGGTATTATGTTTCTTTTATTGATGATTATAATAGGTATTGCTGGGTTTATCTTATGAAGCATCGATCTAATTTTCTCTCTATCTTTGCTGCTTTTCGTGCTATGATTCGTACTCAATACTTTGTTATCATTAAATGCTTTCATTGTGATTTGGGTGGGGAATATCGAGACACTGATTTTCTTAACATGCTAAACTTTGATGGCACCCTTCAGCAGTCCTCCTCTACTGATACTTTTGAACAAAATGGTGTTACCGAGCGTAAGCATAGGCATATTATGGGGACTGCCCGTTTATTGTTACTTTTTGCATCGGTGCCAAGCTCCTTTTGGAGGGAAGCTCTTTTTATTGCTGTGCATCTTATCAACTGCATCCTTTCTATTGTTACATCTAGCATCTCTCCTTTTACATGACTGCATGCTAAGTCTCCTGATTATTATGCATTACGTGTGTTTAGATGCACTTGTTTTGTTCTCTTACCCAAGGTTGCACGCACTAAGCTATTTGCCTGATCAGTGATATGTTTGCTTCTAGGTTATGGTGCTGGTCAAAAAGGCTATCGTTGTTATGATCTTATTGCCAAAAAATTGTATGTCTCTCATCATGTAGTATATCTTGAGCATATTCCTTTCTTTTCTATTCCTTCTGCTACCAATGTGGTTTCTCAATTTGACCTTATTTATCTTAATCCCTTTTCGGCTAATGTTCCTTTTGATTATTGTATCAGTGATTTAGTTCCCTCTGATCTTCCTTCTATGTCTTCTTTGTTTGGTTGTCGTCCTCCTATTATTCATACATATTGTCGTAGGAACAAGGCTTCTTCACTTGTAGATTCTGCTCTTCCCACTCTCCCAGCCGAGACCTCTTCAACTTCTGGTAATGTGGATTCTTCTGTCTCTTGCTATCCTTAGCGAATTCGTTAGTGTCCTGATCGTTTTGGTTTTTCTAATACTTGTTATTCGTCTGACTTTTGTTCTTTCTCATCTTCTCTTCATTCTCTTTCTGAGCCCACCTCCTATAAGGAGGCTATTCTTGGCCCTCTTTGGCTATAGGCTATGAATGAAGAGCTTTTTGCTTTGCATACGACCAACACATGGGATCTTATTGCCTTACCTTTAGGCAAACGTGCCATTGGCTGTAGATGGGTTTATAAGATCAAAACCAAGGCTGACAGTTCTATTGAGCGATACAAAGCTTGTTTGGTTGCTAAGGGTTATACACAGGAAGATGGTATTGATTATGAAGAAACCTTTGCTCCTGTTGCCAAGATGACCACAGTTCGCACCTTAATTGCAGTAGCTGCTGTTCGCAAATGGCCTCTTTATCAAATGGATGTTAAAAATGCCTTCTTGCATGGTGATTTGTTTGAAGAAGTTTATATAGTTCCTCCTTTTGGTCTTTCACATTCTCTCGGTTAAGTTTGCAAACTTCGCAAAGCTCTTTATGGTTTGAAGTAGGCTCGGGCTTGGTTTGCTAAGTTTTCTACCGTAATTTGTGATTTGGGTTTCCGCTACAATGCTCATGATTCTGCTTTGTTTTTTCGCTCGACCTTTGCAAGGCACATAATTCTTTTACTGTATGTTGATGATATGATAATCTCTGGTGATGATATTGTTGGGATTTCTCTTCTCAAAACTCAGCTTTAGCATCATTTTGAGATGAAGGATTTGGATTTGCTTTGCTACTTCCTTGGGATTGAGGTTACTTCAACTCCCCAAGGGTATCTTCTTTCCCAATTCAAGTATGCTGCTGATGTTATACAACGTGCTAATTTTTCTGACTCTCAGACTGTTGATACTCCTATTGAGCTTAATGTCCGTTACACATCTACTAATGGTGTTGCCTTGGAAGATCCTCATTTGTATCGTGTGCTTGTTGGTAGTCTAGTCTATCTCACAGTCACTCGTCCTGATATTGCTTATGCAGTGTATATTGTTAGCCAATTTGTTTCTACTCCGACTATGGTTCATTGGCTGCCCTTCTTCGTATTCTGTGATATCTTCGACGTTCTTTGCATCAGAGTTTGTTATTTTCCTCCACTTCTTCTCTTGAACTTCACGCCTTTTCTGATGTTGATTGGGATGGTGATGCTATGGACCGTAGATTTACCATTGGCTACTGTGTTTTTCTGGGTGATTCTCTCAATTCTTGGCGGAGTAAAGAAGCAGACTGTTGTTGCTCACTCCTCCGTTGAGGCCGAGTACCGCGCTATGGCTACTACTGCTGTTGATCTTGTTTGGTTGTGCTGGTTGCTTACTAATCTGGCGGTTTCTTCCTTGTCCCCTATTCCTATGTACTGTGACAATCAGAGTGCTATTCAGATTGCCTATAACTCTGTTTTTCATTAACGCACTAAACACATTGAGATTGATTGTCATTTTGTGCGTCATCATTTTCAGCAGGGCACTCTCTCTCTCTACCTTTTGTTCCATCTACTATGCAATTGGCGGATTTCTTTACCAAGTCCCACACTATTTCGTGCTTCCGTTTTTTTACTTAGCAAACTCTCGATGTTTACTCTAATCACATCATGAGTTTGAGAGGGGGGGGGGGTGTTAGGATATTCTTGTATATATATATATATATATATATATATATATTATATTTTAGGGGTGTTTTGGGTATTTCTCTTGTATAGGGTTTCCTAGGTATATATACTTTGTATTATACTGATTTATCTAATAAGAAATATTCTCTTTTGCAAAACTCTGAGTCCTAAATGAAGATAAATTTAAGAACCTTTCATTTATAGTTAAGGTACAAGTACATCCTTCCATCAATATAATGTCTGATTAAACTAATAAGGCATGAAAGTCTATCAAGTCCCTAGTTTAATACTTTATGAATATTCACAAATATTAGCTCAAGTATATGCACTATGAAAACTCTTTTTCCATACTCATCCTGTTATGGCCATAGACTTACATGAGTTATATAGTGAATGTCAATTGAGACATTTTCTTCCTTTTTACTGAGTAATAGATTCCTTGTCTATCACACATATGCCTCCATACATGTAGCAATAGAGCCAATGAACACCTTTGTAAGTTCTTTGTGGGATATACAGTTAGTGCTATCAAACTTCTAAAGCCGCATGCACAAGACAACCATGGTGTCTCAGGTCTAAAGATTACTTATACCGCTGCAAGCCTGCAACTATAAGATATTGATTAATAGACAAGTAAAACTCCATTCACTATTCTCAAAGTAAGATGGTCGTAATTAGTGTACTTGTTCCTTTAACAAGCACCCACATGTTTTGTCTTATTGTTTCCATACAAATAGGTTGAGACTAGCTATGCTCCTAAAGAGTCAACATAACATGTGCTGGTCCTATGGTTCACCATTGTCTATCACAATGAACCTTCAACTAGGAATAGTTTAGGAGTGTAGTACACAGATATGGTCTCTCCATCACAACACTTTGTGATATCTTATTCTCAACTCTAACTTCATAGACATATCATGTAAATATAAAATAACACAATAAAAATGATAGAATAAAGCCCTTTATTAAATAATAAAATCAATTAACAATTAATGAAATCTATTGATTGTTCATTATCCCTAAAGTATCATCTTTATGATTGGCTATAGGGCATACAACTAACACATAGTGCTTGAGATTGTTCTTGTGGTTTAGTTGTTTGGGAGCTACCTAGGGCTTTCATAGAGGGGAAGGTCTTGCTGCCAACAAGCTTTATTATGGAGAAAGAATTTATTAAGAATAAGAAAGGAATATAAAGGCCGCAAGAGGGGCAAAGGAGAATGAGATCTCCTAATAAACAACAATTAAAGCAACAAAGGTGTATATATAAACTGTGACAGCTTGAAATGGGTAAATTGTAGGTTCCACCTATACAAACCATAGGTCTTAATGGAATTGGAGCATGAGTAATGGGAAACGATTGGTTGTTGTTGCATCATGCTTTCTTGGTCTTTTTAATCTATCTTGCAAATTTTCTTCAATTTACTTTCTATTTATTAATTTTATGGCACATATTTTACCAATTGGTTTGCTTATCCTGCTGTTTGTTTGACTGGGGCTTCATTATTTACTTTTGAAGGTAAAGTCACAGCCAGCCGTAGACAAACACAGACATTTGGTGTGGTAATGTTTCTGCTATAAAGAACTAATCATTCTTTTAGTGATGAATTGATAAGATGATAAGGATGAATCTTTTTTCCTTTGCTCTTTTATATACAAATGCATGGTATTGTTTTCACGACTATGTGTCACTATATGAGTCAGACGTGGATAACTGACCTTTTCATGTTGACATTTTAGATTTCCATTTCAACCTGCATGTTTTTGGAATACATATGTATTTATTAACTTGGACAATTGGGCTTTTGCACACTTGTACTTTTGGGTTGTATTTGATACTCATCTTTAGTGTGCTTGCAAGTTAAAACATAACAGCGACTTCTTTTTCTTTATGAACATTCTCTCGTTTACTTTTTGACAGTGGTAGTTTGTTACAATCTATAAGATGAAGCCCTTACATTTCATGAAATTTAACACCATGGGAGCTGATTGTGTCCCCAAAAGTAACAATGGTTACTAAGAATTTTTTTCCCTATCTCACACAAATCTTCTCTTAAACAAAATTTAGAAATCTCTTACAAGCATTGCATATGACCTCTTTACTTTTTCTTGGAAGCAAATAGTATATATTGAAGGGAGAAGATAAGTACAAGTAGAAGGATAAGTCATCCTTACACAATGAACAGAGTGAGTAGATGCAAAAGAAAGAATAACATTAAAGAAGGAAAGACACGAGACCAAAAAAGAAAGAAGCCTTCAAGGAGGATAAAAATGTCCATTGAAAGTCTGAAGATTGAAGTCTACCCTTCTTGGTAGAGAATCTACTTCTTCATTAGCTGATATGCCCACTGACCTTAGGCTCCACACTAAGAGAGCTCTCTAAGTCTAAAATCACACCATTATTGTTGGTGTTTCCTCAAAAAGTTTAAAGTGTGAAGTCTCCTCATTTTGCTAGAGAATCCAGTTCTTCATTAGCTGATATGGCATCATACCTTAGATTCCAGAGAGCTTGCTAAGTCCAAAATCTGTCTAGTAATGTGGGCAAAATGTCAAGACGCTAAGCAATGCTTCCTCATCCACTCAATAACTAACAAATTGTCATGCTCAACTTGAGAGAAAGAGAGACCTAATCTCTTTGCCTCCCTCAGCCCTTATGAGGATCCAGCAGCTTCACTTTTGAAAAAGTATCTATTCCAGCACGCAAGGAGAAATAAAAAAACCATGCCACCAAGATGGTCTTGAGGACCCCTCCAATACCCAGCTGGCCTGCGTTATCAAGTGAGCACCAATCAAACATAAGATTAACTGGGCTCCACTTTGGTCGTAGAACAAGGGAAGATCTTGTTGATGAGAAACTTAAAACCCAATCCCTGAGGACATAATCCTGATGAAACCTTCAAATTTTTTGAAACCAATTCCTAAAGGGAGGCTATAAAAACAACTCTCCCACTATATCCAGCAAGGAATGTTGTGCCTTGAAAAATTTGTCGCTCCTTTTTAACCAAGGAACCCAGTAAATTGGCAATGTTGGCCTAGCCTACAGGGTTTGCAAGGCTAGGGTTAGCATCATTCTGGTTACGACTGCTTAAACCATGGTGCTTGGCTATTACACTGCCCTTTAAAGATTTGTGGGCACCTGTCCCTGATGCTAGTTGGTTTTAGGTGAAATGGTTAGCACTTGGTCCTATAGACAAAAAAGTGAATGACCATAAAACCCAACATCTTTCCCTTCTTCTGACCCTTCCAAAAGAGATAAGTAACAAGGAAGCTGGATCTGCTGTAGTAATCCAACTCCAGTCCACCAAATAGAACAACCTTTGCCACATAAGATAGGTTACAGGACATTGAAGAAACAAATTGTTGATCGAGCATTTTAGAGATACTACTACACATCATATAAATTCTTGGCTAATGCTCTATTTGGTCTCCTACTTTGGAGAGTCTTATTTGTACTAACTTTTCTACAAACCATTGATTAGACAAAAGCCTTAACCTTTTAGTGAGCTTTAGATTTCCAACTCATATTAGTTGGGATAGAGGGAGGAAGATCATTAGGCTTAGGGAAGGACCAAAAAAAAAAAAAAAGGGCTTAGAGAAGAAAATGTGATTGCTCTTTAAGCTTCAGGACCTCCCATCAAGAGATAAAGGGGAAAGATAGATATCGTTAAGAACAAGAAGGAAGGAAGCCAAGTCATCAATTTCCCCATCATTTAAATTCCTATAGAAATTGAACTTACAAATAATCGGGTGCTTGGAGATAGAGATGCCTTAAGAGCGAGAAAGCCTAAAGAGAGGTGGGAAAGACCTCCTAAGAGTTATGATTACCTCACTGAAAATCAGCAGAGAAACAAATTCGAGATTGCCACCAACAATCCTAATTTGTCCTATTACTTAAGTGGATAGCAGAAAATATTATTTAAAAAATTTTATTGCCTGGGGTGCGTCTTGCTGCATCATGTCCAACATAGTGTGCAACATCAACATAGCTTCACTTTTGAAGCATCCGTGCTTTGTAGCCTAGAATTCACTAAATCTTGATGATACTAGAAATCTAAATAATTAGTAGAAATAAAAGGAAGTGTATAGAGTTCTTATCACACATTTCCAACCCTTAATCTTCTTTTTTAATGTTGGGAAGTCCCACATCCTACATTGATTTAATATCGAATTTAACATGTCTTCATATACCTGTTTGGGCTTTCCATTTAACAGCTTAGGCTCTTAGGTTGGAAACTTAACATGGTTTCAAAGCTTTGGTTTGCAGGAGGTTTTGGGTTCAAGTCTTATTACCTCCATTTGTTATTTCCCCATTAGTTTGTTTGTTTGTCTTTTGGTTGTGTGTTTATTACCTTCATTTGTTTATTTCATTTCAACATTCCATTTGTTTATTTCATTTCAGCATTCCATTTGTTTATTTTTGTCTTCTCTTTTGTTGTTTATTGAAGGCTTGTTATCTGAATGCATTTCCCCTTGATTAATTTTTTCTCCATCTTTTTGAAATGATTAAGTCATATTCTGCTACAACACCAAAAAAGGGGGAAAAAAAAACAATAAAAAAAATCCAAAAAAGACTGAAGGAATAGGTTGTACAATGCTTGCCATTTCTTTGGCCATGCTTTCCCAGGAGAATGTGGGATCACTCATTGGATTAATAATCACAACTTCACCACCACTACCACCCCCAGCATTGACAACATGTTGATACCAACTCTTGCATCACTACAATTGGCTCATACTTTTTATTTTTCACTGCTACTACCACCACTGTTGTGTTACCAGATTCCCTGTCACAGCCTTACACCTCCACCTTTGACTTGTCAACATAATAGGATGCCCAAGGACTCTAATTATTGATTTCTTCTTCTTTTTTTTTTTTTTTTTTAGTCATAATTATCTCTTTGATGATAAGATTTTCAGGAACTACAATTATCTCCTAAAAAAGATCTTTATGACAAAATATATGCAGGTGTGGATCCTATGACCATAACCTATATGCGCTTGATTATAAGAACCATTGCTGTATTTATAAACTTCCATGTGGCGGGAGTATATACGGATCACCTGTAATTGATGAGGTGTGTTTTGGTAACCCATTAAAATTAAAAATGCTAATTTTGTTTCTCTATAGTAGACATTTATGGATAATCGTACCTTGCTTTATCTGCAAAGAGTTAAATTCTTGTTTGGATTGTCTTCATTTGTTTATTTATTTATTTTTTTGTTGAGATTTTGGAATGGTTAAAAATAGACTTTTATTTTGAGTTATGTATATTTTGGTATTTGCTCCTAACTCCTAGAATGAGATATCATTCATCATTTTCCATCTCTCTCTCTCTCTCTCTCTCTCTCTTCCTTTTGTGACATTTAATCATGTTTTGTAACTTTTGTTGTCTATTATTAAATTATATTTCTATTTAAATTATTATATTCCTGTTCAATGTTACTTAAATAGTTTCAGTGATAAAGGGCAAGCTAAACAAGAGTATCTAATGTGTTAAAGTTGTGGATATAGAGTATGTGTGCCTGGATCTCTTGGCTACAATATGGGATACATAATGTAGTATAATATATGCTATGTTGAAAAAACTTAATTAGAACTTTGGGGAACGTTTTGGGAATGTTGAAATGAAACTTCAACTCACAAATCACTTAAAATATTATGAAAAGCATGTGTATTCATTATGTTTAAGTAATGTTGGCATTAAAGCCATGAGTTGCAATCACGGGTAGAGCACATAACTGACTGTGGGCAGAATTACTGGAAATCTAGAACTATGGTAACCATTCATGCTTTCAAAATGATGAATTTAAGACATGAATTATTGGAACTATGACAACCATTCCTGCTTTCTCCTGCTTCTCTCTAGAAAAAGAGAGAAGAGAAAAAGAAATAGAAGAGACAAGAAAGAGAAATATAAGAGAGAGAGAGAGAGAGAGGGGGAAACAGAGACGAGGAGAGAAGCAGAGGAAAGAAAGGTAGGAAATTTAAATGTATATAATACAAGTATGTGCTGAGCAAATCAATTATAGAAAGTTATGGAAATTTAACATTTAAACGTTATATACATTAAAATTTTAAAGTACATTTCATTTAAAAATGATGCGGCATATGAGATGGAAAAAGTCGAATTGATTGCAAAAAAGCAACCTTGCAGGCTACGTTATTGCTAAATGCAAAGCAGCTCAGTTGGTTTATTAATTACATTTTTTGTTAGCAGCAAGCCTTTCCCATTGCTCCCCCGCCTGGTTAGCAACAAGCCTTAGTTGACTAAAGGCTCTGTTTAACGTTTATAAAAACTTTGACCAAAAAAAAAACACTTTTATAAAAGCTAGTTAGCTTATTAAGTAGTAGTTGCAGATGTTTTGTGAAGCTACCATGTCCCATTGTCCTGCAAAGCTAGTAGCCTGGTAGACTTCAACTTTCATATAGGGAATAAAATATTACACCAAGTGACTTTATCTCCATGTGAAGCTGCAGATGTGCACTGCCTTTAAAAAACTGACAAAGCTACCTGTAAAATTTCAAATAGAAGAATCACCAATACATATAGATATATCATCAATATAACGTCTATACGACAATACATTGATGATATTTTGTGAAAAAAGTCTGAATAAAAATAATATTTTGACGATAAAAAAATAAATATAATATATGTCATTATATTAACATGGTATCAGAGCATGTTGTTCTTGAGCTATTTCATTTGTGAACCCATCATTTTTGTTCACGTGGCAGACCCATTTCTATTTTGTTAGGCCTCCACGTGGGGGGGATTTTTGAAAATATACCACATCCCACATCGATTAAATATCGAGTTAAACGTGTCTTCATATATCTGTTTGGGCCCTCTACATATAAGTTTAGGCTTTTATGTTGGAAACTTAACAAGGTTGATGTCAAGTTTAGAACTGGTGGTGAAATAATCTTGTTACTTTATCAATCATACTTCCATCTGGTAAGTTTCGAACCTAAGAGCTTAAGCTATTAGGTGGAGGGCCCAAACAGGTATATAAAGCCATATTTTTTTTTGATAAGGTAACAGGTATATAAAGCCATATTAATATTTAATTGATGTGGGACGTGAGACTTTATATTTACTCGATGTGGGATGTGAGACTTCCCAACAGCATCCATTGATCCTTCCTCAACTAGATGGAACAAAGGTTCTTGGTTATTATTTTCAATTAGTCAATGAAGCTGAAATTGCATTAAATGGTTCGATCCTTGTTTGTCTAGAAATATATGTTGTGATTGTATTCTTTGCATTGTTTACTTCTCTGTTGCAATATAAAGAAATCTTGTCCTCTTCTACTAAATTTAATGACTGATTGATTACATAATTTTTTACATAGGTGCATGACAAACTTTATGTGGCGTCTACTAATGGTCGCATGATAGCCATATCAATAAAGGTATGAAAATTGCGAATTTAGTTTTCTTAGCATAATACTCTAAAGCTAGGAGTGATTTTTCATAATGTTTGATTCCATATATGGAGCTTTCATATTGATGTTACATGGTCAGAAAGAAAAGTATACAGTCTTATGCAACACCACTAAAGCTTGATTGGATGAAGGAAGAACTAATTAAAGATCAAATTCTAATCATATGAAACTTCATTTACCCTTTTCAAATGATAAACTCTACTGATTTCACAATGAATGTGACTTAGTAAGAGAAACGGATATGGAAGAACTCCTTGATAAATGAACATTTGTGTCAATCCAATGACCTGTGAATTTGTCAAGGTATATAGCGCACTTAAACTATGCTCAGAGTTGGAAATAAATGATTGAATATTAAATTTTATTTGGCACAAATTTGACTAACTTGCTGCTTAGAGCTTTACCTTGATGGAAATGTCTTATGTCTAAGAAGAAGAGTGTTAGTGTCGGTGGTAATTATTTCTTACAATAGCAATTGGCTGCTCTAACGGAGGGTATTACTATCTGAGCTTGCTTATTGATGTTACATGGTCAGAAAGAAAAGTATACCATCTAATGTAACTTCTATAAAACTAAAAGCTTATTATTATTATTTATTTATTTCCTGATTATTGAAATGTTCAGCATTTTTTTTTTCTTTTTTCGGTGGGGGGCGGGGTTGATGAAAGGTAACACCGCATATTTGGGTTGGTTTGAGGAATTGTTTTTCAATCCATGAAGAAAAGAAGAGAGTGATTTGTTATCTCCCCACAAGGTGTTGTGAGATTGATTTAAGGCAACTCATTTGCCCTCAGCTTTGTATGGTCCTAGTGGTTGATTCATTCCAATATTAGGAAGGCTGAAGCCCTATACACGCGATGTATACAAAAAAATTAAGAATAATTACAATGTAAGTGCTTGGAGTAAACTAGCAAAGGATTCTTAGTAACCAAAATACTGGTATTCCTTCCCAACTAAATTTGATTTCAACTCTACAATGGATAATTCAGCTGCGTAAAAAATTCTCATTTGTCTTTCTTTCCAAATGATCCAAAAAATAGCATGGGGCACCATTCTCCAAAGTAAAATAGTGTACTTGTTGGACCATATCCTCCAACTCTCAACCAAGTGTAAAGCTGTGAAAAGCATAACCCAACTAACCCCAAAGATGGAGAAACATATTGTCCACAGATCAAAGGCCAGCTTGCAGTGCAAAAAAAAAAAAGGAAAAAAAAAAAGCCAGCCGTTTGTTTACATATATAGACATTGATTTGGCATCTTGAAGTTCCTTATAATTAAATTGTGAAATGGTCAGGCATTTATACCACATCGCTGTCCACATGAAGCAAGCCACCCACACAAGGTTTCATGGTTTTCATGGGCCTTGGATTTACTTGGTCGGTTGGTCCCTATGAGTTGTGGTGTCTTATATGGGTCTAGGGTTTTTCCCAAAGGATTCTCTCGTCATCAACATAAAAAAGATAAAAAAATAATAATAAAAATAAAAAATTTTAAAAATGAAGAACGCCATTTTTTTGGAATCATCTTTAACCACAACTTAGAGGTTGGAAATTCATGACCCTCACATTTGCCTTTATAGAGCGACCTAAATGAAAAAAAAAATAAAAAAAAAATAAACTATTTCCTTTTTCCTTTTCCCTTCGAGATAATCTTATCCACCCCTCAATCCACTATAATCAAATAATTTTTTTTTTTTTTCAAAAAATGCAGTAACTCAATCCAACTCCCAATCTTGAAGGTTTCTAAGAAAATTTATATTCCAAAACATCCCTTCTCCTTCCCACTCTACATAATCCTTTATTCATGCATCCTTATCTAAAGCCATCCCAAAGAGGCTTGGAAAAACCTCCCTTAATGCCTCATCCCCACCTCAAATGTCCTTCTAAAATCTATACGTCCCTCATCCCCCACTTTGAAAACCACCCCTATTTCCAACTCTTCAAAGCTATTGATGATCACTTTCGAATTGCCAACTCCAAAACCACCCCACACGCCCTTCATCCACCATTCTCCCATTTTGCACCCATGCCTCCACTTCACCACCTTCCTCCACAAACCCTCCTTCTCAACCCTAAATCTTCAAAGCCATTTACCTTAAGAGCTTGATTAGTTAAATTTTGGGGCTTAAGCCCCAAACCTACCACTTTTTCGGAGAGCACACCATCTTCCAATCAATTAGATGGAATTTACACTTGTCTACCATGCCTGCCCATAGAAAAATCCTTTATAGTTTTTCTAATCTCTTTTCCACCAAAACTAGAATTTTGAACAAAGACATGGAATAAGTTGGAAAACCTACTAGAATGCTATGAATCAAACTTATCTTACTTCCCTTTGAAATATACCCCGTCTTTCTTTGGCTAAGTTTTTTTCTCAAATCTTTTAACTACTAATTCCTCTATTGCTTTGGCTTTAAAAGAAGCAAAAGAGACCCAAATAGGAAGTAGGATAACTCCCCCGCCACACATCCATAGTTTAATTCCAAATCAACAACCTCCACCTCCTCTATGATTGGAAGCAATTCAAATTTTTTTTTTTTTTTTTACTAACAATCACCTTCAAACCGAACACTACAAAACAAAGAAGCATACTTCTCAAATATCGAAGTTGATCTCTACTCAAGCAACAAAAAATGGTAGTGTCATTCGCATAAAGGAGATGTGAAATGCACCCGCTTTTTCCACCACCTCCTCCTACCACAAAACCCTCAATCAAGTTTGCTTCTAGAGCTTTCCCAACATTCTACTTAAAGCCTCCTTGACAATAATAGAAAGGAAAGGTGACAAAGGACCTCTTCCTAACGCGAGACCCCTCAAACTCCTAAAAAAAAAACAGAATGACTCCCATTCTTCAAAATGGAAAATGAAGTTGCAGAAATGTAAGTTTCTATCCATTTCCTCCATTTGTCCCTAAATCTCAACCTTGCTAACACATAAAGCACTTTCAATTGACATGATCATAAGCTTTCTAGTTTCTCAGTTTCTGTCACGCCTCAAACCCAAGTGATCGTGTCTGAAGGCACAACTATACATTCATATTCCAACCATACATGCGATTAATAGAAATATTCCATCTATAATAAATTTCCAATGATGAAATTTAATGTACTAATAATCTTCAAAGATTTAGTGATGTCACAATCATCAACAATAACTAAAATAATTAAAAAAGTCTACTCAAACCTCATAAATCCAAACTTTAACAAATAACATCTAAAATGAGTCTAATATCCTCTGATAAGAAAAAGAAATCACTGTAGAAACTAATACTAATTAATGTTTAATCTAATAGCTGCTAGCCCGACGCGCCCTATTCCTCCATTGTACTCGGCCTAGCAATCTCACAGACTACTCATCTGAAAAATATGTTGTAAGGGTGAGTATAACATACACAAGAATAAGCCAAGCTAATTGCATGAGTTTTTCATAAAAATTTATTTTGATAAATCATATGCTTGTAGCCACAATTAAATATTTTCCAAAAGATATTAAAAGAAATGCAAATTTTCAGAATTCTCATATCAATAACAAATTTCAAATAAACATTCAGAGCTTTCAGATTAGAACGAATACATATTTATTTGGTAACTCTAGCTAACCACACAAATGACTCAGACAGATTAACCCGAATGTCCAAACGGTGTTCCTATCAAGAGGACACTTAAACAGAGTATTGGTACCAAAGATCAGTATTATCCTTTACTGACTGAGGCTAAAGCATTGGAACCAAAAGGAACCAAAGGCCAATAACTTAACCCTTACTGATCAAGGCTAGACATAAGGCAGTTAGACCAGAGTTGCAAATATAATTAATTTAGCTAAACATAATTTCAAATTATCAATGAATCATATCAAGCATTACTTGAAACGGAATACAAAATCATTTGCTTAGCCTATACAAATAAAATAGACATATTTGAATGGATATAAAAATCATTCGTGAAAATCATTTATTTAACAAATAAAAACATTTGTCATACTCCCACTTACCTCAAGTGGTAATGTCAAAATCCAAGTACAGAGCCTCACTAAACCAATGCTTAGCTTGAACCTAAGATCAATAATTAATATTGTTGTCAATAAATTATGGTCTAAGTTAATAAATAATTCTAATTAACTAAAGAACTAAGATCTAATTCTAACACTAATCCTATTTACTAAGCTTAATATGAATTGTTATTTAATTTAACGTGGTCTAATATCAAAATCATGGACGAATTAATTAAGTTTGACCACAATGGAATTCACTAAGTCAAGCTCGTCAAATTAACCAAACTTGTGAAAATTTATCAAATGGTTCCTAATTGTACAAGTACGTTAAAGTGTATGTACACGTGATCACATTGGATCACTATCCATTCCCAACATCACACCCAGGTCGTGATAACCAAGGAAATCCACTCGTTGTATAATCCTCAACCACTAAATTGTACACCTTCAAAAAGCACATATATAAATAATATTATAATATTCAATTCTAGTAATGAATAGATCCAACATTTATATCAATTAGATTTTTCACTTTTTCCCTATGCTTTGGTACGGATCTGCCAGTGCATTGCAATATCTATATATATATATATATATAAAACCTAACATAATAATTTCTTTTTCTTCTTTCACGTTAAGGCTCCCAAATTGACAGAACACCTTTCTCTCTCTCTCTTTTTTTTTTTTAATACTCAAAATGTCAAAAATCATGATTCCATCGGTATGGGCAATGACCAAAATGTTGCGATATATTGTCGATATATCGTGATATATCGTCATATCGGAGGTGGACGATACGAAATGTTGTTGCAATATTGAAGGATTTTGAAAAAAACTCAATTTCGAAAGATATCGTCGATATGTCGCGATATATCGACGATATATCGATTTCTTTAAATTTCGTCTGATTTCTTTGATTTATCGTGGAGATTTTGTGGATATATCGTCGATGTATCGACGATATCATGGAGAAATCAGATCTCAAATTTAGGGAGAAGAGAAAGTGCACCGCTGATGTCGCCGTGGTCTCACCACTGTCTACTTGTCGTTGTCGTCGTCGCATCTCCATCATCATGCTTAGTGGAAGTCACCTCAAAACTTGGATCATAGATCCATAATCAACAATCAAGAAGGGTTTTTTGCCATGGATGTTGCCTCACCTTTGCTTCTGTTGATGTTGCCTTGTTGCCGGCATCGCCTTGTGTCATTGAGGCAGCCTTTTTGGCAGCGTCGCCTTGTGTCATCGAGCAACCTTGCTACCAGCATCACCTTGTGTCGTCGAGGGCTTGAGGCATTGTCTTCGAATTTTGATTGAGGTAGTGTATATCTATCTATATATATATATATATATATATATATATATATGTTAAGACTTTTGACCTTTATTCCTTTATAGTGAGTCGTGACTTGTCAAAGAGTCAAAAGACTCTTGAACCTTCTATAATATATTTTTATTATTATATATTATATGATAAAAGAGTTTCTATAATGAGTCTTTCTATAATAAAAAAAAGAGTTTCTTTGTTCTTTTTAAAAAAAAGAAAAAAAAATGAAGTAGAGAAACCATTATTAGTTTAATACTATTTGGCATAAACTCTTTTTGTCTTTCTATGAAGTGGTGCCTTCATTTTTATTTTTATTTTTAGACTAGCAGCTTTGTGTGAAGAATTTCGCTACCTTATTTGTTTTTATGTGAAAGAATTATGTAAATGATAAATATTTATAAATTTTAATCTCATATGACATTTGGATGTTGAATTTGTATAAATTTCTATTATTTATTTTCTTAGCGTATCACACTGTTTATACTCTACACAACACATACTTGTATTATATACATTTAAATTGCAATATTTTGATGCTAGATTGTGTATTTGAGTCTAAATCATTGTTTCCCAAGTTTCAATAAAAATATCCATGTTTAACTTATAATATCCACCATATCTTTAAAACGATATCGATATATCCATATTTTTGGACCCTCGATATATCCATCGATATTGATCTTAAAGTCCTTGGGTATGGGTATATAAATATATATATACTCTAACTTATATTTAAGATTTCATTATACTGACTTGATTTGTAGATTGAAGAACATGAAGGAGTTTCTCTAGGTTCCCAAATTGCCTCCCAAAGAGTATAACTGTAAAAAAAAAAAAAAAAAATTGGGCTTTATATACTAACCCATTTAGGGTAAAAATGTTTGGTTATTGGGTTTTATTTATTCCAAGTATATCTTATTCCAACAATGTATTATAAAATTAGCCTAATAAAAATTAATAGTCTATGCAAATGCAGGGCATTACAGTTTCTCCACACCCAAGTCGCAAATCAAACCAAGGATCCCGCTTCTAAGTCTTGAACCTAAATATTTATTAGCAATGAGTATCAAATCCAAAATTTGTGTACCAATATTAAATGATATTCGCTAGAAGAAACCACTTTGCTCACTTCCTTTCTTAACCTCCCCACTAACACCTTTGCAATAATCTTTTACACACATCCAATTGGGCTAATTGAATAAAAATCCTTCAATTCCTCCGCTTCTCCATTTTTTAGGATCAACGAAATGAAATTTGCATTCAAAATTTTTTCAAACTACCAGTTCTCAAAGAACTCTTGCATCACTCTCATCAAATCCTCTTTTATAACAAGCCATCACTTTTGAAAGAATAAATAAAAATAAACCCTACGGCCTTGCCTAAAATAGATCTAAAATGTGTGTGGCACGTGGGTCTTTTGGCGGAGTTCATACTAATCCCAATCATTTCCCCCTAAGAGGTACAACGATGGTACTTGAGAAGATCAAGAACAAGGCAGCAAAACTCATTCTCGGTAATCCATGTATCTCCTCAAGTAAATCTATAATGTCATGAACTCATCGGTGCTCTGAACTGGTGGGAGTGGAAGAACTGGCATTGGTGTTGCAATGGGAGGAGAAGTAGATCCGCCTGTAGAAATACCAGGCAATGTGGGAGGCTTAAAGGTGCGTCGATAAGGAAACAAGTCCTCTACATTGAAACATGGACTAATATACATATGAGATGTCAAGTCAAGTAAATATGCATGATGTCCCATCTTACCAAGGATACGAGAAGGTCCAGTGGCTCGGGCTTGTAGTTTCTTGAAGGAGTGTTTAGAATAATGCTCAGGGTAGGCACGAACCATGACATAATCCCCTTCAATGAATTTCTTGTTTCCTGTGGTAGACTTCAGCAGCAAGTGATGCAGAAACGCAACAACAATGCACAATCCAAATGCATCAAAATTGAGCAATCTTTCATTAAGAGATGGAAATCTTCATCACAAGACCAAAACTGTTTGGATGAAGAAAAAGAGCGAGAAAATGCTCTAATATAGAGAAAACAATCTGTTTCTAGAAAGAAAGAAATATCATCAAAACTTCTCTAACTACTACTATTAGCTCTGTATATAGTAGTTTAACCAAGGTTTAACTAACTTCTAACAAACTAACAGCCTTGTAACTAACTCTAACTGCTTCTAACAGATATTAAACTAACTATAACTACCTTCAAACTAATCTCTAAGAGCTAGGCTGCAATACACTATGGTTACATAGGCAAAAGAACAAACAAATGAAATATACTATTAATTTCTAGTACATTAGGTTTCCCCGTCTAAAAGAAAACTTGTCCTCAAGTTTGGATATCGAAGAGGAAGCAAGTCTTGATGTAGCTTGTTGAAGTTGTCCCTTAACACCACCCAAGCAAGATCTCTTGCTTTGAAAAGAAGCTTCTTACTTCAAATATCAGCACTTGACTTCTTTTTGCCATTGGTTTTCTCCATATTGGACCTCTTGGATGCACAAACATCTTGCATGAAAGTTGCTAAGTCTTCACTTTTGTGGTTCATCTTCTTAGGAAGTGGCAAAAACACTTCATTTAAGCCATTGGGAAACTTAAAAACATTACATCCACTCCCATGCCCCAAGTCACAAGGAATGTAGCCTATTATCTTCACCTCTTCCAGCTGCCATTGTTGTTCATCCTTCTCTAAAGGAGTCTTTTCATGGGCTGTTGAGATAGGAAGTGCCAAACCGGACTCCAAATCAAAGCAAGGTGGCATATCATGCATGGAAGATGACTCGGGAGGCAAATCATCAACAAACTCATCATAAGATGGCTGCATCAACTCACTAAGATCACTAGTAATCTTTAAATCAACCTTATACTCTAATGGAATTGAAGCATTAATGCTACCACTATCAACACTTTCTTCAATAAGGCTTGTGGAAGGAAGTAGAGAAGTTGTTTGAAGCTCAGAGATTACATTTTCCTTCATGGGCAGCAACATGTATGCCCTTAATAAATCTTCTTCTCCAACATCATCGCCAAATTCTTCATTTAAGGGTTGGTCATAGATGGGTTGCGCTTCACACAGCTCAATCTCCATTTCCTTAACCAAAAGCACTTTGTTATGAGTTTCTGTGTCACCATGCTTGAAGCATGTAAAGTCACTTCCTTGGATTTGCCTTTCTACCTCAACACTAGGAAAATTAGACCAAGTGGGTAAAAATTTGGCCGCCTCTTCAGGAGGAACTTGCTGTCCACCACTTTTCTTCCAAGCATTTGAAGAGTATCCACCCTTAGAATGGGTTTGTCTTAGAATGGGTTTGTGAGTAATGAAATGGAAGAAATTGCCCCATGAGCTTCTTCTTCATTTTATTCCACTCTCTAACCTTTCCTTGTCAACTCCTTTGGTGAAACACCTGCAATTGATTCCACCATTTGGAAACTTTTCCTTTTAGGTGAGTAGAGGCCAACTTCAAGTTCTTGTTTTTTGGAACTTAATAGTAATCAAATACTCTCTCAAGAGTATTTGACAACTCTTCGAACTTGCCGGAAGTTCATCTTCAATTTTATTCTCCCATTTGGAGTCTTCATTCTCACTAGGAGAATGGAGGTGCTGTACCTTCTCCGTTAAGGCTGCTATTTGTCTTCTTAATTGCTTAATTTCGTCTCTTTGTTGCTGATTTTGTTGTCAAATATCATCTTCATTCATCGGTGGAAGTAAATCAGCCCCATGATCAAAGTACAAGGTGTTTCCCCATCCTCTACCTCTTCTTGCTCTCATTCTTTGAGCCATAACAGCAATTATTACCCAACAAGATCAGAAATTTAAAGAAAATTGGCAGCCAACAGCAGTAAACACACTCAAAACTCCAATCAGATCAGTCTGTTATAGTAGAAAAAATACTTTCAAGCACACAGTAGAAAACCAGATCTTTTGAGTCTAGGAAACAAAACAAGAGAATCAAACCTGCGATCCCCTGTAAATGGCAAACGAGACCTTTGACTGAAGCTCTACACACACATTGAAGCTTTGATTGATACTAGAATACAAAATCGAATGATTCTAGGTTTTCGAATGGGACTATAAAAACCTCTGCAAAGTAAAGTTAACACTGTTGGTGGTTGTCCTTGGTCTCAATCTTCTCAGTTGAAGGAAAACTTAAGAGATTACCTTAACAGAAAATAGCTTGTCAAACACTGTTGAAGGAGAACTTCCTGGATCTCTTCAAACTGAACGTCTCTTGTGATTTGAAACTTCAATTAATCTTCTGCAACTATATTTGGTGTTGAACACAAGTAAAAATGGAATTTGAATCCTATTCAGACTGCAAATGCTTCCAAATTGATTGCAAGGGTGCTTTTTTTGACCTGGAAACACCCTTGATTCCCACTGCTACTGTGAAACTTCTTCTTCAACAAGAATTGATCTGGCTGCTCTGATACCAAATGATGCAGAATCAATTCCTTTGTTGACTGAGCAAAAGAAGGCTCAATCGTGACTGAAAGTGTAGGAGAAAGCTTCGATCACTGTCAATTGTGGAAAACCAAACCCTGGAAAGATTTCGATCAAAGCGGAATTAGAAGAACACCATTTTGACTTGAACAGAAACTGTAAATGAAGAAATCACTGAGATTTTTCACCACAGGGAGGCTCAATCTGCTGCTCTGATATCAATGCAGAAACGCAACATCAAATGCTATCCAAATGCATTAAAATCGAGCAATCTTTCACTAAGAGATGGAAATCTTCATTACAAAGACCAAAAATGGCTGTTTGGATGAAGATAAAGAGCGAGAAAATGCTCTAATATAGAGAAAACAATCTGTTTCTGGAAAGAAACATCGTCAAAACTGCTCTAACTAGTACTAGTAGCTCTTAGTTTAACCAAGGTTTAACTAACTTTTAACAAACTAACAGCCTTGTAACTAACTCTAACTGCTTCAATCAGATATTAAACTAAGCCTAACTACCTTCTAACAAATCTCTAAGAGCTAGGCTACAATATACTATGGTTACGTAAGCAAAATAACAAACAAATGAGAAATACTACTAATTTCTAGTACATCAGCAAGTTTATAATTTTCATTACTCAAGGCAATTTTACGACGTATATGGGCAATTTTACGACGTATATCAGCATTAAAATCTTGGATATGTTGGACAAAGGAATCAGTCTCTTCTGAGGGGCGAAAATCTGGAGTTAAAAGGCACAAGGTCAATGGGTTGCCGAGGGGAGAAGCCTTAAACAATCTAAAAAGACTCGATTGACCAAACCATTATAAGCAAAATCTATAGTAAAAAAATTAAGTCCCAAGTACTCGGTTGTTTCCTCCTAAGCAAATCTCCAACACTGCTATTAACAACCTCAATCTGCCGATCAGTATGTTACCAATTGATGTGGAAACAGCAGAAGAAGAGAAGAAGAAATGAAGAAGAGAGAAGAAAGAGATAGAAGAACATAGAAGAATAGAAGAAAGAAACAGAAAGGTAGGAAATTCTTAATAAATAGTTAGTCATCCTAGTCTCCTTAAAACATAAGGTCTTATGCCTTTATATAGGGTACAACCGAAGCAAAATTGGAAGTACTAATAAAATATAAATAAAGAAGATACTACTAAGAAACAAAAATAAATATAACTAAACCCTATGGCCTCGCCTAAAACAGGTCTCTGAAACGTGCGTGGCAACTCAGTCCTCTTTCGGAGTCCATTTTGATCTCCATCAACAATACTACACCATAATCATGATCTGGTTAGATTTGATTGGAGCTAGATTTAGTTAGAATATATTTGGTGTCCGTGGGTGTTTAAAGATTATAATCTATTTCCTGTCTTAAAGATTACAAAGGAGGATTAGAAGTGTGCCCTAAAGAGCTAGAGAAGGAAACACTCAAAGAGAAACCACAATAGTGAAAGAAAAATATCACCAAAGCAAAAGACAAAACAACTTAAAACAACAACATTTAGGAGGGTAAAAGTGCCGTCTATAACGATTTCTTGCGATGTTTCATACACTTATATAGTATTGATTTATTTTTGTGGTGTTACTTATTTTGTGTTTTAACAATGCAGGCTTCACCATTCAGTATTTCGTGGCAACATGAGCTGGGAGTACCAATATTCGGGTCTCTCTCTATCAGTTCAAATGGAAATGGTACTTGTATTGTTCTTTCACTCTTTACTTTCGTAGTCATTCATTGATTAAATGGTAAAAGACCCTTTGATAAAATGTTTTTCAAAACAATTAAGATATTCATAAGTAATCTTATAGCGAATATACATTTTTTCACGTGGTTGTTTAACTATATGTTTGATGTCAATTGTATTATTTTAATGTATTGGGTTTGGTTTTGTAGTCGTTTGTTGCTTGGTAGATGGGCATGTTGTTGCTTTGGGTTCAAGCGGTTCAATTACTTGGAGGGTATGGATGCATACTGTGCTGAATGTCTAATTTTTGATTTTATTTTATTTCATTTTTAATTTTACAGTTTTACCTTATTTGTACACACACACACACACACACATGCGTATATGTGCGCCATTTGTGTACTTAAGTTCCACAACCTAAGTGAATTCACAACATAACCCAAATTATTTAATGTAGACAGCGTAACTGTTTAAGTTTTATAATGTGTAAATACTAAGTGTATTTTCCTATGTTTGCTTATAATATGTCAATACAGACAATTGTTTCCCACATTTCTCCTTCTCACACACTTCTATCTTCTGTTCTCTTTCTGTCTTCATTATTTTGAAAACCCTAGAAGATAATTCTCTCTTTACCTGCTATCCAAGTTGGAAAGAAGTTTATTGGACAAGAGGAGACAGTTGTTTTAGAGTGCTTTCATTTTTGAATCTGACCCAATCCTTTCTCATCCTTTTCCCTTTTTTTTTTTCCTGCTTTTTTGTAAGGAGAATTTTTATTTTTTTGGATATGTTTTTTAGTGCTTTTGTTCTTAAAATGTTAGACCTGATTTGGTTGTTTCACTAAGTGCATTGTTAGATGGGGTATATTTACCATGAATTGAACCAGAGGGGGTGTTTTTTAACAGGGATGGTGTGTGTCTATTGTCAAAGTTTGGTTTGCTATTTTGGTGTATTTTTTGGTCCTAAGACTATGGTGGTTCGATTGGTATTTTCTATTTCAAATCTAGTTCACTCTTCACCCTGTAATGCATGCACGCATGCAAGGAATTAAATGTCGATACCGGCGAAGATATCGAAGGTCCAAAAATAGAGAAATTCAAATATCAATATCTATGTAGAGAAATGACGGAGATTAATAGCAGAAGGTGAAATTTTTTAATGGAATTTGGAAATAATGAAATAAACTACGACAAAGAATTTAGAACCAATATATTGTTAATAAGTGTCTGATCCTATTTGGGGCTACTCGTGGGGCCTGGTAGTTTCCCGGAGCGTGTGGGACACAGGGCATAGTTGAGGCCAAAGCCCCAGAGACCCTTGTTATTAAAAAAAAAAAAAAAAATGTGTATAGGACAAGTTTGTGGTGTCTAAGATGCAAAAAGTCTGCGTTGCTAAAAAAATAACAAAAAAAAAAATCTATACAAATTTAAATTAAGTGATATATTATATTTAGTATATTATGACACCTTAATTTTATGAAAAGATGACTTGGGGATTCAGATTCCTGAAAGCAGGGAAAATGATTTTGCATTCTGCTGACCTGACATGCTTTTAGGTTCAATATTTTGCTAATATTAATCACTTGAGGCAGGATATCTTCCATTATGAGGATTATCAGCCTGCAATGGCTTATGAAGATTTTATGTATATGTTTTAGGAATTTCTGGTGGTCCTAACATTGTTCAAGTCAGGTCTTTGCTCTTAAAAGCAAGGAGAGTGGATGAACTACTCTTCACACTTTGATTTTGCAGTGAGACCTGCTTTTGTTGTATCATCCAAATGAAACAATGACCTATGAATTATGATTTGGGTAGTTTAGAAGAAAAGGAGTACTTTATTTTACCCTGTACAAAAAAAATCATCTATAGCCTCCACACCCCCCCCCCCCCCCCCCCCCCCCCCGGGTGCCCCCCCGCGGAGAAACCAACAAAAAAAAAAGAAAAAGGAATCATCTTTTGAAGGAGACTTGTTGGGATTATATTGGAAGGTTAAAAAATGTATAATTGTTCTCGCATTATCTTCCTGGATTATATTAGAAGATTTATGAAGTTTAAATTGTTCTCATATTATCTCCTGCATACAAAGTATGACTTATTGTGGCTACTTTGTATAGTACCATAAAATCTCATTCTGTTGCATGTACCCTACCCTAAACCTGACTCAGGTTTGTAAATTCATTCGCATACCTGCCCCTTCCACATTCAAAACTATACCGAACCTTTCCCCATTTGGGGCAATCTAGAGCGGGGTGGGTTACCCGATTGATAGAACCTATTGCCATCCCCCACTCTTGTACCAAAAACATGATGTAGGAAGGAGAGAAAATAATAACTAGCATTAGTAGAGATGAAATTAACTTCTACTATAATTGATTTAAAGTAAACTAGTAGTAAGTAATAATAAGAAAGATCAAATCCCTAGCTGCTTTCAAATCTCAATGTTCTCAAAACCTTAGAGGCCAATTTCCCCCTCCCCAAATCTATTCTAACATAAAATAATTCCACACTTTGTAAAATACCTGTGCTTATGTAAACTAATTAAAACATAACAGTCTGGCTACCATTAAATTAGCAAATCACTTAAGCAATAGTAACTAAATAAGCAAATTAGCCTATTGCTTGGGCCTCATGTTCTTGTGCTGGTAAACTTTAAGCATGTATTTTTCTGCAGCTGCATCAGATATGTATATTAATTTTTTTTTCATCTGGATTTTTTTTTTTTTTTTTACATTATTTTTATATTCTTAATCTCACAACTTCATTTTCTTCTATTCAATAAAATGAAGAGCTTTGAGCACATGATTTGGAGGATGCTGGGTGCCAAGTGCCAACCTTGTTGGGATTTTGCATTTCTTCCTGATGCTTAAGCTCTTTCATTATCTATAGATATTCTTCTCATCACAACTAAATTTATCTTACCAGTTTTACCACCATGACCAAGAAATACAGGGTAAAGTTTGTTCTTGCATATTGTGTTACTTGGGGTAGTGTTATTGCTTTTTCTTATCAAATTCGTATAGTTTCTTGTCAGATCAGTTATCTAAAGATAAGTGATATTATGTTTTCTCTTGCACAGTTGCACTATCATCTTGCATGTTGTGTTACTTGAATTTGTGTTACTGCTTTTTCTTATCAGTGATTTTCTTTCATTTTTTTTTTTAAACAGTGCAAAACTGGTGGTCCAATATTTGCTGGAGCCTGCATATCTTATGTACTTCCTTCTCAGGTAAAGCATTTTCTTTAGGGAAATTATAATTTTTCATCTATATGCTCAGATGTCTATTCGTGAAGTTTTCATGTACAAAAGAAAAAAATTGAAATTGCATTTTTATTTGTTATTATTGGTTTATTTATTTATTTATTATTATTTAAATATTTAATAGCATATCTTATCGTGTCATAATTGAATTCCACCTAGATTTGGATAAGTTAGATTGTGTTGTTAGGGTTTGAGATTGGGGTTTCCTATCTAAGACAAAAGATCAAAAACATATTTCCATTGAGAAAGAGAGATACCTTGAGAGGAGCAAGCAACCTCAATACCAAGGAAATTGGGAGGAAGACCAAGGTCTTTAGTATGGAAATGTTGACTCAAATATTTCTTCAAATTTGCAATACTAGTGGAATCATCTCCAGAAATGATAATGCCATCCACATAAATAATCAGAACAATGGTACCAGCATGCGAGTGATGAACAAAAACTGAATGGTGAAAAGTAGAACACTGGAAACTGTATGCAATAACAATGGTGGTACTAAATCGATCAAACCATGTGTGAGGAGATTGTTTCATACCATACAATGCCTTCTTCAGTCGACACTCAAGACTCTCATGACTAGTAACTACATACCCCGAGGGTTGTTCCATATACACTTCTTGAAGATCACCATGAAGAAATACATTCTTTATAGGGAAAAGTAGCAATTACCTATTAGAGGACTGCTTTTAACCAAAACCCCACCATAAGAGTTTTTAACTCCAAAACCCCCTTTTTTTTTTTAGAGATTCTATAAGAATAAGGAAATTTGTTTTTACAAATACCTGTTTTAGCCTTTAGAAGGTTGTAAAACTGATTTTAAAAAACAATGGGTGGGTTCCATTGAAACCCATCTTTCTCCGACCAGCGATGATGGGTCTCTTTCTCCGACCAGCGATGGTGGCAACTCTTCTTCGACGTCGACAGGTCTCTGACCGACATCAATGGATCTCTTCCTCCAACAGCCAGCAGCATAACCCCCATCTCCGATGATTGTAGCAGCGACGCCTCCGTCTCCGTCGATGGATCTCTTCTTCTCCGGTGGATCTTCATGAAGGCTATGACCAGACGTTCTTCGATGACGGCCTTCTCCGCCATGGCTAGTGGATTTGAATAGAAGAAGAAAAAGAAGAAGAAGAGAGGAAAAAACTTTAGTTTTTAATAATAGGAAGCTAGGGTATTCTTCCTTATTGCATTGTGTTTAGTGGATTTAAATGGAAGAAGAAAAAGAAGAAGAAGAGAGGAAAAAACTGTAGTTTTTAATAATAGGAAGCTAGGGTATTCTTTCTTGTTGCATTGTATTTATACTTATATGTGTATAAAGACAAAAGTACCCCTTTAGCTTCTTACATAACAGTAACATAAGAAATAGAGAGAAATCATAAACACTTTCCAATAGGCTGTCATCTTCCTCTCCTTCTTTTCATCTCCCAACTCTTGATTTGCTATCCTTTTTTTTTTTTTTTTTTTTTTTTTTTTTTTTGTTTGGGTTTCAATTTCAAATCTAGTCATTTTTTGGGGGCTGCTATTGTAGTGTTTTTTTTATGACTTAAAATAGCAAGTTGTTACTGTGTTGCTATATATTTTTTCAAAGACAATAGTAAACTGTTACTATCTGGTGTATAATTTTTTCAAAACACACAATAGTAAATTGTTATTGTTGTCTGTATAAATTTTTCAAAACACACAATAGTAAACTATTATTGTTGTATGTATAAATTTTTCAAAGCACAGAATAATAAACTGTTACTATTGTCTGTATAAATTTTACAAAGCACACAGTAATAAACTGTTATTGTTGTATATATAAAATGGCACCTTTACAAAGCACACAGTAATAAATGGTGGAAGCACATAAGAGAGCCATAGCTGTGTTTTGGCCATGGCAACAGATCTGGTGGAAAAGAAGAGGAAAAAAAATGAGAGAAGAAGAAGAAGAAGAAGAAAGGTGCTCGCAAAGAGAGGGAGAGAGATGAAGCTGTCAGAGAAGGTGACCGGTGTTCGAGATGAAAAGAAGAAGGTGCCAAAATAGCATTTGCAGCTTGATCGGCGGTGGGGAATCATGGGAGGTGGTGGAACCACGGGAGAGAGAGAGAGAACGTGGGCAAAAAAAATGGCACGGTTGTAATTTGATTCAAATTGTAAAATAGGGGTATTTTATCACTATGGGGTTAAAAGGGGTTTTCATAAAATTGTTTTTTCACTTAGGGCCTATTGGAAAAGTACTCTTATACTTGGGGACTATAGCCAAAATTCCCTTCTTTATATCAAGTTGGTACAAATGCCAAGAACCATTAACTGCAACTAAAAGCAAGATTCGAACAAAATTAAGATGAGCAACAGGAGAAAAGGTCTCTAAATATTCGACACCGTATGTTTGGGTATAACCTTTAGCAACCAACTGCGCTTTAAGGCGCTCAACAGAACTATCTGGAAGATATTTGACAATGTAAACCCAAAGACACCCCACTATTTATTTCCCTAGAGGAAGAGAAGTGAGCTCCCTAGTTTGGTTATTGTGAAAAGCATTCATTTCCTCAACATAGCTTGCTTCCAACTAGACAAAGACAACGAATGTTAATATAAAGATGGAATAGCAAGCAACAGATTGCAAGCAAGGTGGAAGATGACAATGGGAGAAAAGGTGAGAAATGGGGTGTTGAGTACAGGTCATCTTACCTCAACAAATAGGTAAATTATCGGTGTTTGAAGGAGGAGGGACGGATGCAGGATCCTTAGACCGAGAAGATGTGGTGGCAGGGCCAAAAGAAACAACACATGTATATTGAGATCGTCAATATACCTGCAATGGTGGGTTAGAAGGCGAAGCATAAGGAACAGGAAAAATAACCATAGGTGGAAACACAGGCAGCGGAAGAGTAGGAGAAGCAAAGGAATACTCCTCATGAAAAGATATAATACCAGAAGACAAACTTTGACCTAAGGAGAAGTAGGAAGTAGACTAAAAAAAAGTAATATCATCACTCACAAAGTAATGACAAGGCTCAGAATTGTAATAACGATAGCCCTTTTGAGTGCGAAAGTACCCAAGGAAAACACACTTACGACCTCAAGGAGATAATTTATCCTGTCCTAAATCTAGTATATGAACAAAAGCAACACAACCAAAGACACAAGGAGTTATAGAAAAAGCAGGTCAATCTGGATAAAATAGAAAAAATGGAGATGCATAGAACGCGTACAATTAATGAGATAACATGCAGTGAGAACTACATGATGGTTGTGGTCACGGAGGCCGTCACGTATCAGTCACGGTCATCACGGTTGCAGTTGTCTCGTCACATCTCGAGTGAGACGCAACATTACGCATGAAAGAAGGATAAAAAAAATCCCAAAAAATAATGGAAAAATCAGAAAAAATAAAAAATAAAAAATAAATAGTGCAATCACATTGGAAGCATAAAACAACCAACACAAATAATCTAGGTCACTTAAAATGGTAAAAAAGCATCAAATTAGGTAGTAGAGGGCTATTTTAGTAATAAGAAACTCAATATTCAAGTCTCAAATATAGAATATAAGATAAGATATCTAGATCAAATTGTATCCAATAAGTCAATTAAATAAATTAAGAAGGTAGAAAAATAATACTAGAAAACATTTTACAGAACTATGGCTCACTACCACGTCAAGTGATGGTGAGGCTCAAAGTCATCATCTTTAAAAATAAAAAAATAAAAAATAAAAGGGCTCAAAGTCATTATCAAATATAGAATATAATATAAGATATCTGGATCAAATTGTATCCAATAAGTCATTAATTAAATTAAGAAGGTAGAAAAATAATATTAGAATACATTTTACAAAACTATGGCTCACTACCACGTCAAGTGATGGTGAGGCTCAAAGTCATCATCTTTTAAAGTAAAAAAATTTAAAATTTAAAAGGCTCAAAGTCATTATCATGTTTAGGCCCAGGCCTAGTCATCATCAATTTAATTAAAGATGTAATGACTATTGGGTTTTGGGCTTGTTATTTGTGCATATTTAGCCTAGAAAGGTCCCCTATTTTTTAATTATTGTAACTGTCCATATTCAAAGCAAGGACTTAGATATTGATATCGATGGATATATCGAGGGTCCAAAAATATGGATATATCAAAGGATATATTGGATATATCGTAAGATATATTGAAAATATCGATATTGATTTAGAGATATGGTGGATATTCTTAGTTAAACACGGATATTTTTACTGATACTTTGGGAAACAATAATTTAAACTCTAATACACAATTTGGAATCAAAAGATTGCAATTTAAATGTGTATAATACAAGTATGTGATGTGTATTGTATAAAAGGTGTGATGCGGTGAAAAAATAAATAATAGAAATTTATGCAAATTCAATATCTAAATGCCACATCAAATGAAAAGCTGTAAATACATATCATTTATACAATAATAAATCAATACAACAATAAATTAATGACATAATTAATGACATAACATTAGTACCATAAAAAAGCTTAGAGAAGCTGCCAAACTAACCTTGAGTAATACTAATAACTTCAAATGTATATAAATTAATGTCAATACTAACAAATTAATAATAATATAAAATAATTCATGGTCTACACTAATAAATTAATAATACTATAGAGTAATAGCCTAATAGGTAATAGTTGTAAAGGTGTTAAAGGAGTAAAGGAGTTGAGTAAAGGGGGAAAGGGGATTGGGTTCTTGTGAAGCTTGGAGAAGCTACCAAAATATGAAACTACTACAAGAGGACCCTAGGTGTGGGAAAAAAAAGGGACAGCAGTCACAACATTCAAATTTTTGTACGTTATTCACATGGGTCGATATTCCTTGATAATATCGATATTCCTTGATATATCTTGATATATCGTCGATATTTTGACGATAAATGGTAGAAAAATATCGAAATTCTCGATATATCTCGATATTTGTCGATATATCGACAATACGTCGATATATTGTCAAAATAATACTGAGGCATAATATCGTTTCGCTGCTTGTTGATACAGCGATATATCAACGATTTTGAAGACCATGATTCAGAGTAATAAATTTTTTTGGTTTGTTTCTTATCCTATGGTTAGGATGTCCCACATTAGCTTAGGCTTTTGGGTTGTTTTCTCCTACATGGTATCAAAACAAGTCAGTGCACCGGGCAATTACAGGATAAAGTCAATGCGGGTGGCCTTCAGGGGGAGTGGTGAGAGTTGAACCCAAGACTTCTTGCTTGGCAAGAGGCCCTAGGACCACTTGGTCCGCCCTTCAAGGTTTGTTTGTAAGAAAATTTTAAGTCCTATATAGTTTAATTTGAGAGGACATCCCAAGATGTCACTGCAGATTGCACCTTCTAACAGTTTCCCAACTCCCCAAAAGAGAGCATCTAAGAGACGCAGTCCCTTACAAGAAAAATAAAAGGAAAAAAGAAAAACTAGAAGCACCATTCATAATTCTCTTCATCTTGTCCACTTTTCTTGAGTTTTCGTAGGTTTTCATTTTGTAACGTTCTTAAACAAAATTCATACTCATACATGGTTAACAAAATATGTTTGAGCAGATTGGTTTGATATCCATGCTTCCAAAGCCCTTTATAGTACTTTTAAAAAAAGTTCACCACTTTATTTATGTTGTGGATATCAATCATGGGTTCCCAATAATCATTAAATAGATGAGTTGTATAGACTGGTTGGATGAAAGAGGTTTTCACTTTCACTGATATTGGAGATTGACCTTTTTTTTCTCTTTTTCTAATTCCTTTACAGGTGATCATATGCTCAAGAAATGGAAGGATTTATTCTTTTGAACTGGTAAGATCCAGCATTTATCATGTATGCATATTGCAGATAGTTTCTCATGCTTTTAAAAAGACTACGTAGTGTTGGTCCTGCTAAGCAAGGTCTTGGGAGGGGTATGCTGGATGCAATCCTAACCATTGTATTTTAACACAAAATGGCTGCTCTCAAGACTAGACCTTGCGGATTCACGCTTGGTAACCAGAGACTTTTACAATTGCCCCCGATAGCGGAGCCATCTTTGTTGGTAATTGCCAACTTATGCTTTTGTCACCAGAATCACTTGTTTTGTTTCTCATGGTTGATGTATGGAACAGGGTTTGATCTGTATTAACAGCGATCTTCATGTTAGAAAACAGAAGTTTTACCGAGAAAATACCAAACTGCATTAGTCATGCAGTCAGAATAGATATCCTTGAATCAGGTTGGATGGATATTAATCAATTTTTTAAAATCCATCCTAACAGATTTAAAGACCTCAAAGTTTGGCAACTGTACTTCATGGTCATAATAATATGATATGCTAAATTATTTTTTAAAATCACTGGTTCTTTTTGTATTTATCAGAAATAGTGCAATTCCTTGGAACTTCTATGCCACATGCATGATGTAGACCCTATGGAATTAAATAGATCAGTTGGTAAAGGATATTCTAGGACTCAAGTTTTTGCCCACGACATGTTGTAGTCCAACATTTCTAATAGTTGGCATACACGCATTTTTCTCAAATTTCCTCATTGCATTGCCAGCCTCTTGCCCAGATCGACCTTGGAACTCCTGATATGTGGGGATGGTGGTCTTTTTCTGCTTCTTGTGGGGCGAGAATTTCCCATTAAAAATTCCCTATGTGGTCTACCAAAACAGAAAATCTGTCCCCTCACTTTCTCTCACAGTTAAATTTGACAGGATTAATCTTATCTGAGCCTTATCTGAGCAAGGCCTTCCTAATTTAGAAGTTATTTGAGCAACCTCTGAAGGTCTAGTTTCTGTAAATTTTTAATTTATTGGTGACACTAGTCTCGGTATGTCCACATTATCCAGATGTGATCAACATTATGTATTCAAGAGACATTGTGGACTACAGATGAACATTGCATAGATTTCATGTCTGTACATGCTGATGAAATTGTCCCTGAAGTTATTTTAGAAGAAACTGCATAAAATTTTAGTCATTTTGATGACTCATTGTACATTAATTACTGCTGGGGTTCACTTCAGGAAAAGGGATATCTACTTTGGGAATACAATGTTGGAGATCCAATTACTGCATCTGCTTATGTCGATGAGAACTTGCGGTTGGTATCTGATTTCTCCCTTTCGTCAGACAGGTAACAGAAGTACACAAGAAAGTATTTGATAATCTTAATATTCATTTAACTATTTGTAAGGCCATCAACTTTATTTTCCCAGGTTGATCTGTATTTGTACCAGTTCTGGAAGCGTTTATTTGCTTCAAGTCAACTTGGGTGCCACTGGAGAGCCAAACCAACAAAGAGAAAATGTGGTGCAGGAATTTGCAAAGCTGGACCTCCAAGGAGATGTATTCTCTTCACCCGTGATGATTGGTGGCAGGATTTTTGTTGGTTGCAGGGATGACTATGTGCACTGCATTGCTGTTGAAGCCCACAGTTCGGAGGCGAAATAAAGAAAATGATGGCTATCAATATCTTCCTATCCATATCTTAATCTCAGACTGATTTTTATATGGTTCAGTTCCACTTCGTACGGCTTCATAGAGAAATGTCTCATAACAAAAACATTACAGGGACCAGAGGATGAGTTCCGTTGTCATCCATCTGAACCTTCTACCCTACCCCGAGGACAGGAACTGGAGCAAGCACTTAAATTATTGGAAGTCCACAGGAAAGTCTGTCCAGTTTAAATTGGACAGATTACTGCAGAAAGAAAGAATATTGGGAGGATCTTGTTTTCCACAGTTTAAGATCTTTTCCTGGACCTCTGTATTCGAATTTGTATCTTATCCATAAAAGGAAGTCAAGTGAAGAAGTCAAGGACATCCCTTGAAGCAATGCCATAAAGAAAAGAGAGATTATACTAACGAGTGGAACAAGAAAGGAAAACCTTAAATAAAAGACCAACGTTGAAAGAGTGACATCTTCAGGAACTTGGTTTTGAAGATTACTTTGTTGCATGCTAAATGCAGTTGGCAAATGTGGGCTGGGAGTTTGCTGAGTACCTTTAGTCTCATTTCACGTGGCAAGGCCATGTTTTCAAAGTGATTTAGCAGTCCATTTTCTGAGGTAGCTAATGCTTTTACTGTTGAGGTGCTAGAACCATGTGGCATCATTTGATGGATATAAGGCATCGATGACAAGCTTTGTTGTATTACATATTGGGGTATAGAGTTCATTGTCAATAGTGCTTTTAACAGGTTGCCGGCCTCTTTTGTTTCACATGTATGAACTAGTTCTCCCAGTTGGGCATAATGTAGGAAGTCTTGTATCTTTATTTGAGAATAACACGATATTTTTTGTCAATAGTGAATCTTTTTTAACTGATTTGCCCCCGTAAGTAATGACATGATGTAGGAAGGGTCGATGTTCTCACAATGACCATCATGCTAGTCATAGTGTTAGTCCACAACGTTCTCTCCAAGACAAGGCGTTTCACTTAATTCACAAGACCACTAATATTATATACTTTCAGTTTTTCTTTTTGGACTGGATACCAAGGGAAGAGGAAATATTCAGCCAACGAGTTTCAATGCCAAAAGAAGCGCAGCCTGAGCTGCAATCATTGCTGGATGTGTGGAAGTATGCTATGTATTGACCCATATAAGGTTCTCCACAGTTGCAGGGGCCTTAGCAAATTCTTTCGCTGCATTCCTAGCTTTTTGAATCACAGCTTCAGTGGACAAGGGAATATGGAAAGGACAAAAATAAATAAATAAAAAAAGCTATTCCTCCCCATCCAAATGAACTAAATTAACGCGGGACTGTGCTGAGATTATTTTTAATTTTGAAAATTATGGTATGCAAACAAAATTTTATTTAAAATTTTTGTTTGCACATCCCATCCAAATGAATGCAAAGAGCTTTTCGCTACACAAATCTGGCTATCCACAACTTTCATAGTATTTCTAGCACCAGTTCCTATTGAGAATCAAAGGAGTAATGACGGCCTAAAATCCCAGCACATAACAAATGGCCACGTTAAGAATATGGTGAACCAACTAGTCAGTCCAAAAATAATTGAAAATATAGTAGAAAATATGTTGGAAAAGAAAAAAGAAAATATTAGGAATTAAAATATTAGAGAGGAGAACACTGGGTATTATATGTAGGTATATTTAAGTTTCCAGGTATATGCCTCTATATAGTCGCACAAACTACCTTTCATAAAAATCCAACAGTTAAAAGCCAATCGTCCGAATTAAACTTAGCTCATAATGGTCCAATGGTTTTGAGAAATAACCTATTAAAAACATTCACATATGCATGCAGTCCATAAAATAAGCTACACGCGCGTGACATTGCAAGTCTCTTGCTTATCACATCACAACACGGTCGGTTGGTCTGGTCAAGAAGGGCAGCACGTCTGTGGTGTGATGTTTTGAAATTTTAAAAAATAAACACATTTTCTAACAATCTCTCACAAGATTTAAAACTTCGATAAATAAATAAACAAATGAAACATATATCAATAAATGAACAAAATGTGAAAATGGTGAGCATAGTTGCTCACTATTGAAATCTCATTCTATTCCATTTCAATTCCCCTGCTTTCAATTAAACAAACTTGTCCTTATGGGTTCTAGGATCCCCACATTTTTAAGCTTCTATGCTTCCCATATGCATTCATCATCTTAAATCAACATGCATGCATGTATTTCTTATGTGTTTTTTCTTTTTTCTTCTCCTCAACTCTAAAAATAACTTTGTCACACATAATGTTTCAACTTCACTTTCTGAAAGATTTACTTTGAATTTACTTGCAATGTGATCTTGTAATAATTTAATAGCATCAAGAACCTCGGATAGAGTGACCCAAATGGCATAATTTATACACTTTTCAGTTTGTTCCAAGAGTCTGTTATTGATTTATTGCATGACAATAGTTTTTCTAACTCCTCCCATGTCATACACCCCAATCAATCTAGTCTCGTCATTCGTATTTTCTTTTGAGTTTTGTGCATGTGGGATACCCATCAATACTCTTCTTTTCGCAATCTTGCAGGTTCCTCTGAATGATAAAGGATCAGTTACGTCCTTAATATAATTTAAGTGAACAGCATTGACTGTGTTGAGGACAGTTTGCACCATCAACAATGTGTTTTCTGGTGAATTTGGTTTTTGAAATCAAGTATGGGGCTACACACAATGCTGGATTCTCTTTTTGACAATGTCAGTGCTTCAATTAGTCCTGCTTTGATGATCAGTTGCGTGTCCTCCATACAAACTCAGCCACGCAAAGTTATTGACAATTTTAGTACAAATGTACAATGGTGTTTGGTTGCCAAGCAAATGCAAGTTTTCAATGTACCCAAAATATAAAATTTCTAAGTCTTCTAGTTTGTTGTTTTTTTCCTTTTCTTTTTTTTTTTTAAAATTTTTTTTTATTTTTTTATTTTTTTAGTATCCAAACTTTTGGTTCGACTAATTTGCTGCAACTTGGGTAAAATCCTGGTTTTACATTGAAAACACTTGAGATAGATTTAGTTAATAATAGGTCCAATATATAGGTCAAGGAATGAGAAGTAAAACCCAGAAATTTTCATTTCTTAAAACGTTGGTTTAAAAAAAATAGTGGTCTACCTTCTTTGAATTGTGGAAAAAGTATTAAGAACAAAATTGGATACATTAATCGGATGGTAAAAAACAAATCATTTGATAAAGGCTTGGACTGGATTTTGAGACATATATTGAAATCCCACCGAAAATCCCTTTGTTCGAATTGCTGACTTGAAATGAATTATTTTCCATTTTCCTCCAAACCAAATCCCTTCATTCCAAACACAATTTAAGTGGCTTCACCTTGTTGTCGTCCTAGTCCTTTTTGCGCTGCGTGGCGAAATGTGAGTGATCACCGTAGCTTACTGTGGACCTAATGCACAAGATCCATATCCCTCTTTCAAAGCTTACCGTACTGGTCTATTTTTTAAATGGAGCCAAATTCATTTCAATACATCGCCGACCTCTTTCGTTTCGTGAAGACGAGAGACAGAGAGGGAGAGAGTGAGAGATGAAGCGTTAACAGAATAAAGTTCAGGAGTTTGGAACATATGAAAACAAAGTTTTGCAGGTCAGCGATATATATATATATATATATATATATATATATATACACACACACTCTACTTACTTTTGTGATCTGAAGCTCATTCAGTAATATAGAGTCTGTTTGGTTGCTAAGAAAATGTAGAAAATGAATATAAACAGCAAAATTTTGAATTTTGAATTTTGAATTTTGAATAAATAGTTATTGATGATCCAAGAAAAATACCAGCTCTGTTTGGTTGCTGAGAAAATATAGATATATATATACACATGCTATACTAATTTTTTTATCACAAGTTCGTTTCGTAACCTAGAGTCTGGTTGGTTGCTAAGAAAATGTAGGAAAAGAATAGAAAAGAGTAAATTTTTGAATCTTAAATTTATTGTCATTGACAATGCGAGAAAACAAAATATTGGCTCTGTTTGGTTCCTGAGAAAAGATTATACATGTGTGTGTGAAAGTGGGGCCATTTCCTATTTTAAGGTCAGTCACCAACTTATTTCGAGAAGTTTATGGCAAAAAAAACTTATTTCTGTTGTAAAACCAAGAATTTAGAACAAGTTATGAGGAGAATAAAATTTCTCATTCATCGTCTTTCTCTTCTTTCTCTCCAAATACATATTTCTTCATTCTCTCCAAAAACATACATTTCTTCATTCTCTCCAAAAACATACATGACTCTTCTTTCTCCCCTTCCCCTTTTATCTTTGTTTGAATTAGGTCCACATGATGGGATTACCTAACCCACTTATGAAGTGGTGTTCCCATTATCACAAAGTAGAGGGGGTGTGGACATCCACTCAATTGTCCACTCAATGTTTAATATTCATAACACTCCCCCTTGGATGTCCACCAAACTAAGATAATGTGCCTCGTTCAAACCTTACTAGAAAAACCCAGTGGGAAAAAACTAGTGAAGGAAAAAGAGTACAACATTTTTGTAAATCTTAGAGTGGTGTTGGACGCACTAAAGAAACTGCCTCATTAAAACCTTGCCAGGAAAACCCAATGGGACAAAACCTAGGCGAAGGAAAAAGAGTACAGCGTGCATATGTCCAAAAATGAATACTCCCCCTGATAAGAAGATAAGTATCAACTTAACTGATCGCAAACCCGGCGCATTCCAATGCCATATACCAATTTCTTGAATGTTGACGATGGTAAGGCCTTGGTGAATAAATCTGCAAGATTATCAGTGGAACGTATTTGCTTCACATCAATTTCATGCCTCTGCTGGAGTTCATGAGTATAGAAGAACTTTGGTGAAATGTGTTTGGTTCTATCACCTTTGATGTACCCTCTTTGAATTTGTGCAATACATGCAGCATTATCTTCATAAATTGTTGTTGGCATACTTTTAATCAAAGGTAACCCACATGTGTCTCGAATGTGATGGACTACAGATCTTAACCATACACATTTACGACTTGCTTCATGGAGTGCAAGTATCTCAGAGTGATTAGAAGATGTAGCAATTAAAGTCTGCTTTGTAGATCACCAAGAGATCGCTGTATTGCCACATGTAAATACATACCCTGTTTGTGAGCGAGCTTTGTGAGGATCAGAAAGGTATCCAGAATCTGCATATCCTTCTAAACAAGGACCATGGGCTAATTCCTTTGAGTAAAACAAACCCATATCTGTAGTTCCACGAAGGTAGCGTAAAATATGTTTAATACCATTTCAGTGTCGTCGAGTTGGAGCAGAACTGAATCTTGCTAATAAGTTGACTGAAAATGCTATATCAGGCCTAGTGCATTGTGCTAAATATAACAAAGCACCTATTGCACTAAGATATGGTACTTCAGGACCAAGTAGCATTTCATTATCTTCTTTGGGGCGAAATGGATCTTTCTTAATATCAAGAGATCGAACCACCATGGGAGAACTTAGTGGATGCGCTTTATCCATATTAAAACGTTTCAATACCTTTTCGGTATCAGCTGATTGATGGATAAGAATTCCATTTGATTTATGCTCGATCTGCAGGCCGAGACAATATTTTGTTCTCCCTAAATCTTTCATCTCAAATTCTTTTTTCAAATATTCAGCAGCTTTCATGAGCTCTTCAGGAGTCTCAATTAAATTTATATCATCAACATAGACTGCAATGATAGCGAATCCAGATTCTAATTTCTTTATAAATACACAAGGGCATATAGGATTATTAATATATCCTTCTTTAACTAAATACTCACTGAGACGATTATACCACATTCTTCCAGATTGTTTTAATCCATACAAGGATCGTCTCAGTTTAATTGAGTACATATTTCGTGTTTGTGATGTATTTGCTTCAGGCAATATAAATATGCAGTAACTACGTCCATAAGACGCATGTCAAGTCCTTCTGAGACTGACAGACTAATTAAATATCGAAATGTAATGGCATCCATTACAGGTGAATATGTTTCTTCATAATCAATCCCAGGTCTCTGCAGGAAACCTTGTGCTACTAAACGAGCTTTATATCTGACGATCTCATTTTTATCATTACGCTTTCTTACAAACACCCATTTGTAACCCACGGGTTTCACATCATTGGGTGTTAGGACTACAAGTCCAAATACTTTACGTTTTTCTAGCGAATCTAATTCTGCTTGGATTGCTTCTTTCCATTTTGACCAATCAGGTCTACTGTGACATTCGTCTACAGTGCGTGGTTCGAGATCATCATCATCTTTCGAAATTTCAGTAGCTACTGCGAAAGAAAATACATCATTAATAACCACTTCTGAGCGATCCCACAATTCTTTTGTACATGTATAGTTTATGGAAATTTCTTCATTTCCATGTACATATGCCTCTTTATTGTTTTCTGTCTCTTCAGGGACATTTTCCTCTTCAGGAGTTATTAAATCAGAATTTGTGGGAATATTTATTTCTTGTTCAATAGCTTCTTCCGGAGTACTATTTTCTATATTTTGTTGCCCTTTTATTTTCCTCTTCCAGGGAACTAAATCTTTTGAACCAAAGGGTCTACCACGCTTCAGGCGTGTAGTAGATGATTCATTTGCTGCAATAATAGTAGACTTACCAATTGGTACATTGATCTTTGCTGGTGTACCAATAGATGATTCATTAATAACCACTTCTGAGCGATCCCACAATTCTTTTGTACATGTATAGTTTAAGGAAATTTCTTCATTTCCATGTACATATGCCTCTTTATTGTTTTCTGTCTCTTCAGGGACATTTTCCTCTTCAGGAGTTATTAAATCAGAATTTGTGGGAATATTTATTTCTTGTTCAATAGCCTCTTCCGGAGTACTATTTTCTATATTTTGTTACCCTTTTATTTTCCTCTTCCGGGGAACTAAATCTTTTGAACCCAAGGGTCTACCACGCTTCAGGCGTGTAGTAGATAATTCATTTGCCGCAATAATAGTAGACTTACCAATTGGTACATTGATCTTTGCTGGTGTGTTTGCAGCCGGTATATAAGACTTAGTTATTTTTGCTGCGTCTGTAAATGCATCAGGCATTTGATTAGCAATTTTCTGAAGATGAGTGATCCTCTGTACTTCAGTTTCACATTGAGCAGTACGTGGATCAAGATGGGACTAAGATGATACATTCCAAGAAAGTTCACGTCGTTCTTCTATCAGTGGATTTCCTCCTCCTAACGACGGGAACTGTGTTTCATCAAAATGACAATCTGCAAATCTTGCTGTAAAAACATCACTTTGTTAGTTTGGGGGTGTGAATTCTTACCATTTATTTCATATTATATTTTTCTGGGCTCAAACCATTTGGGTTTCCTGTTCTTGTTGGTGTGAGAACAATGGACTGGTATACTTTCTGCCTAATAACACTTGTCGGGCCTATCCAAACAAACCCACACTAGTGCCCAGTACCTGGTATGTCCAAGCCATGGCACGCCTAACCCATTAGCCCAAGACCCTTATCTGCTAACCGACACAATTAGCATGATGAGGGCACTACAGTATCGAGATGTGATTAAAAGCAGCAGTATTTTATCAAAAGGCAACATTATTGGCAGACGGTTGCAGATCTCGAGAGGATTAATTAATCCTTAATAGCATTGGATTCCCAACAATGCATTGGTTTTGCGATCTGTTCTTGACTTGAGTGAGGGCGGTTTTTCTTTAAAAACCAGAGTTTGATTATAGGTGCTTAAACACTCTTCCCCAACCATTCAACCCTCAGAGAAAACTCTCTTCTTCTAAATCCTCTCTTACGAACTCATGGCCTCTTCCTCCTCTGCCCCACAAAACCGTCCTGACTTAAACACAACACCAGCAACACAACCAGAGGTCTGGCACCCAAGGTTCCTAAATGTTCACAACCAACCCCTTACAGTTGAAGATTCTGTAATTTACAATCTTGCGAACGCAACGGCAGTAGCGGAGGGACTCATCACTCCTCGTGATGAGAGAATACTGGTTGGATGGTCCGACCTGGACATAATAAGAGACTCCATGGCTCTCAGCGCTCAGGCCACAACATTTACTGCTAACATGGCTCGGCGTTTGCACACCAGAAATGTGCACATGCAAAGTCTAAGTGACCAAGTCACTCGTCTCCAAGGGTTGCTTGACGGAGCCTATCGAAGGATGAGGGCTTTGAGAGCAGAGAATAGAGAGTTACAAAGAATGGTGGACTCCTATTCTAACAGACTCACACCAAGGGTCGAGGCACTGGAGAGGCTCACTGATCAAATCATTGATCAAGAAAGGGTTCCGGGCAGCTCACAGAGGCAACCTCCAGCTGATCCCTCCAGTTCTACCCAAGGCCCACAAAGGCAACCCCCAACTGATCCTTCTAGTTCTACCCAAAATGCTACTATTGAGTAGCTCTCACTTTTTTTTTTTTTTTTTTTGTTTTTTTTTGTTTTTTTTGTTTTTTGTTTTTTTTGTTTTTTTTTTTTTGTTTTTTTTTTTTTTGTTGCTACTACTAGAATGAAGATGGTTTTATTTGCTAAACTCAAAGAACAAACAGATAAAATAGCACACAAAATGAATGAACACAACAAAATACTATTCATAAATAGATAACACACTGGAATATTTAGCACAACTTCTAAACAGACGAATCAAAATAAAATAAAAATAATAATTATTGAAAATACAAAACGTACACTAGCAACAAATAACATGGCAAAATTTCAAGAAAGACCAGAAATGGGACCACTGGCATAATTGGAATCTCCTCATGTACACAATAGTCCAATATCCAGAAGATGAGTGGAATGACAACTAGGTACCATGGGAGCATGAAAGTGAAAAACCCATTCATCATTGCAGAGATGAGGGTTTTGGGGAGGAATAGCCATGATATTTATAGAAAAGTCCTATTTTTTTTTTTATTACAACAGGGGGAGTATTCTTAATGGGCTGCAGAGACAATCTCCAGTTGGTCTCTCTAGTTCTCAAAATGCTACTAATAAGTAACAAAAAAAAATCTATAATCTGCTCCAAGTACAATGACCAAATCTGAAATTTTAGTGAAAACAATTTGTGATGCGTATAAATGAATTTTTATATGTTCAATCCAAAAAGAAATGGGCTTTGGGGTTTATATCACTTAAAAGTATATCAAATGTACTTTGTAACCTCAAAATTTGGTAGAGAAATACCTAGCAAAACCCATTCAAAAATATTTTTCAATATTGAGTTAGTGCTGTCTAGCAGAAATACCAGATTCAGGTGTACCACGAAATAATTACACAAAAAATATCAAATGGTCACCCAATGACACGAAAATTGGTAGGATGTTAGCCCAACAAGTCAGTGACAAAATCCAATTCGTTTCATCTCAAAATCATAACTAGAACTAAAGTTATGAATTAAATGGTAAAATGGGTTCGTGCTGTCAACATAGTATAACACACAAAACCTCAACCAAGTATTTACTTAAAACACTTATCTCGTAGGTTTATTCTATAAACCAATGCTTATTTCTTCAGTGTCATTCCACTTCTAGTGGTTTGGTATTTTATTTTTCCACACCAAATATATTCATTCCACTTCTGGTGGTTTGATATTTCATTGCTCCACTTCTAGTGGTTTAGTATTTCATTAATCCACTTCTAGTGGTTTGGTATTTTATTACTCCACTTCTAGTGGTTTAGTATTCCACTTCTAGTGGTTTAGTATTCCACTTCTAGTGGTTTAGTATTTCATTGCTCCACTTCTAATGATTTGATATGTCATTAATCCACTTCTGGTGGTTTGATATTCCATTATTCCACTTCTGGTGGTTTTTATCATAAAATGACATACTTTAAGCTGACACAGTGAAGTTACCAGTAAATCTGAGAGAAGTTGACTGACAACAGAGGTGATGTTGACAGTCAATTCGTAGTAAAACAAGAGCAGATTTTTGTGTGTTCTTCTATGCTAACTAAAGCAAAAGTTAAGATGCACCCACGAATTTTCACCAAAATTTTACAAGCATCTAAAGAAGTTGCATAACACATAATAGAGAAATATATTACTCAATTTAATTTGGTCATCATTGACCATCACATTTATTCAATTAAATTGAGACTTTATTCATTATTTCTAAAACTTCAGGTTTTGAAATTTGTCTCTTGCTTCAGGAAGAGAACAGATGAATAATAACCTTTTTTTTTTTGTTTTTTTTAATAGAAAACTTCTGGTTTTCAGATCTTTCTCTTACTTCAGGAAGAGAAGATGAATTGTTACCCTTTTTCCTTTTTAATTATAAAACTTCATGTTTTATTTTAAATCTTATCTTACTTCAGGAAGAGAATATATGAACAACAACTTTTCTTATAGAAAATTTTGGAGATTGAAATTTGTTTCTTCCTTCATGAAGATAACATGTAAATAATAACTTTTCATATAGAAAACTTCAAGTTTTCAAATCTTTCTCTTACTTCAAGAAGAGAAAATGAATCATCACTCTTTTTATTTATTTATAAAACTTCAAGTTTTATTTTTAAATCTTCTCTTGCTTCAGGAAGAGAAGATGGATTCATCCATTCAAGTATATAATTTATAGTAAAAACCAATCCACAACCAAATTGGTTAAGAGCATACCAACTTACCACAATCAAATTGGTTTAGAACGTACCAACTTACCAACTTACCACAACCAAATTGGTTAAGAAAGAAGATGGTGGTAGTATGATATTGCTTCCAAATTCCTTGAGCAATTCGTGCTGATAACGTGTTGTAAAACCAAGAATTTAGAACAAGTTATGAGGAGAATAAAATTTCTCATTCATCTTCTTTTTCTTCTTTCTCTCCAAATACATATTTCTTCATTCTCTCCAAAATACATCTCATTTCTTCATTCTCTCCAAAAACATACATTTCTTCATTCTCTCCAAAAACATACATGACTCTTCTTTCTCCCCTTCCCCTTTTATCTTTGTTTGAATTAGGTCCACATGATGGGATTACCTAACCCACTTATGAAGTGGTGTTCCCATTATCACAAAGTGGAGGGGGTGTGGACATCCACTCAATTGTCCACTCAATGTTTAATATTCATAACAATTTCCATTTTTATGATAAATCGAGTTGGTGATTCTTGCAAAATCGTGCTACCCCACCACGATTTACGGTTTGGCATACAATTTTTATACTGCCAACCAAGCCCCGTATAAAAATTATATACAAACTAAAATCGTGGTGGCCAACCACGATTTTGGCGTTGTATAAAATTTTTATACGTGGTTTGGCGTACAAAGCACACTAAACTCAGTCACTCTCTCTCTCTCTCTCTCTCTGAGCCAGATACCGGGCCGCTGAGTGCAAAACTCGATCCTTCGCCGTTGACGCTGATGATCTGTCATCCGCCGCCGACGCCAAAGATCTCCTATGCGAGCGTATCTCTTTCACGTTCTCGCGAGGACGATCTCAGTTTAGATCCACCGTCGTCTGGTCTCCGTTCGCCGTCGACGATATCCCCCCTCACTCATTACCGCAGCAACTGTCACCGGTACGCCAAATCGATCGAAATCTAGGGATTTCGTCACCTACCCTTCTCTCGGTATTTCTCTGCGTTGATGATTTTTGGTCTTGATCTATGAGGTAAATTCACAATTTTTTGTCTTGATCGTGTACAAGTGTTTAGATTGTGAAGTTTAATTTAATTTTACTCCGTATAGAGTAATTTTTTTTCACAGCATTGCCTTCTAATCGACTAGAGTCTCGTTCAGTTGGCGTAGATCCACCATCGTTGTGACTCGATCACCTTCCGTCATCAACACCTTCTGAAGTTTAGAATCTAACAGGTAAGGTAAATTACTTATTTGTTAAAGTTTGTCCATTTACATTTTGATCAGTGTTGCCTTAAAACATGAACGATTATAAATTATTTTTATGAACTATTTATTATTTGTTAAATTACTTACTTAGTTTAATAGATAGTGGTTTTACATGTATTGAAATGTTGGATAATCGAAGGTGATGAAGAAAACTCCAAAGAAAACGATGGAGGAGAAGTGCCGATGATTGTAAATCGTCAAATACTTTCGATGAAGATTTTTATGAAACTTTGTGAGCGTGAAACTTATTATTTGGAAGTTGTAAACAGTGCTGTTAAAGGTAATGGGTTCGATATAGAGAAGAAAGGGGATGTCTCATCCTCGAGCTTCTATAAGAACTACCCTTTTTGATTTCAAGCTATATATGGATATTATGAGAAAGGGTGTTGCCTAGCAAAACATAAAATGAGAGGAAAAGGGGCTAGTGAGAGAGAAGAGGATAGGGATGGATTTGAGAGGGAATTTAATCTAAACCACCAGGCTCTAGCCACTGAAATGTGCCTTTCAATGAAGAAGTTGTTTACTTCATTTAACAACCTTTACTAACGCTATTAACAAGAAGGGGTTAGAGTGTAGTTTTCAAAAGTAGGGAGGGCTGAGTCTATTTTCCAGAAATTACAGCAGTCTCAAATTCTCAACATAATCTTCCCTGGGTTTTAGATTGAAATAGTTAGAATATATATCTTGTCAGAAATATCATTTTTAAACATGTTTGGCATGACATAAATTGGTCTAGAAAATGTCTTATTAGTGCATTTTGATGCAAGAAAGTAGTCTTTCTCATATGCATGATTGATTGCACAATTGACCAATGAGTCCCAATCTCATGGGAAATGACATTAAACTTCCTGACATTAATTTATCAGTTAAACAATGTTTTGGTATTTCTTTCCATTATCACATCCAACATAGTTTTAAAATATTAGATATTTAGAACATATGCCTAGTTAAAATATTAGAACATATGCCTAGTTCCCTTTTTGTAGAGACTATGAAATCACAAATGGGAGTAAGTTATGGAAGAAAACAAAGCTTGTACCTTCCAACTTGGTTAAATTTTTAGGATATAACTAGACCCAAATTTGAGATGTGAATGGCCATTCAATAAAAATAATCTCTATCTCATTACTTATGATGTATCACTGGGAAGCATGAATTTTGTGTGGCAGAAATGGTAAGTTATAACTCATTTGAATTTGCCAAGCCATAAAGAGTAGCCAACTTAAAGTTCTTTGCAGGGAGGGATCCAAACCTCTCTTTACATTGACCAAGAAAAGTCTAGATTGAAAAGGAATCAAATATGACACTGCAAGTCTATTTCTTGTTATCAGATTCTTGATCTGTTTTCCTTGGGATGATGGAAAATTTGGAGATGCTGTGGCATCGATTTCAGTCATTAAGCAAGTGCTTATTGTAGAAAACTGAATATCTCAATATTGTGCTTTTTAAGCGTTCAAGTATGTGAAATTGCTAATATGGTTTTGCTCACATCATTGGACATGGTCCTTCTATTTTGTGGGGGTCCAAACCCCTACAGGTGAGTGGGAAAGGGAGGAGGAAAGAGGCGCTGGTGAACTGTAATACCCAAATTTCGATTCTATAGATGTTGAAGATAGCCTGATGAAATCTTGTAGATATTGCATAGCTGAGTAGGGGAACCTGCCCCGTTATTCTAATAATGAAGATTTAAATCAATCATGGATGTTAACCTGCGTGTGAAGTTTTATTTTTATTGATTTGTCTTTTTACTAGAGAGCTTTTGGACCTTCCTTGTTTTTGCTAGTTGGGCTTCATTGGGTGATGGATTTTTAGGTGAGGGAGCTTCTTTGTGGTTGGTGGATCAATGTTTGTGAGAAATCGAAGAAGGCTCTTTTGAGAGTTATTTGTCTTTGCATTATGTCGATCATATGGAAGGACAGGGATAAGGATCATTAAAGAGGAGCCTTTCTTTGGGAAGATAAGAGAAATATCTTTAGTGATTAGAGAATTATTTTTTTGGTGTGGTGCATCTAATGGTGCCAGTAAAGCTCCTTTTTTATTTGGAGTTTTTAATTGTTGTAATTGTGATTGATTCCTACATTCTTTCGTTGTATACTCCCTGTATATTGGCCTAAGGCCTTGTCTAATGAAGTATTTAGTTATCAAAAGAAAGTTTACTAAAATGCTATTTGAAATGTATGGTGGGATATGGTGCATTAAATGATGACATTTTTAGACCGTGCATAACTCTGACCTTGTTTGTTATGGATTTAATAAAAACAAAAATTATTGAAAATAATTTGACTGAATGTCTAGATGCAACTAATGTTGTTTGGGGTTCTTGCAGATTTTCTACTTGGTTGGGTTTGCCTTTTTTTGCTTAGAGTCTCTTATAAGCTTTTGGGTACTTCAGGTAAGAGTCAGAATAGTTGCATTTTCTTTCAAAATTTTAATCCTCTAACATTGTGAGATGTCTTTAGAATATCACGTATTATGGTTAATGTCAAATTCATTAACAATTTTCGACAAATTATGCATTTTAACAATTGCAGCCTTGTTGCATGTTGCAGTAGTTTTACCCTTTTCTTCTTGGAATCTAAGAACTTGTGTTTTTAGTAGTATAGATGTATGTACTGTACAAAAATTCTCTATTATGTGGTTGTCATTTTTTTTTTTTTTTTTTCAAATTGCATTATATGGTTCATTTTGAATTCATCCACTATTATAAATGGGGCTTTTAATATTTGTTGCTTTGTTGCACAAGTTTCAATTTTTTTTTTTTTTTTTTTTTTTTTTGTTTTTTCCCTCTTGAAAATGGCTTATTTTTCCCCTTTTTGGGGCAGCATATATTTGTGTGTATTTATATATGTATAAATGGTATATATATATATAAATATAAATATATATATATATAGATATATGTATATATGTATGTATGTATGTATGTACATAGTGGGGTATGCCAATTTGCCTATCTTATCAGGTAATTTAGCCCATGTAAGGTGGGCTTCCTTTCAATGCTTTGGTTAGTTTACTAATATTTCCCCTTATTTTTGTAGTTACTGACTCATGAGTTTTGGGTAATTCCTCATAGATAATCTAGTGAGAACATTTACTATGTAATAGTTTTAAAAAATTTATGTTAATTATTTGTTAGTTATTCTCATTATAGGTCTTAGCATTTTTTACAATAAATATTGTTAATTTTTTGCTTAGCTGCTAACTTCTATCTTTTTTCTCTCTTTTTTCCTTAATTTTTCCACATTCCTTTATGAGAGAACTCCTGTCCACTTCACTGCTATTTAAAAAGAAAATAGTGGGTAACAGAATAAAACGAAATGCGGGAGAAGAGGGATCAAATCTTCCTCCATCCCTTCCCAAAAGCTGTTGCCTTCTCCTATACCACCAGTCAAGCATCCTCTTCAGGCTTCCTTCTGTTTTGTTTTGTTTTGTTTTGTGTTTTTTTCCCCATTATACGTTCTCTCTCTCATACCCATTTCAATCTCTCACAAAAATCTGTTTGTTTGTTGGTATTATTTAGGGGACTTGGCCAAAACACAGTGGGGGTTTGATGAGTTCTAAGATTGTTACAATACTTAAAATTTCAATTGTATTCAAATTTTTTCCCAGGTTGGAAAAGGAAAAAAAAATTAAAGAGAAGTTTAAAGGAAAGAGAAAGTAAGGGAAAGAAAGAGAGTACCTCACCAATAGTGGTTGGCTCTAGAATTTGAAATAGAAGTTCTGCATGAATATACACAAAATTAAGTTGTAAAATAAAATTTCAAAACAATCAAATTCCACATATTTGACAAACAAAAGGTGAATCAACTAGATATGGTGCTACACAAAAGGAAAATTAAAAAAAAAAAATTGTATATTTTAATGTAAAGAAACAACAAGTATAATACACTAGGGAGCACTACAACTGACCAAATTTGGGAAGAGCATACTAAAGTTTACCATTAGTGTAAAGAATGAATTAAAAGATAATAAAAAAAGTGTCGTGGCTATGAACTTCAAAGGAAAAGAATAGAATACCTCGATGACAATGGCTTGAGCTCTAGAGTTTGAAATAGAAGTTCACAATATACAAAAAGTGGACCTATAAAATAACATATAATTTAAATAATAATAATACAAAAAATTCACATACTTCGTATTAGACAAAGAAAAGGTAAGATTGAGGATTCTAAATTCACATACTTCGTATTAGACAAAAAATTCATAATTCACATTTCTGTCATTTGAGATTGAGCATTCTAAATTCTTCTATGGGTTGTCGGGTGAAGTAGGCAATTTTGATTTAATTTGGAAAGGAATGGTGCCATAGTCAATGGAATGGCATACCATTGAAAGTATTTGTTTTTATAAAGAAGTATTGAATGCCTATTTTATCAATTTTTATTAGTTATCTTTTAAAAAAAATTATTATTATTGTGATGGTTTTTTCCCCATCTATAGGCCATATTTTCAAGGTTGATTGTGTGTGTTGCAGGTAATTGGTGTTCTTGATGTAAATAGAAGTAAAGAGAAGGGTTATGGGACAATAGTGAAAGAGGGTTTTTGTGATGAGGTTAGGCATTAATAGTGATTTAACTATTAGTACAAATTTCATGCTTCATGGCACAAGGTTTTCATTAGTCTTCTCTACTCGCTAATGCCTGCATTTGAGTTTTGTTTTCCCTTAACGAAGGAGGGTTTTCATTAGTCTTGTTTTGCTTTGTTTCTAGGTGTGTCGACTGCGGAACCACATGGTTATGCGACAATATATGATGATATGGATGTGGATGAGTCGTCTAGTGGTGGGGTAAATGTTTTAAGCTGATTCTGACATTTAGTTGCTTATGCTGCCATATTAACGTAATAGCCTTTGTTGATAATATTTTATTGATAACAGTTCATGCTGCCATATTAACTTTTCGCCTTTTCCTTTAATTTCTTAGTTTGCTTCTTTTCAATTTTTTTATTTTTTATTTTTTTATAACTTTTATTTGTTGCTAATAAACATGTATTTGTCCAGTGAGGGTTTCTTAATTTCTAGTCCATTTGAGATGTTGAGTTGCACTTTCAATTCCGTCTTACGTTACTCTGAGATGTGCAAAGCTCCTTTTACACAAGCAGGTACTTATGCATTTATTCTCTTTAGTTTGTGCAAATCTAAGTAATAGTCATCTCATTTAATTTATTAGTTTGCTTAGTTGGAATTTGATTGCTCTTGAATATTTTATGTTTACCTCTGAAGTAAGACATATTCTTTTAAGAATTTGTTAAGAGATTGCAGTAATTACTTGAATTCTAATACCCAAAGAAAGAAGCCCATTTGGATATTCCATATCAATAACATCTTGAAATTACCAATGCTTCCTCTATCAAATGGCTTCTTATTTTCATAACTTTAAAAAATATTACAGGCATGTTTTGTGAGTTTCAGATGTCCAATTTCATTTGCATTAGCTGTGGGTTTTTCCATGTTTCTGCTTCTTTTTCCATTCAATCTCTTGCGTATTCCAAGTCTAAAATTTTCATTTAAGTTCCTCAATGTTTCACTCCCATTAGAAATACTATGATTTCCCCAATGCTCTTGAGAATTCTATTGGAATTTTTATTTTGTGCGTGTGTTTCTGTGTGCCTATGTGTGTGCAAGAGAGAGAGAGAGAGAGAGAGTTGGAACTATTTATGAAAATATTAGTTTGTTCTGACTTTAAATGCTTGGTTTATTATTAAGTTAATTTTCTTCATAGTGATTACATAACATAATTTCTTTATTATATTAAATTGAATAGGCGCATCTTGATTCATCTTCCTTTAGACACAAGCCCATTCGAAACTATGGCAAGTTGGATTTTCTAGTTGGGAAGATCGAGCTACAGGAAGTCTTGCAGCTGGCCCAACATAGAGGCTACTTCGGTGGGTTAGGGAGGAAAATCTTTCAAATGTTGATGATACAAGTCCATTGGAGTCACATGATCATGAGGTAGTAGTGATCAGCTTGATGAGCGTATTGTAGTCTTTTGGATTATAGTGGTTTGGACTAATTTGGAAAAAATTGTGTCTACTTATTATAAATGTTGGAACACGGGGCATTTTTTTCATTTTATAGCATGATGTTAATTTCTTTGTTAAGTTTATATATTAGAGATTTCTCATTTTTTTTTTTTTTCTAGTTGCTAAATTGGAAGTTGAGTTATACGTGTTTTATTGACAAGTCGAGGACTTAGAGACGGGACCATGCCATTTTTCATTGGATTTTGTTCATTTAAGATGACTAAATAGAGTTTTGATATGTGATTTGTTGGGTATATCATAGTGAAAGTTGAATCTTGTATGGGCAATGAGGTTGTGATTGGATAGTGATGTGAGTTGCGTAGGTTTTTTGATAAGTCGATAACTTGGGATGTCCTGTAAACAGACTGGATCATGCTGGATTTTTCATTGGATTTTGGGTGTGAAGTAAATGGTTAATGTAGCTTGATTGTTTGTTTTGATGATACAAATCTTGCTAAGTAAAGCAATGAGTTTGTGTAAAACATTTTGAAAGACATTGAGACTTTGGGTATTGAGTACAATAAGGTAACATGTAATTCGGATTACTTTCCTCGCTTGATGGTAACAGGTAAGATTTTCTTTGGTTATAATGTGCTAGCATCTCTACGTGTAATGTATTTTTCTTGGCTTGCTTTTGATGGGCATCCCTCATTTATCATCGTAAGGATTAGAATAAACAATTATCATCTCTACGTGTAATGTATTTTCATGGGAATTGAATCCGTCAATCATGTATTACATAGCATTCAAAATGAACCCATTTTGTTTTTGATGGCTTCTAAAGGATTTTCTCTATATATGTTTTCTTTTATATTGGCTCAAAGTAGGATCATTTTATAGAGGATGTTACGATCCTTGAAAATTGCCTATTTGGCCATTTGTATTAGATTTTGGGTATTAAGGTAAATGATGTTTTCAAATTTCACTTGACATCTTTTAAAGATCTTTTGGTAAGTGGTTAAAGAAAGAAAGAAAAAAAAAAATTTATGGAAAAAGCGATTGTAATGTAGTTTTACTTGGTTATCCTGTATACGTAGATGGACGTTGACGCAGGATGTTTTTTCCTGGCAGTTGATGATCCCTCGATTTCTCCTACATTAAATTTTTTTTTTTTAAAAAAAAGACAAGGAATAATAAAAAGCAAATATTTGGTACCTTGAACATCTTTATCTTTTTTTTTTTAATTTTTAATTTTTATTTATAATATATAAATAAATTGAATTAAAGACTTTCATTGATTTTAACCTGGCAATATTAATGAACAAATGGAATTGGCTTTATATCATATTTTCATGTGTAGTCTAACCACAAAGGGAATTGGCTTTATATAGTAGGCCTAATATTTCCGGGTCGAGGCATACATGGTTGGGAAAGTGGTTTCTTATTCGAAAAACAATACATTTATTATGATATTGTTCTGACTTTATCTATCTTCAAATCAATTCTTACATAATTAAATGATGGAGAATTTAAGATACGTTTATCTTTCCATTTTATGCAGGCAAATAATTTTGAGCATTTGGTGTTCACTCGGATTCTTAGTTTGATAAATTCATTTTTCCATTGGGAGGGAGTTTACTTTTTTCCATTTCTACCTATCAATAATTTGAAACTCTTGGCATTCTACAATGAAAAAAAACCGAGTTTATGTGGTTAACTTTTACTTTTTCCTTTTTTTCGGTGATACTACCAATCGTATAGTCTAGAATCTGCTCCCTTTCATTATTTTTTCTATGCAGAAAAACCTTGCCTCAAACTTTATTATCCAAAAAGAAAGAGAAAAATATAAGTCAAATCTCCTCCAACAAAAAAAATTTTTTTTTTTTTTTTAAATTTAAGGACCCTAATGGACCAGTACGATTTTATGGTAAATTGTGTTGGGCCACCACGATTTTGGGCTCAACCACAATATACAGTTTCGGGCTGACGAGTATTAAAAATTAGGAGGCAGGCTTTCAGCGGCGTAGATGATTACTTCGATCTCTGGCTTGTTGATCTGACCAAGGGGGATCTTGATGCTGATGACCCATTTCTTATTTTGTCAAGAGAGCAACTCGATCCATTTTATGGAAGAGGCGGGAAACAAGGGACTTCAAGAAATATAAATAGCAGTCAAAGAGAAGATTTGAGGGCGTCAGGAGATGAAACCATTCAAAGCTCGTCGATCCACGGCACAGCGCCCATCTAGAATACCTTCTTTTATTTTTTTATGTTTTCTTTCTTATCTTTTCCATCGTCTTGTCTATAGGTTTATATCCATCAATATGGATTGCTACCTGTAATATTCATTAATGCTCTCCCTCTTGTCTCCCTCCAGCTTGACCGCCTCGCCTTCACAGTTGATGAAACTGATACGTCACTGAGGGCCGCACTAACCATGCCGGAACGAGGCTTTTTTTTTTGACGCGGGAATTAAGTCGAAAACATTATTGAAAAAGATTGGCTAAAATCGTGGTGGTCTAACACGATTTTCCCAAAATCGTGTCAGGCCACCACGATTTTGGGCCTCCACCTACAGTCCGTCTACGAGTGAAGAAGGTATAAAAATGGGCCAAAATCATGTTGGGCCACTACGATTTACACCAAAACCGTATTGGGCCACCACGATTTTGGGCTTCAAATACTCACACCATATGGGCTGATTTGGGCGTATAAAATGGGGCAAAATCGTGTTGGCCCAACATGATTAACCATAGATTTGGAAATAAGTTGTATTTGACCATAACTGCTGAATAAAGTTTGTCATTGACCACAGAAGTGGAAAAGACCCTGTGAAAGTTAATGTATGTAGATTGCTCTGTTATTTTTCTTGTCAATTGGCAGAAAGAGAATAAGGAACTGAAGTACAATCTTACAAGCATCTCATCCACTTCTAGTGGTAGTGCTCAAAAGCTGCAGGAAAGTTATCTTCAAAAGCTGTGTTATTGTATATACCTTCACCTACTACACCTTTGTATATACCTACACCTACTGCACCACTACACCTTTGTATATGCTGACACCTACTACACCTACTACATTCTCTATATGTATAAATAGATCCCTCTTTGTACATTCTAATACACACTTAATACAACAATTACATCCTCTATTCCATTCTCTCTCTCAATTCTCTCTCTCTGTTCAATTGTAATATGGTATTAGAGCTGAGTTCCTCTATCCACAACTGTTGAACATCGTTCACCATCACATTGTAATATAGGAATTATCTTAGATGGATGTTAAGAATGCCTTTCTTAGCGGTGATCTTAATAAGGAAGTCTATATGAAACCACCTCTAGGGTACAACCATCCCCTCACCAGGTCTGTAAACTTAATCGAGCATTGTATGGTCTCCAACAAGCTCCTCAAACCTAGTTTGTCAAATTTAGTTCTGTTATTGGCAAATTCGGCTTCACTTCTAGCCCTTACGGTTTCGCTCTTTTTGTGCATAAAACTACTCATGGCATCACTCTCCTTCTCCTCTATGTTGATGATTATCACTGGTGATGATATAGCTAGAATTCTACTTTAAAACAATTTCTTAGCTAGCACTTCGAAATGAAAGATCTTGGTTCACTTCGCTACTTCTTGGGTCTTGAGATTTCTTTTAATTCTAGTGGAGATTATCTCTCTGAGGCCAAGTATTCTTCAGATCTGCTTGCCCGTGCTGGTCTTATCGACAGCAAGACTACTTCAACCCCTATTGAGGCCAATGTTCACCTATCTCGTCTGGATGGTACACCACTTCATGATGCTACTTTATACCACCAGTGAGTTGGTAGTCTTGTCTACCTCACAGTTACTCAAGCAGATCTTGCCTATGCCATACATCTTGTCAGCTAGTTTATGTTCGCCCCTCGCTCTACTCTTTATATCGTTGTTCTCCGTATTCTTTGATACATTAAGGAAACTTTATTTCATGGTCTTCATTTTTCCGTCGTATCTTTTCTTGAGTTACGAGCCTACTCAAATGCTAATTGGGCTGGGGACCCCACTGACCGTCGTTCTGCCACTAGCTACTATTTCTTTCTTGGGGACTCCCTTATTTCATGGCATAGTAAGAAGCAAACTGTTACAGCTCACTCTAGCACTGAATTTGAATGCCATGCCCTTGCAGATACTACTTAAGAGCTTCTCTAGCTACGATGGCTTCTTACTAATATGGGTGTCCAACTTCCCACTACTACTGTTCTCTACTATGATAGTCGTAGTGCTATCCAAATTGCCCATCATTGTGTCTTCTATGAACACACCAAACATATTGAGATCGATTATCACTTCGTCCGTCAACATATCAACAATGGTACTGTTTTTCTCCACTCCATCTCCTCCGTAGATCAAACTGCTAATATCTTCACCAAAGCACATCAACTAGGATGAGATCAGGATTTAGTGTCCAAACTTAAGCTGGTCTCCACTATACCTACTTCAGTTTGAGGGGGGTTGTTATTATATATACCTTCACCTACTACACCTTTTTATATTCCTACACCTACCACACCTACTACAAGACTACACCTTTGTATATACCTACACCTACTACACTTTCTATACCTATAAATAGATCCCTCTTTATACGTTCTAATACACACTTAATACAACAATTACATCTTCTATTTCATTCTTTCTCTCAATTCCATTGTAATAAGCTTAATGACCTTGAAAAACAGGTGCATCTCAAATCGCATTACTCTTTCAAGTTTAAGCTTTAATTTCATGTTCTCCAATTGTATTCTACTTTTTCCAGGTATCAAAGTTGAAGAGAAAACTAGATGTTTGATCTCAACCCTCAAATCTAAAACTAAGAAGCGATGATGCCATGAAACGATTGCAGGATGAGATTTTAAGAATGAAGGCTCAAAATGTGCCATGTTAGAGTAAATGAAAGATGTCTATTTGATATAATTTATTCTCATTTTTGTGCTCAATATCAATTAATTTGTGTTTTATGTAGGTTGAATTGTAGCGTAAGATCAAGGAAGATTTTATGCAATTTAGACTATGTAAGTTGTTACTAGAAAAAGAGGTTCTTCAGGTATATGCATTATTGTGGGATCATTCCATCCTTACAAATGGATAGAGTCTTATAGCCACAAGTTCAATGCTAGACTCAATGGGGGTTAACTGGTTAATTTTATTTTCTTCATGCTTGAGTTTTGGTTTTACATGTCTATTTCGAAATTTGGCATCTCGTCCATTCTTAAATGTTCCAAACTCATGTTTGAATTTTGTTCTTTTAGTCTATTCACCTTAGGTGCCTCTTTACATGTTTGGGTTATTTGTATGCATATTTGCATTTTCTTTTAGTTAGTTTTTATTTATTTGGCAGAGTGTGTGTGGGTGTGTGGATGGCGCATTTTCTTTCATTTAAATTTCTATTTGGCAGAGTCAAATTTTTAAATATTTTATTTATATGCAAACATTAAAGCAAGTGATTTAATGATTCTTTTAATTCTACAACAATCAATCTCTTTATAATGGTAGGTGTCCCATTGACTTGATGTACGTGGAAGAAGGTTTTTCCAGAATGATGTCTACAGAAATTTCATAGCACGCTTTTAAGATATTGGACCCAATGAGGGAGCAAATAAAAAACCAAATAAATTCAAAGTTTAGAAGTGGAGTATGTTGCAATTATGTGTATGCATTGTTACAATTATGCGTATGCACATCACGGAACAGACCAGCTTATCTCTTCATTTCTCATCTCTTGGTATTTTTGAAGCATTATTTATTAACATTATCACATACCTGTGCTGTTACTCACCTGTTAGGCTTTTGAAAGGCTCATCATGATGTTTCCACACGTGGAAATGTTTCCACTACTTGGGCTTGGTGGAAGCGGTTGAATGATGACACAAAGGGATATGTCATTCAGGCTAGATTTGGATCAGTTGTGGAACTTTTAGTTCACGAGGGGAGCAAGTCCCTTTATTACTGCATTGCTGAGAGGTGGTGGGACTCTATCCACACCTTGCATAGTGCTGGTAGGGAGCTGACCATCACCCTTTATGATATATTCAGGTTGACTTGTAACACCCGTAATTTTAAAGTAAGGTATTAAGGGTTTAAGCTTCTAAAAATTTGGCTAAGTGTTGGGAAAAAGTGAATTTTCATAAATCTTTGTTTTTAAAGATAATTTTTTGCGGTAATGGAAGTTTATAATATTATAAGACATCTGTGATTTTATGAGATTTCATTAGCATGTTTGGAATGGGTTCCACACATTTGTTTTTGAAAAATCTATCGATAGATGGATTTTGTATTAAAACTTGGAAATGAGATTTTGATATACTTAGAATTTGATTTTTCTGATATTTTATTTGGATTCAAATGGGGGGTGTTTACTTATTTTCATTAAATAACTTAAAGTAAATGGAGACCATTTACTTAAACATTTTGAATGAAAATAAGGTTATGGAGTGTATTTTTTCTGATTGAGTTGACTGAAATATCAATTTAGTTGACTGAATTATACAGAAGCTAAAACCTTCAATTCTAGAAATTTGAGTCGATTGAAATGTCAATTCAGTGATTGAATTGGAAACTTAATCAATTGAATTGTGCAACAACTCATATTTCAGCTTTCAAGCTGAAATGACGCAGTGCCCCTCTATGGTTTTAAAACCCCCTTACCCTGAACCAGGGATCCTCATTTCAGAATTTTTTGCTCAACACACTTAGAGAGAGAAGGAAAGAGAGAGAAGCATAGGGGAGAAAAAGGGGGGCTCCACGGTGAGGAGCCTAACCGCCGGAGCTTGTAGACTGTTGTATGTATGATTTGGTATATTATCATAGGTTTTTGCATGTTTACATGATATGATACATGTTTACATGGGATTGTGATTTGAATTTCTTAAAAATTCATATATTTGGGAAATTAGGGTTTTGTTTTGTACTCTATATAGCTATATTTGTATTGTTTTTCATACCTTCACATGATTTGGGGTATAATAGGTTGATTTTGAAAGCCTATTTGCTAAATTCTTGCAATTAACTATTTGGGGGTCACTTTTATATTAGTGTTGGAAACCTGTTTTTCTGCCATTATAAATAAAATGATTTTGGAAGATTAACATGTAAATGGATGTTATGATAAGGGGTACTTTCCTATCTTAACGACCGTAGTGTTCCCAAAATGAGATTACTTTCTGGATCTATGTAAGATTCATAGTGTTTCCTCATAATGAGGTTACTTTCTGGACGCATGTAGGGATCCATAGTGTTTCCTCTTAGTTCCGTGCGTGAGGGCCCCGTATGACTTGGGGAGGATTATTCGGTTTAAAAGACAGATAATATGGATTACCAGATATAACGGATTTATGCTATGGATGATTTTCATGTACTCTTGTACTTATTTTAAAATTTGTGATATGCAACCCCTTGTTATATCATTTTATTTAATTGCTCATAATGGTTTTAAAACTTTGATGTACAACTTTGAAAAATGTAATCTACTGAGTTTATACTCACACCTATTTTTTTTTAAAAACATTTTTGCAAATTATGAGTAGGTTAATAATGACTCATATGAGGAGGCATCACATGAGGGTTAACATGAGCATTTCATGATGAATGCATTCATTACTTATGGTCTATACAGTATTTAAACAAATGTTTCGGACTATATATATGTGTATTGATGGTAGAACCTTATGGAATTGAATGCCAACTTAAATTTTATATTTTGAACTGTGGATGGTTATGAATTCGGTTTATAATGTACAGGTCTTAAATGTCGAGAACTTGGTATGTCTTTGTCACAGCCCATTTTTGTCACCTTAGCTAAGGTTTGTCATTTCATGTAGTCTTTTATTTCCTTTTTGAGTCTAGTCTTTTGCATTAAGTTTTTAGGATCCTAAGGATAATGGGTATGAATTTTGGTTCAATTTGGAGTTAATCTTGAGGATTAATAAGAACTTTTGTGACTTGAGGGGCATAATCGTCTTTTAGGTCACAAACTTTCCATTTGACCTTGAAATGATCTCCAAGTTGTCAATTGGAGTTCATATTGATACATATGAGATATTTATAGTTTCAATTTGATGAATTGATAGTTTGGGATTAATCCGCCTCATAATGGTTCAGGTTGGTTAAAAGACCTTTTCTTAGCTTGCTCAAATCAGTTTATGATTTTCACTCAATTCTCTCTCATTTGGCTTTAATTAGTCTTAATTTCATTCCTAAAGATGTTTTTAAAGGTTGAATTTTGAATTGGAAAGCATTTGGTGCGACCATGTGTGCATACCCAAGCTTTGAGACGGTGGTGCATAGCGATTAGCCGCCTTTGTAAAACCTAATCATATACCCATGTGTCACACCCCATTTTAGCACCACCTTACTAGGCCTCATCATTTCATGCATGTTTTTGTTTTGTTTTTGAGTCTAGTCACTTGCATTAGTTTTTAAGAGTCATAAGGACAATGGATATGAATTTTGGTTCAATTTGGAGTTGATCTTGAGGGATAATAAGAGCTTTTGTGATTTGAGGGGCATAATTGTCTTTTAGGTCTCAAACTTTTCATTTGACCTTGAAATGATCCCCAAATTGTCAATTGGAGTTCATATGGATGCATATGAGGTATTTCTAGGTTCAATTAGATGAATCAATGGCTTAGGATTAAAATGGCTCGATGTAGTTCAAGTTGGTTAATTGACCTTCCTTTGGGTTAGCTCAAATTGACTCACAATTACCAACCAAATCTTTTCAAATTGACTTTCATTAGTCATTATTTTATCCCTAAAAGTGTTTTAGAAAGTTTAATTTTGATATGGAAAGCATTCGGTTTGATCCTATGTGCATACCTATGCTTCGCAAAGGTAGAGCATTACAGTTAACTGCCTTTGTCAAACCTAACCATGCCCCCATGGTTAGTGGTTTTCACCCTAAAATGTCCAAAAATGTATTCCTCATCGAAACACGGTCGTTTTGGCTTTTGTTTCATCAAAATCGGAGTTAATTTGCCCCTTGAAACATCCTAGAAGGTAAAGGAGTCCAAAAAAAACAAAAAGCTGATGTGGGCTCGGGTGACCACCCAAGCCTGGGCGGCTAGCCGCCTGGGCCCAGGTGGCTAGCCGCCTAGCCTTGGGTGGTTACCCGAGGCCACTCTCCTATTTTTGCTCTATTTTGATGCTGAAGTGGACTCTTACCTATTTTGACATACTTGGGTTCTTTTGGACGTGTTTCTTTCTAGTTTTTGACAACTTTTGAGTCACTTAAGCACCAAGGGAGTCTCTAATAACCCTTGGATTAATTCCTAGGGTTTTAATCCTAGCCATTAGTTTAGCTTAATGAAACTATATAAATACCCCCTATGCTAAAGCACAAGGGGAGCCACTTTATGCATTAAAATTGAGTTGGTAAAAGAGAGTAAGAGAGAGAGAGAATTGAAGGAGAGCTAGAGGTCCTGCTGTAGCCTTGAAGAACATTGATTCAAGACATTCACAAGTCAAGAGGAGAGTCCCTACAGCAGCAAGGAAGCTCTTCTTGAGGTAAAGTCTCCCTCTATTTATGCTAAATATGAGTTTCTTATAGAATAGGCTTATTGCATGTTAAAGTTAGCTTTTTTAATCATGTGTTATCACTTTATTTAGTCAATATGCATGATTTAAATGCTGTTCATGTTGATTATAGCATGCTTTAGGGCTGTTCTATAGGTTTTTAAGCATGATTGTGATTTTAGGATTTCCATTGTCCTTGTTTTAGAATAGTGTCATTGCATGTTAAAGTTAGGATTTTTATCATGTTTTATTGCTTTAGTTAGTTAATATGCATGATTTGAGTTATGTTTATCATGATTTTACCATGTTTAGCATTTGTCTTACGTGTTTTTAAGTATGTTTGTGAGTTTAGAGTTTTTATTGTCCTTGTTTTAGGTTAATTTCATATAGCATATTAAAGTAGGGTTTTTTTATTGGTTTTTCTTCATAGTTGCTGTATATGTATTGCATATAGAATAACTATGATATTTTTTGCATGCATGTTAGTGGATTCTAGGATTTTTATGCATGATATGGTATTAGGATTGCATTAGGGCCTATTATTGTTCACTATTTCTGCTGTTAGCATGTTTAGTGAATGATTTTAAGCCATGATACGATTCTGTCCAGATTTGCATGTTGTTGTTTTTGCATGGTTTTGAGCACGTGTAAGGGTGCAAATAGGTATGGTAATTGTCCTATGGCAAATAGGCCTGCTATTGCTTGAAATTGCTAATACTTAGAGCTATTGCGCTCAGGTAAGTAGGTGTGAAGGTGCCCCAATTCACCTTTCTTTTCTTATTCTTTCCTTTCTCCCTCCTTAGGGTTTCTTCTTAATATGAGTTTATGGTAACTATCAAAGAATTCCTTAATAAATAAAATTCTGGTTTTTTATCAAAGTTTCCATCCTGTGGAAGTTTTCAAATTTGGACTATTCGATACACTCTCTTTTAATAAGGAAACCTAGGGTTTTACCATAGGTTTATATTAGGTTGTAACCCTAATTCTATTCGAACTACATGGACTTTGATCCATGTATTTCGTTGCATGGTACGTAGGCGCTCTTCGTGAGGCTCAAGTCCGTTCTAGGATCCAAGTATCCTAGGTTTTCTTATATTTTATTTTCTTTTTTCTGTTTTATTTTGGTTATTATGCATGGATGGATGAATGAAATATATGTTATGCATGCTGTCTTGTGATGATATATAATGATATTTGTGTTGAAAAGATCTTAATTTAGCCCAAATAAATCGAGAGACCGAAAGGGTGACATGGGTGCCTATAGGCTTTGCCTAGAACCTTCCCATGTCATAACATAGCCTCCGAATCCCCAGTTTTCTTTGGTTTCCAAAAGACTTGTTTTTACCTTTCCTTTTTTAAATATGGAGTCATTCAAATTGTTTTTCTTAAAACAAACTGTCTTTAGAGTTTTCCTTGTTTCCTTTAAAAAAAATAAGGTGGCGACTCCTTTTTCTTTTTTAAACCTATTTGTATTTCTTTTCAAATCCTTGTGGGCCCAATTTCTGGGGTTCACAGTTTGGCAACTCTGCTGGGGACTTTGTGGGCTAGACTCTATAAAGTTTAATTGGGCTAAACTAATTTCTTATGTTTAATTAAAATCAATCACTTGCATCCGCTTGATTGTGTGCTTTCATTTATTGCATTGTGTGCACAAATTGTTGCATGATAGGCTCGATTGTCCCTTGATGTATCCTTGCCAACGATGGGCCTAGTTTCAACCTTGGTTTTCCTAATTCCAAGTATTAGGGCGAAAGCTATTAACCTTTCTTGCCTAGTATGCTTAGGATCGCCCTAGGGTATATTAAATGAGTCAATCATGTACTGCTGGACCCACGCGGCATTCTTGATGCCACATGTGGTTATGTATAAGGATTGGTTCAAGCAAGTGAAGGACCCTATCCTATCCTCTCTTAGTTCATATAGTGGGCCTTATAGGGCACTATAGTCTCACTTTTATGCACCCACAATTGTTTGTAATGATGCTATGCCATGTTTGTGGTGTGAGGTTTTATATCTTATGCCCTTAATATATACTTTTGAACCCTAACCTTTGTTAAGGCCATGGGTTAGGAGGAATAAGTTAAGGAAGTAGGATGTTAAGCTATGTTTGTGATGTGCTAATCCAAGGGGAATTAATTAAACCTAATCGAAGGACTCTATACCCTATTCTTTCAAAAATACCTTAATCCATAACCTTTGTTAAGGTAATTGGATAAAAGGAATGAATTAATTGAATATGGTGTAAAGACCGAATTCGTTAAGGAAAATATGGAGGTTTAGGACAAGTCCTTAGGCTAAAGGTTAAAACTTTTTCCATCCATAGACGTACTGGCTTGGATCCACAATCCACAAGGGTGTTTAATGAGTGTTGAATCTACCCATCAGACAGACATAGCTGACAAAAGAGCTAGTGAAGGATACTTTGACCTTGAGGCTTGCCTAAAAGCTATCATGGCCAAGCTTGACCATACTGCTGAGACATCCGATACAACATTGAAAATGGCTCAAGAGAACCAACAAAAAATGGCGGATTTCGAACAAAACGGCTCTAAGGCCCTTCTTCGGGTATACCTCATGGGGCTGGCACCGAAGAAGGATCTCAATCCAATGAGAACACTAAGACAAGGGGGGAAAGTAGTTCAAAACCTGTGGTCATCAACCTAGAAAGGGAAACCAAAGGGAAAGGTACTAGTAGTGATTCTGTGTTGGCTAGCAAAGTAGAAGTATTGGAGAGAACTATAAAAGGGATTCGTAGGGCTGATGACATGGTCGACGTGCGGACTCTATCTCTATTTCCAACAGCTCGTGTTCCATTGCAATTCAAGATGCTAGAGTTGGAGAAATTCAATGGGACGGGTTGCCCTAAGACTCATTTGAAGATGTATGTGTGAGCTATGCACCCTCAAGGGGCCACTAACGAGCTGTTAACTCAAATGTTCCATGAAACCTTGACAACTTCTGCTTTGAAATGGTTATTGGCGTTGGATGAGAATAGGACTCAGACTTGGGAAGACATATGCAATGAATTCTCAGAGCACTACAAGTACAATACAAAGGTGGACATTACTCGGAGGGACTTGGAAACTACAAAGCAAGGGGCTCACGAAACTTTCTCCGCTTACATCACAAGGTGGAGACAAAAGGCGTCAAGAATGATGGATAGGCCGAATGAGGAGGACCAAATTCAGTTAGTGGTTAAGAACTTGTTGCCTGTGTACCACAAGCATCTATTTGCCCATTATTTCCCGAATTTCAAAGCTCTTATTGGGGCTGGCATGCAAGTTGAGGATGCTATTACTGATAGGATTATCAAAACTGAGGAAGTGAGGAGTCGTGAGACAAACTTTGCTGGGAAAAACAATGCCGAGGTTAATACTATAACTCAACCCATTCAATCCATCTCCCTCAATGATGTTAACCCACCTCGCCAATTCATCGATCTATTCATGCCACTCGAAAGAGTCCTTAAAAAGCTTGTAAGCCGTGACATGTTGAAACCACTTGGCCCAAGACCCCCCACCTAATCCTTTACCCAGGAACTACAATGAGAATGACTATTGCAAGTATCACCAATCCAAAGGCCATGCCACCAACCGTTGTATTCGCCTTCGCCACCAAGTCCAAGACCTCATTGACAAGCAAGTCATCTCACCACCAAGCCGTCCAAATGTCACCCAAAATCCTCTCCCATCTCACAACAATACACCCCCACCCAACAATATAAATGCCATTGGAGTTGAATTATCTCAACCTCGCTGGCCCATAAGACAATACACTCCACTCCCCATGACCTTAACCTGTCTTTTCATCCTTTGCCGCAACAAAAGCGTTATCATGCCACTCCCACCAAAACTAAGGCCATCAACCCTTCACCAATATTGCCAATACCATTGTGCAGTCGGCCATGACACTGAGGCTTGTCCCATGTTAAAGAAGATTATTCAAGACCTCATCGACCAAAAAGTTTTGTTGTTGCCAAAGAAATCAATCCAACAAGAGCTAAAAGAAAGATATGAAGCAGGAGATCCTCAGGTTGGCCTATTGGGTCAATCATCAGGGAAATTTGATTACTATATGCTGTACTCAAGCCCAAGTCCAATATCAGATGAGCCAATAGTCCCTTTAGGTTGGGATGACTTGCCAATGGAAATGGAGAACATTGACATGATAGAATGGGATGACTTAATGAATGACTTCGACGAAGTCCATGACATATGGGCTAGTGATAATGAGTTGGATCATATAACTAGAAGGGGTTGTCACTTCAAACCTCCACACCTGGAATCTGAGAATCCGTTGGAAAATTTGGAAGGGCAGAAGTGTCCTAACTTGTAAAAAGAAGAGGATGAGGTGCTTAGGCAGCTAAAGAAGACCAATGCCAACATCACCATTTGGGCTTGCTCATAGCCTCGCATAAGCACAGACAAACCGTGTTGAAACTGCTGAATCAGATATAGGTGCTCGTTGATACATCCCCCGAGGGGTTAGTACATTTGGTGAATCCAACTCCCAAGAACTCAACTATTGTGTTCACCAATGTGGACCTACCTAAAAGTGGGCCAAGCCATTCCCAAGCTCTTTATGTGACTGTTGACACCATGGGAAAGAGGGTCCCCACCGTCCTCATTGATAATTGGTCGGCATTGAATGTATGTCCTCTCAGAATTGCCACTGTCTTGGGTTTGGGACCCACCGATTTTACGCCATCCGGGAAAACTGTTAAAGCTTATGACAACACTCATCGAGAAGTGATAGGGGTGGTTACTTTGCTTCTAATCATGGGACCCACCGAATTCAGGGTGGAATTCCAAGTATTGGATGTGCCATCGTGCTTTAATCTGTTGTTGGGTCGACCTTGAATCCATCCCGCAGGGGCTGTGTCGTCTTCACTCCATTAAAAGGTGAAGTTTCCTTATGAAGGAGCCATGGTAACACTTCAAGGGGACTATGAATTGAAAGTCGCAGGCATGCCTGTATGTGAAATACAACTAGAATCAGCGGCGATACCATTATTCGGGTTTGACTATGTCCAATGCATTGAGAAAGAACTTGAGAAGGGTGAGTTAATACCCTTGGACTTTTGCCCCCATGGCAATTTGCACGTCGGTGAAATCATGAGAAGAATGAGTTTCTTTCCTGGAATGGGTCTAGGGCGTCGCCAACAAGGGATTCCTAAACCTATTCAGAGCCATATCACCTCATATACCTTTGGGCTAAGATATGAGCCCTCCAGAAATGATCATGCGGAAATGCTGAAAAGGAACAAAGAGAAAGTAAGAGCCAAAGCTGAGGGAAGGGTGCCAGACCTGAGGATCTCGCCATATTGACCTACTTTGAATGGTTACTTCGTCAAAGAAGGGGATAATTTTCTATATTGTGGGTTTCTAGAACCCACCTTTGACCAAGCTACCAAGATCAGAGTTCCAAGATTTGAAATTTTCTTCACCAAATGGTATCCAATCACAGCTGAAATGGTGGATGATGAAGCCATTAATGATGAGTTCTGGGAAAAGAAAGAGGAGGATTGGGTAGAGAACCTTGATGCAGGGGCTATGACATAAATGTTCCAAGACATGATCCTTACTTTAGGAGATGCAACCATTGAAGAACCCCAAGGTTCATCCATTAGCCATGCTACCATGCCACTCCTTAATTAGTACCTTGAAAGTGGTGTTATTGTGGAGATCCATGAAGAAGAAGACCTTGGCCTACCTGATAGTAGCTTGTAGGTGTCTTAGTTTAGTAATATTTCCCTAATTCAATAAGATGTATCTACTCAACTCACTTTGTGGAGTCATAGTGGTGATACAGATTGTTTTGTTCCTACTATTCCTAGTTAATAAAGGATGCTTTCTTTCTCTATATATGTAGTGTCTCTTTTCTCTCTTCTACGGATATTCATGGCATGGATATAGATCCTAGGAACGATGTCCCCTGAAGCTCGTTGAGCAAAGGAAAAGGGGTGTCACCGAACCTAATATGGATGAATTGGAATCAATCAACTTAGAGATGAATGAATTGCCAAGAATAGTTAAAATTGGGAAAACCCTCTCCCCCGTTGAAAAAGAAAAGATGATCTCCCTCTTGAAAGCCAATGTTATGGATTTTGCATGGTCTTATGAAGACATGCCTGGTATTGACCCCGATATTGTGCAACACTATATCCCCACTAATTCCCTAAAAAAGCCGGTAAAGTAGAAACTCAAAAGATTAAAACCTGAATGGGCTCTAAAAGTAAAAGAAGAGATAACTAAACAACTAGACGCGGGGTTCCTCTAATTTGTGGAGTATCCCGAGTGGTTGTTAAACATAGTGTATGTGCCTAAAAAAGATGGGAAAGTAAGGATGTGTGTCAATTTTCGAGATCTCAATGCCGTGAGCCCTAAGGATGACTTTCCTTTACCCTATATCGACGTGTTGGTGGATAGTACAGTGGGACATGCACTCCTTTCCTTCATGAATGGATTCTCCGGGTATAATCAGATAAAGATGGCACCTCAAGGACATGGAGAAAATAGCTTTTATCACACAATGGGGAACGTAATTTTACAAGGTAATGTCTTTTGGCTTGAGAAATGCTAGGGCTACTTACCAAAGAGCAGCCATGACTTTATTGCATGATATGATCCATAAGGAAGTCGAAGTTTATGTCGATGATATGATTATGAAGTCTATGGATAGAGAAGGGCATTTTAGGCGCTAGAGAAATTTCTAGATCGAGTAAAGAAGTACAACCTCCATCTAAACCCTCAAAAGTGTGCTTTTGGTGTTACCGCAGGTAAGCTATTAAGGTTCATGATCACTCAGAGAAGCATCGAAGTGGACCTAGGGAAGATAAACGCCATTATGGAGATGGAGCCGCTTAGCACCGAGAAGCAGATCATGGTTTGCGAACCAATCATTGCCAACTTGACCATGGTTTGCGAACCAATCTTCAAATTACTTAAGGAAGGTGTGCCAAAAGTATGGAACGAAGAATGCCAAGAGGCCTTTGAGACTATTAAGAGATACTAGAGCAATCCTCCAATCTTAGTTCCCCCACGGCAAGGTGCATCGCTTTTGTTATACTTAACGGTCACCGAAACCGCGGCGGGAACTATGTTAGCTCAATATCTTGAAGGGTCGACAAAAGAAAATGCCATTTATTACTTAAGCAAGAAAACGACAAACTATGAAGTGAAGTATAACGCAATCGAAAAGGCTTGTGTGGCACTAGTATGGGCAATGCAAAAACTCCATCACTACATGATATCCTTCGAAGTATTCTTGATAAGTTGCATGGATCCGTTGAAGTACCTGATAGAGAGGCTAGTATTGTCATACAAAACTACTCAATGGTCAATTCTCCTCAATGAGTTTGACATCAAGTATGTAACTCAGAAGTTCATCAAGGAGAGCATCATCGCAGATTACCTAGCCAGCTATCCTATGTCATCATTTGCTCCAGTTCAATGATCAGTTCCCAGACTGAGGACGTGCTAGAGATTGGGAGGAAAACTTGGAGAGTATACTTCGATGGGGCAGCCAATGAGAAGGGTTATGGGATAGGAGTTCTATTGGTTTCACCTGAAGAAGCATTCACACCGTTGGCGGTCAAGTTGAGGTTTGAAGCTACCAACAACTTTTACTGAGTATAAAGCTTGCATCTTGGCATTGGAAGTTGCATTTGAGTTGGGGATCAAAGAATTGGAAGTGTTCGGGGACTTGGCGCTAATCATTTGTTAGATAAAAGGGGAATGGAAAACTCGAGATGAGAACCTGTTGCCATACCATGCCTATCTGGAAACTCTAACCAAGGAGTTCTCAAAGATAGAGTTCAATTACTTGTCAAGAAACAAGAACTAGTTCGCCGGTGCCTTAGCAACCCTAGCATCCATGGTAGAGATACCTGAAGGAGGAAATGTGAAGCCATTGGTGATAGAATGTCGAGACAAGCCTTTGTACTGCTGTGCAATCCGAGAAGGGGAAGTGAATGATGGTAGTTCGTGGTTCCATGACACAAAGAAGTTCATTGAAGAAAGAGAATACCCAGAAGGAGCCTCTCGTGTTGACAGAAAAAGCTTGAGACGGTTGGCAAGTCACTATGTACTTTGTGGAGGAAAGCTATATCGGAGATCATACGATGGGATCCACCTGCTGTGTGTCACCGAGGAGGAAGTCGAGCATCTAATTAAAGAAATCCATGAAGGGACAAGGGCTCCACACATGAATGGTTATATGTTGGCTAAGAAAATCATAAGGCTAGGTTATTATTGGTTTACCATGGAAAGAGATTGCCACGCACATGTCAAGAAGTGCCATAAGTGCCAATTATTCGCCAGCGGACAACATTTGCCTTCTATGCCTTTAACAAGCATGTCGTCACCATGGCCGTTTGCAGTATGGGGGATAGATATCATCGGACAGATCAATCCAAAGGCGTCAAATGGACATGAATACATCCTTATTGCTATCGATTATTTCAATAAATAGGTGGAAGCAGTATCTTTCAAGACCTTGAATGCCAAGAAGGTAGCGCACTTCATACAGCACAGCATTATCTATCGATATGGGGTACCGCAAGAATTTATCTCAGACAATGGACAGCACTTTCAGAAAGAAACCCATGAGTTCTTACAAAAGATACAACATAGTTCATCATTTGTCTTCACCATACCGTCCTCAAACTAATGGAGCAGTGGAAGTAGCTAACAAGAATATCAAGAAGATACTACAGAAGACTGTAGACTCATACATAGACTGGCATGAGAAGTTACCGTTGGCTTTATGGGGTTACAGAACGTCAGTAAGGTCATCAACAGGGGCTACCCCTTATTATCTAGTCTATGGAATGGAGGCCGTGTTGCCAGTTGAACTAGAGGTTCCTTCACTAAGGGTTGCCGTGGAGAATCAAATGACAGAAGTGGACTGGGTTAAGAACCGTTATGATGAGTTAGCCTTGCTAGATGAAAGATGGTTAAGGGCGCTGTATCATGTGCAAGGGTATCAGCGGAGAGTTGCCAGAGCATTTAACAAGCATGTCAAGGATCGAGGTCTAAAGAAGGGGGATGTAGTGTTGAAAGAAATCAGAGCTCTAGTGTTCGACCTACGGGGAAAATTCAAACCAAGTTTGGGTGGACCATACATCATCAAAGAAATATTGCCAGCAGAGGCTGTTCGCCTCATGGCTTTAGATGGAATTGAGTTCGCTTGTCCAACTAATTTGGATCAATTGAAGAAATATTATGTTTGAAGCCTGTTAGGTTCAAAACCCGTAAGGGCGCAAAAGTTAAGGCATAAGAACTACATAAGACCTGATTCTCCATTCAAAAACAAAAAAAACCAAAAAACAAAAAAAAAAAAAAAAAAAAAAGAAGAAGAAAAAAGAAATCATGGAGATACGTAGGCAACCCATAAAGTTACTTTGGGTGCGGTCTAAATCAAACATTAAATCCCAAATTTGATTTATTATTGGCAATTCATTCAAAACTAAAATTGATTGACCTAGCAATTTATTAATATTAAGTAAAAGAACTATAAAAATGCCATAGATATCCTACTCTATGAGTCTTCAATTTTTCTTGGGTTTTTTTGCAGCCCGCTCTTTAGTTTTCTTCTTTTCTCTTTCGAGTCTTCTTTTCTTCCTCAAGTCATGTTCATGAGCTACTGTCACTGCTTCCATAATATCTTCTCTGCAAGGCCCAAGCGTATTGTCTTTGATAAGTCCAAAAATCCTTTCTCTTGGTAGTCTCTCTTTCACCCAAATTGTTTTTCAACCATTCCTTGTACTTGGAGCTCATCATATATGGACCATCAGTATTTGTAACTTGGGTCAGCGTTAGTTTTCTAGGCCATCGATCCTTCGCCCAAGTCACCATAGAAAGACCTATAGGCACCACAGGATAGTCAGCTTTCAAGGAAGTGGGTATGGTTTGCATGGCACCTATCTGACGAAGAAACCTTGAAAGCCAATAAAAGGAAGTAGACCTCAGTCCTATGAGTCTCACCATGGCACATCCAGAAGTGCGCAGAAGCACCTGTTCACTGCAGCCCCATATGAAGATAAACCACTTGATATTCCTCCATGAAAGGGTTTGGAAGTAACCTAGCCAATCCCTCAATGAAAATTTTCCAGGCAGTTCAATATAGCGAAGACAGTGGGTGACAAGAATTTTAGTCTTTCAGGCAACCACATTTGCAGTAGAATGGGCCTACCTCCTAAAGGAACTTTTGGGTCCTCATGAGTTTTATCCAAGCTGTTCAAGGTTTCAACTAGTACCATGGGAACCAAGTTATGGCCCTTAGCAAGGAAAGGAATCAACGCACAAATTTGTATGGGAACATGTGGAGTACCAGTGGAAATAAGGAAACGACCAATAAAGAAAAAGGCAAGTGCGTGCTTAATAGGAAAGGTAAATTTCAAAATACCTTTGCTATCATAGGCCAAAAAAGAGGTTGCTAATTTCATCAAATCCACTATACGGTCTTTTACAAACATGGAGGCATATTGTTGGTGAATCCCAAGGAAATTAGAGAAAGAAGTAAGAAAGCTTGGGCGAGGAGTAGGGAGAATAAAAGGACCTACTTGTGAAACTCCATACAATGCGTAGAATTCCTCCATAGTTGGGCACAGTTCTTCATAGTTGAAGTGGAACACATGAATTTGGGGGTCCCAAAAATATGTAACAGCAGTTAGGAGGTTCGTTTCAAGCTTCACATGCCTCAAGGAAAACAATGGATCCAAGCCAAAGCACTTGAACTCAGATTTTGCTTCAGCACTCATAACTCTCAAAAACCCTCCTAAAAATTTGTACAAAGCCTCCATAATTTCTAATGAATGAATACAAGTAGGTTTAGGAACCCCTTGGATGTGTTTTTATAGGGAAAAGGTCACAAATCCGAGTTCTAGAAGGAGAAAACCCGTCAAAATAGGAAATTTCCTATTTGAAGTGGGATTTTCGCTTCGGGCTCGGGTGACCACCTAGGCCTGGGCGGCTAGCCACCTGGGCTTGGGCGGCTAGCCACCCAGCCCTAGGTGGTTACTCGAGGCCATTTTCCCATTTTGCCCAGTTTTGCCTATTTTTGACCCTATTTGACCCCTATATGGTTGTGTGACCTTGGGAAGCTCATTTTGAGCTTATTTTTGTATAAAAACATGAGTAAATCATCACAATGGAATTCCAAAGGTCTCATAAAAGTACCAAAGAAAGTGTTCAAAGAGAGGTTACAAAACACAAAGAAGGATGTCCATTCTTTTACAAGCAAGAAGTTAAGCTAAGTTAATGATCTCCCGCTATTCTTCTCTTCCTGCTTGATTCGCCTCTATTACGACCAGCATGAGGGATCCTTTGAGGAGGCATTGGTTGTGGTGGACGTAGTGTAGAGATCTGTTGCAAAGAAAATTCATTAATAAAAAGGGTAATGGTTTTAAATCATATGATTGGAATGAACAAGGGATTGTCTTACAGTGGGATTCAGGCGCCCTTCTAGCACGGAGTTTGCTAAGCTCATCCTGATAAGGTCTCACCTTAATCCTGTAAGGATTATGCCCTAAAGCCAATCATAGAGATGATTGTTTAGGGATTAGGAACAATCAATTGATTTCATTTATATATGTCACATTTATTATTGATTTAATAAAAGGGCTTATTCTATTATGCTTATATGCATCATTTATATTTATATAATATGTCCATGGAGTTAGAGTTGAGAATATGAAATTACAAAGGGTTGTAATTTTGAGACTCTAAATATATCTCTGTACTAAACTCCTAAATCATTCCTAGTTGAAGGTTCACTATGATGGACAGTAATGAACCATAGGACTAGCACTTGTTAGGTTGACTCTACAGGAGGATAGCTAGTCTCAAGCTATTTGTGTGGAGACACTACAACCAACAAGTGGGTGCTTATTATAAGAATAGGTACATTGAATGTGACCAAAGATATGAGATAAACTGAATGGAGTTTTAACCTGCCTGTCAATCAGTTTCTCATTGTTATAGTGGTACAAGTAATCCTTAGACCTGAGACACCATGGTTGTCTTATGCATGTAGCTTTAGAAGTTTAATAACACTAATGCAGATCTTATTCAGGAGTCTGTAAGGGTGTTCATTGGCCCTACTGCTATGTGTGCAAAGGCATGTGAGTGATCAACAAGGAATCCATCACTCTTAAGAAAAAGGGAGTGAATGTCTCATATAGCATTCATTGAATAAAACTCATTAAACCCATGGGCCCATGGTAGAATGAATATGGAAAAGAGTTTCCATAAGTTCATCATTGAGTTGATATTAATGAATGAGTATAAAGTAATTGAACTAGGGACTTGACAGACTTCCATGTCCTATTAGTTCAATTGGAGACATTGTGTTGATGGAAGGATGGAATTGTAACCTATAAACTATAACAGAAGGGTTCTTTGTAAATTACTATTCACCTCATTAAGGACCACACCATGAGCCATATGCTAGGTGTTACTCATGGTTAGTAGAAGCCCTAATTGATATAAATGAGTTATAATCAATTAGGGAATTGAAAGGAATTTCAATTAGACCCTTTAATGGAAAGTGTTCCATTGTGCACAACATGTGCTATTCCTACTATTTGATGATGTGAACCCAATGGGTCACACACTGATCATGCTAAGAGAGCTTGATTGTCTATGAGAGAAAGGGTATAAGTGATTAAAGAAAAGTTCTTTAAGAGGCTAATTTGTATTTGATGCAAATTAGTGGGCCAATTGTGTAATTAAGAGTAATTACACAAATTCCACTAGGGTTAGGAATCCCCCTATGGCCGGCCCTATTAATGGGCTATATAATGCCCATTATGTGGGGATGACATGACAAGACAATCATTCTCCCAAGGGCTGGCTGGGAAAATTACAGCTCTTCCTTTCTCTCTTTCTTCTCCACCTCTAGCAACAACAAAGAAGAAGAAGGAAAGGACTTCAAGCTCAAACTAAGTGTGGATACCATTGGAGGCAGCACACTTGGGCTGCTCATTCACCGCTATTCAGACACAAAGCTTGGAGCAAAAAGGGGAAGACAAAGCTTGGAGCATAAAGTAGAAGACATTAATCAATTGTAAGTAATCCCAACTCTCTTGGTAGTTAGGGTTTATGTTTTTGTATTATGCATAATCGGATGCATGGGTTTGGGAATTGTAGGAAAATTTTAATTCCGCCTTTGTAGTTTTCCTCTCAAATTAGATTCCCAACAGTGGTATCAGAGCCATGATTATGCCTAATACAAACTGCATATGGGCTGGAATTTATGGTAAATTGATTGGTTAATAAATCTTGAATTTATGTTCATGCATTAGAATGGTTTCCCTCTCATGGCCGAACCTAGGGTTATTGAACCCTAGGTTAATTCTCCTTCTATTCCTCTTCTAAAATAAGTTTTAGAGCTGCTGGTTATTCAAGAGTTGAATAGGGATTGAGTTTAGAGAAGAAGAAGAACAGTTTTCATGGTAGCCCTGAAAAATCGTCATCTTGTTTTGCATGCTGAAATCAGAGTTCTTCTCCAAAAATTTTGAGCCATATATGGTTAGAAAGCTCTTCGAATCAGCTTTACAACCCAACAAACGGTTCATCAATCCAAGTTTTGTAGTGAAAGTTATGAATTTTTTACTACAGGCTATTAGGGAAGACAGTTTTGCTCAGGAATGATGTAACAGCCACAATTGTGAGTTTTTGATGGAGATCAAAGGCATGGCAATGGTTGCCACCACTTGGATTATGTTCTAGACATAGTAGAAAAGGGTTCCCAAGCATTCGGATGCATCATAATTGGATTATGATTGTAGAACAGAAGGAAGAAGGAGAAAACCACCATGTTCGAATATGGGTTTTAGAACCCTAGGGTTCTTGCTACTGTTATGATCAGATACTTCTGTAAAATTGATGAATAATCATTATAGGATGATGATATATGATGTTTAGATCATATTCTTTAATAATCATAGGAGTCTTGATGCATAAAGAATCAAAAAGTTTGATTTCTTGGAAGAACACAGCAGACTGTTTTTCTGTAGAAAGTCATCAATGGAGTTTCGTTCATAACTTGAGCTGGGAACTCCAAATTGCATGAAACCAATTTTATTAGTTTGCTAAGACATGTAGGATGCTAGGAAAAATAATTTGGTAGCCTGAATTAATCATCTTGCTGGGTTTTAAATCAATTTGTGACAAGGACAGTATGCTGTCAAATTCTGGACAGCCTACTGTTCTTGAATTGTTTAGAACAATTGGGGATGATTTGATCATCCAAACCACTTCAATTAGCTTAGTAATTCATGTAGGTGTTAGGATTATGCCCTAGAGCCAATCATAGAGATGATTGTTTAGGGATTAGGAACAATCATTTGATTTCATTTATGTATGTCACATTTATTATTGATTTAATAAAAGGGCTTATTCTATTATGTTTATATGCATCATTTATATTTACATAATATGTCCATGGAGTTAGAGTTGAGAATATGGAATTACAAAAAGTTGTAATTTTGAGACTATAGATATATCTCTGTACTAAACTCCTTAAGCATTCCTAGTTGAAGGTTCACTATGATGGACAGTAATGAACCATAGGACTAGCACTTGTTAGGTTGACTCTATAGGAGGATAGCTAGTCTCAAGCTATTTGTGTGGAGACACTACAACCAACAAGTGGGTGCCTATTATAAGAATAGGTACACTGAATGTGACCAAAGATATGAGATAAACTGAATGGAGTTTTATCCTGCCTGTCAATCAGTTTCTCATTGTTATAGTGGTACAAGTAATCCTTAGACCTGAGACACCATAGTTGCTTTATGCATGTAGCTTTAGAAGTTTGATAACACTAAGTGCAAATCCTATTCAGGGGTCTGCAAAGGTGTTCATTGGCCCTACTGCTATGTGTATGAAGGCATGTGAGTGATCAACAAGGGATCCATCACTCTCAGGAAAAAGAGAGAGAATGTCTCATATAGCATTCATAATATAACTCATTAAATCCATGGCCATGGTAGGATGAATATGAAAAGAGTTTCATGAGTTCATCAATGAGTTGATATCTATGAATGAGTATAAAGTAATTGAACTAGGGACTTGACAGACTTCCATGTCCTATTAGTTTAATTGGAGACATTGTGTTGAAGGAAGGATGCAATTGTAACCTGTAAACTATAACAGAAGGGTTCTTTGTAAATGACTATTCACCTCATTAAGGACCACACCATGAGCCATATGCTAGGTGTTACTCATGGTTAGTAGAAGCCCTAATTGATATAAGTGAGTTATAATCAATTAGGGAATTGGAAGGAGTTCCAATTAGACCCTAAATGGAAAGAGTTCCATTGTGCACACCTTGTGCTATTCCTACTACTTAATGATGTGAACCCAATGGGTCACACACTGATCATGCAAGAAGGGCTTTAAAGTCTATGAGAGAAAGGGTTTTAGTGAATAAAGAATAGTTCTTTATGGGCCTATTTGTATTTGATACAAATAATAGGGGTTAATGTGCAATTAAGAGTAATTACACATAACCCTATTAGGGTTTCTTCCTCATGGCCAGCCCCCTTTAGTGGGCTACCTATATAAGTCACACTTATGTGTGACATGGCATAATAGGCTTGCACAATAAACCCTAGCCGTCCAGCCCCTTGGAGGCTCTCTTCTCTCTCTCTCTCTTCTCCACCTCTAGCAACAACAAGGAAGAAGAAAGAAAGGACTTGAAGCTCTAGCTAGGTGTGGATACCGTTGGAGGCAGCACACTTGGGCTGCTCATTCACCGCTGTCCGGAGTCGAAGCTTGGAGCAAAACGGAGAAGACCATTAAAACTGTAAGTATTCTAACCCTCTTCGTAGTTAGGGTTTGATTTTGTGTTATGCATAGTTAGATTCATGGGATTGGAAATCGTAGGAAAAATTTTTATATTCCGCACTTTGTATTTTTCCCTCTTGTTCGATTCCCAACAGTGGTATCAGAGCCATGATTATGCATAATACAAAATACATATGGGCTGGTAATTATGGTGTAGTTGAATGATTCAAAAATCTGGAAAATTTTTTCTGCATAATTGGTTTTCCTCCATGGCTGAACCTAGGGTTTGGAACCCTAGGTCAATTCTCTTCTACTCCTCTTCTAATTGATGGTTAAGTGTATCCATGGATGCAATAGGTTGCATAGGGTTTGAGTTTGGAGAAGAAGAATAAGGAAACTAGGGTTTTATAAAACTGTTATGAACAGTTTTCATGGTTGCCATGAAAACCGTCATCTTGTTTTGCCTGCCGAATTCAGAGTTCTTCTCCAAAATTTTCGAGCCATATATGGTTAGAAAGCTCTTCGAATAAGCTTTCCAACCCAACAAACGGTGCGTCAATCCGAGTTCTGTAGTGAAAGTTATGAATTTTTTACTACAGGCTGTCTGGAAAGACAGTTTTGCTCGGGAATGATACAATAGCCACAACTTTGAGTTGTTGATGGAGATCAAAGGCATGGCAATGGTTGCCACCACTTGGCTTGTGTTCTAGACATGGTAGGGAAAGGTTCCCAAGCATTTAGATGCATCATAATTGGATTAAGATGCTAGAACAGAAGGAAGAAGGAGAAGAACACCATGGAGGCTGAATCTGGGTTTTAGAACCCTAAGGTTCTTGCAATTAATTCTAATTAAAGCTGCTGTATTTATGATGGAAGATCATTGTAGGATCATTATATATCATGTGTATATGATTTTCTTTAAGTTTCAAAAAGGTTTTGATGGAAAAAGATTCAAAAAGTTTGAAAATTTTTCATGAACAGCATAGCAGATTTTCTCTGCAGAAAAGTCATCAATGGAGTTTTGATTAGAACTTGATTTAGGGAACTCCAAATTGCATGAAACCAATTGCATTAGTTTCCTAAGACATGTAGGATACTGGGAAAATTCGTTTGGTAGCCTAATTCATTCATCTTGCAGGGTTTTAAATCAATTTCGGACCATGGACAGTATGCTGTCAAATTCTGGGCAGCCTACTGTTGTTTTAATTGTTTAGAACAATTGGTGATGATTTGATCATCCAAACCTCTTCTATGAGCTTAGTATTTCATGTAGGGACATGATACAAAAGCTGGTTTCAATGGAGGAGTCAAATTGATAAGGATTTAGAAGCTATTGTGACCTTCAAGGTCTGCAACAATGGCTCCAGCAATGGGTTTTGGAAACCCTGATTGTTCTTGATGATGGCAACCACTTCCACCACTTCTCACGTGTCCAGAGGCATGTCCCACACCCCTAGGATGTTCTCCCATGACTGGCCATGGCCTCCCACAGTCGTTGGTGGCCATGGCAGCCTAGCCAAGCTCAGGCAGCCCCTTGGTAGTGACGGCTGCATAGAGTTAAGGATGAAACCCTAATTTTGAGTTAATGATGAAACCCTAATTTCATTATGGCATTAATTAAAACCCTAATTGGAATATTAATTACCTTAATTAAGAGTTAATGATTGGTCATTAAATGACCAATCATGGTTATTAATTGTTAGGGCATAATTAATACCATTAATGATGTCTAGGGTTAGGGTTTTTGATAACCCTAATTAGTGTAATTAATTAAGGGTAATAAATACCCTATTTGGCATTAATTAAACCCTAATCCCTTTTATTAAATACCGTATGAACCTAGGGTTTTAATGATTGGTCATTAAATGACCAATCATAAGGCATTTAATGATTAGGGCTTGCATTTAGGGTTTAGGGTTATGCATTTAGGGTTTAGGGTTTTAGGACACCCTAATACACTAATTCATCATTTTAATGATTTTATTTAATTCCTATATTAATTATTTAATTAATATTGATTAATTTTATAATGTTTTAAATGGTTTAAAACACAATTAGGGATTAAATTAAAATCTGGAAATTCTTAATTAAATGAAATTGTTTTGTTTAATTAAGGAAACCCTAATATTGGATATTAGAGTTATTTTAGGAAACTTTACATGTTTTAAATTAATTTGATTAATTGAAACTGTAATGTCTTAAATGTTAAGACTTTATTTAATTCTGGATATTTTTGTTAAAACCTAATAAGATTAGGATGCATTAATGAGATTAATGTAAATCATTCAAGAGAATTACCATAATGCCCATATGTTTTAATGCTTATAGTTTTTCTTTACATTATGCAATGAGATTGTATGTATGTGTTTGGATGATGATTATGGACTATACCCTTTAAACCAATTGTGATTGGCCGTCTTATGAATGGGATGTTATTATTTACAAGAGTTGTAATTTTATTAAGGTGATGTAATTTATTTGGGGCTTGCATGCCACCTTCCCTCTCCCTCTCTCTCTATCATTCTCTTATGTACCCCACATTCCCCTTATGTATCCCTTTCTTTAAATTATGTAAATGTTATGTAATCGAGAGCGCACTAAGGAGCATGGTGGACCCAAAGGAGCATGATAGAGCCCAACAAGCCAATGGTGGAGACCATCAAGCCAAGGGAGCAGATTGAAGGACTTGAAAGCTTAGAGAAGTGTTTCAAGAAAGCATGCATGTTACGAATGGCTTATTTTACGATCACCTACACCCACCTTAGACCTTGGATTCAATCTATTGGCTTGGATTGAATCCTCTCAAAGTCCATAATCATCATAGTGGGAGCTTAAATTTATGAGATAATTGTATTAGCTCCAATACCATAGTTTGGTATATGTTACCTATTCACTTAGGGACTAATATCAAAATATGGTACTTTATATATGTTGATATATAATAGCATGCGATGTATGATTTATAATAGCATGAGATGTATGATTATAAATAGCATAATTTATATGTTTAAATTTTGATACATAGGATGCATGTTAATTTGATGAGACCCTTTAAAACCCCTCTTATTTAATATTAAGTTGAAAATGGAGAAGTCATTGGGGAATGAATTCTTCATTGCCTTCCATCATTATAGGATCATCTAACGTCCCTTAATGTGGGTACCTGGCTGCAGACATGTAGGAGCTACCCATGTTAAAGACATTACTTGAAACTATCACATATGAGATATCATGGGGTGCCTAAACTGGTATATACCAAGAAACTAACATGTGAGGTATATATTTGGCGAAACATACCTGTGTGAATGATGGGTTTAACTTAACTAGGGAAGTATTCCAAGAAACTAACATGTGAGGTGTATGTTCCCTAGAGGCAAAATGATTGGAACTTGCTTATGAAGCAATAGACAAAGAGTTGTCTTCTTATTGTGGGTTAGAAGTCAAGATACTAACATGTGAGGCTTCTAGGTCACAGTGGGACCCCAATCCCCATTAGGAATGAGATTCCCGAATTCCATTAGAGGGTGTATGGAATTTGATAAAATAGTGGGAGGTACCATATGATTAAAGACCCAATCATTATGGATAAAAATGAAATCTAATTCTTTGTTTATGTAGATTACCTAATTACTCACCTCAAAACCCCTATTTCCTAATATAGGATATTGATAGTTTGACTAAACCCGATTTCTTTGATTGACTTAGGAAATTGAGAATTGTTCTCAATTCCAAAAGATTGTTTATATGCTATTAGGCCTTTCATTAAAGGCCCTCCATAAAACATCCTAAGAAGAAAAAGACACTATGCGCAATTGGCATCTTGTTGCCATACTATATGATAGTATTTATGACTAATGAGCTTCAGAAGCAAAATTAGTTAATGCAAGTGCCTTTAATGTCCTACATCACCTACAAAGGTTGTATTGTGAGTAAAATAATACTATAAAGTATAGTACTTGTAAAGGACTTCTTCTGGACTAGGATGTAATAAAAGTTGTTTATTAATAATCATTCTTTTGAAAAATGATTAATCACATAGAATAGCTTGAGAAGCTAGATGTGATTTAAAATGGAAGCATAGAGGAAAGCAAGTCTTGAAAAGTCAAAGACAAAGAAATATAATTATTTTGTAGTAAACATAAGGTATTGTAAAGGGAACTTGATAAAGTATCAGTCTTCCTAGAAGAACCAAACTTTTGAAGTTTTGGTTCATGCTCTAAACTAAATTGTTGGTTAGTTCTGCTTCTTGGTTTTTGGATTCTAGTGTAATCTAAATCGAAGTAGAAAGTTAAGTAGATAATAAGTTACCTTTAAAAATTTTAATAGAGCAAGAGTTGCTAGATTAATTTTGGGAACTTATTTCTTAACTAGGCCATTTAAGACATTCTAGAAATTTGATTTCTGAATTTAAATGACTAATTAGAGCGAATGCAACGTATTCCGAGAATACAAGAGATGTAGAGACTCTCATTTAAATGTAACAATTATGACTTGGTTATGAGATGACCAAACCCATCTTTTACTTGGTGAAGTGAATGAGTTACATTTATAATTTGACTATACATTGTGATGTATACAGTCATGTAGAGCATGCATTCAATTATAGTAGACTCATCTTAGAATACCATAGCTCAATGGTGAATCTAAGAGAACAAATTGAACCCTATTAAGATATGGTTTGATCCATGATGAGTTTTACTAATGTATCCATCTAGGATATACCTTAAAATTGCTACATATTGATAATTTAGGGTTCACTCCAGTTTTGTCCCAATTATATCAGATATGATATGGGAAGAAACCCAACTTAAAGAAGTTAAGGCTTGGGCTTGTGCTACGTATGTCTAGAAACATAATTTAGACAATCTGGAAATAAGGTCAAGTAAGTGTTGAATTGTGGTATATCCTAAAAGTGGTTGGGATAGTATTTCTATTACTCTAATGAACAAAAGTTGTCCATTAGGATGATTGCTGGATTTTCTTGAGAAAGAGTTCATTCAAGAAAGATGCAAAAGTAGATAGAATTTACAGAATTGTTTGTAAAGCCACAAACCAACAAAGATCCAACCCTTGCCCCTATTGAGGCAAAACCTTTAATTACACCACATTCTTTTCATAGATCAAATTGGATATTTCTTTAACATAAGAGAGATATTGTATCTCCATTAGAATGTGAAAGAATTGTTCTTTGGTGATAAAGATCACCAAGATAATCCTATTGATTATGATTAGGCGATGTTTGACATCAACTTGAGAAATGACTAAGAGTCATTAAATCCAATATGGACAGGTAGAGACCTAAAAGGCTTGGCTATTTAAGAATGTTTTCAACATAGGCAAAAAGTTGTCTATAAAGAAACTTGTTTGATAATAGTTATGCTAAAATCCATTTGGATCTTGTTATCTATAAACACACATTTTGAATATGAGATATGTCAAAAAGGATATAAAGATGTTATATCAAATGGTGAAAAACCATAAAAGTGTGTAAGTTATAGAAGTCTATTAATAGACTACAAGGTTCTCATAATTAGAACATCTATAAAGTTGAAGTAATCAAATTGTTTGATTTCTCTCATTGTATAGATGGACCATGAGTGTATAAAAGGTTAGTGGGAGTGCGATCGTTTTTCTTTATCCTAAGTATGGATGACATCATAATCATTATGAATGATATATGAATGTTATCTAATGTAAAGTTTTAGTTTTTGGAGAAAAACTAATTCATGAAAGATTTAGCAAAAGCATCCAATAAGATCTATAGAGATAGATCATATAGATTGCTAAGTATCTCCAAATCATCAAACATAGTTGAAATGTTGAAGGAGTTCAACATGGAGAATTCTAAGGGAGGTCTGATTTACTTCAGATAAGAATTCATTATTCAAGGGCATGTGCCCTAAGATAATACAAATAAGGTTCTTAAAGTGTTAAGAAGCCTTATTCTACACTATGTATTGAACCTGATATCTATTATGTTGTAATTGTTACAAATAGTTATCAATCAATTCAAATTTGGAATATTGGATTGTATATGGAAATTGTAAACTCATAGTAGATGGGTATATGGATTGGATATAATCCATATGGGGTATATTTTATATTCACTTTAGTTGGTGAAATACTTAATGGAAGAACTGTATGAAAGATACAATGGATTCCATTACTAAAGGTGAATTAATTGTCGCATTGTCTAGGAAACTGTTTGGATCTATAAGTTCATTTAGAACTTGGAGTTGTTCCTTCCATTGAGTTGCCCACACCTTGTTTTGTGACAACAATGGGTCTATATCTCAAGTATAGGAATCACGGTCTCATCAAAAGTCCAAACACATAGAGCGGCAATTCCAAGTGATTAGATGAATCATTGGAAGAGGTAATAGATACATTATAGAAGATATTATCTACATAAGTTTTTGTAGACCTACTGACTAAAGCTTTAAAACATAATTGGTTATGTCTTAGACCAACATCTTAAGAAGATAAGTATGCGATACATGGTCGATTGGCTTCAGTGCAAGTGGGAGATTGTTAGGATTATGCCCTAGAGCCAATCATAGAGATGATTGTTTAGGGATTAGGAACAATCATTTGATTTCATTTATGTATGTCACATTTATTATTGATTTAATAAAAGGGCTTATTCTATTATGTTTATATGCATCATTTATATTTACATAATATGTCCATGGAGTTAGAGTTGAGAATATGGAATTACAAAGAGTTGTAATTTTGAGACTATAGATATATCTCTGTACTAAACTCCTTAAGCATTCCTAGTTGAAGGTTCACTATGATGGACAGTAATGAACCATAGGACTAGCACTTGTTAGGTTGACTCTATAGGAGGATAGCTAGTCTCAAGCTATTTGTGTGGAGACACTACAACCAACAAGTGGGTGCCTATTATAAGAATAGGTACACTGAATGTGACCAAAGATATGAGATAAACTGAATGGAGTTTTATCCTGCCTGTCAATCAGTTTCTCATTGTTATAGTGGTACAAGTAATCCTTAGACCTGAGACACCATAGTTGCTTTATGCATGTAGCTTTAGAAGTTTGATAACACTAAGTGCAAATCCTATTCAGGGGTCTGCAAAGGTGTTCATTGGCCCTACTGCTATGTGTATGAAGGCATGTGAGTGATCAACAAGGGATCCATCACTCTCAGGAAAAAGAGAGAGAATGTCTCATATAGCATTCATAATATAACTTATTAAATCCATGGCCATGGTAGGATGAATATGAAAAGAGTTTCATGAGTTCATCAATGAGTTGATATCTCTGAATGAGTATAAAGTAATTGAACTAGGGACTTGACAGACTTCCATGTCCTATTAGTTTAATTGGAGACATTGTGTTGAAGGAAGGATGCAATTGTAACCTGTAAACTATAACAGAAGGGTTCTTTGTAAATGACTATTCACCTCATTAAGGACCACACCATGAGCCATATGCTAGGTGTTACTCATGGTTAGTAGAAGCCCTAATTGATATAAGTGAGTTATAATCAATTAGGGAATTGGAAGGAGTTCCAATTAGACCCTAAATGGAAAGAGTTCCATTGTGCACACCTTGTGCTATTCCTACTACTTAATGATGTGAACCCAATGGGTCACACACTGATCATGCAAGAAGGGCTTTAAAGTCTATGAGAGAAAGGGTTTTAGTGAATAAAGAATAGTTCTTTATGGGCCTATTTGTATTTGATACAAATAATAGGGGTTAATGTGCAATTAAGAGTAATTACACATAACCCTATTAGGGTTTCTTCCTCATGGCCAGCCCCCTTTAGTGGGCTACCTATATAAGTCACACTTATGTGTGACATGGCATAATAGGCTTGCACAATAAACCCTAGCCGTCCAGCCCCTTGGAGGCTCTCTTCTCTCTCTCTCTCTTCTCCACCTCTAGCAACAACAAGGAAGAAGAAAGAAAGGACTTGAAGCTCTAGCTAGGTGTGGATACCGTTGGAGGCAGCACACTTGGGCTGCTCATTCACCGCTGTCCGGAGTCGAAGCTTGGAGCAAAACGGAGAAGACCATTAAAACTGTAAGTATTCTAACCCTCTTCGTAGTTAGGGTTTGATTTTGTGTTATGCATAGTTAGATTCATGGGATTGGAAATCGTAGGAAAAATTTTTATATTCCGCACTTTGTATTTTTCCCTCTTGTTCGATTCCCAACAGTAGGGACATGATACAAAAGCTGTTTTTGATGGTGGGGTCGAATTGATTAAGTTTTAGAAACTTTTGTGACCTTGGAGGTCCTCCCATGGTGGTGTCAGCACTGGGTTCTTGAAACCCCAATGTTCTTTGAAGAAGACAGCTCTCTTGGCCATCCCACACGTGTCCATGGGCTTGGCCCACACCCTGGCTTGAGTCCCCCTTTGCTGGCCATGGCCTCCCACAGCCTGGCCAAGCCATGGCAGCCTTGCCTAGCCATGTGTCACGAGTCGGGTCTCCAACCCAAAAGGCTAGCCCGTTAGGTGGAGTTGCCCTCCCCACTTATATGCCCAAGAGTCCCCCAATGTCTACCCGATGTGGGATAGAGATCCATGACATTCTCCCCTACCCAACCCGCACGACGCCCTCATCGTGGTTGGGCCCACCCTGCCTACCTGTCCACACCCCGTACCCCTCACGAGTTATATACGCCCTCGGTATCCCGTGGGCCCAGGCGCTTGGCGTGACATCGGATAAGGGACCGGGTTTGCTCTGATACCACTTGTCACGGGTTGGGTCTCCAACCCAAAAGGCTAGCCCGTTAGGTGGAGTTTCCCTCCCCACTTATATGCCCAAGAGTCCCCCAGTGTCTATCCGATGTGGGATAGAGATCCATGACACATGGCAGCCCACTAAGTGTGGCAGCAGCCTTAGGGTTTATGATGAAACCCAAATTTCTATTAATGACAAAACCCTAATCTAATTAATTGCATTAATTGAAACCCTAATTTGGCTATTAATTACCTTAATTAAAGTGTTTAATGATTGGTCATTAAATGACCAATCATGGTTATTAATTATTAGGGCAAAATTAATTGCATTTATGATGTCTAGGGTTTAGGGTTTATGAAACCCTAATTCGTACTAATTAAACCCTAATTCTATTAATGCATTAATTAATAACTAAACCTAGGAATTAATGTGTCTAACCTAGGGTTAAATGATTGGTCATTAATGACCAATCATGATCATTAATGGTTTAGTAATTAATCATTGGCATTTAATAGGTTTAAGGTTTAGGGTTTTAGAAACCCTAATTAGTGCATATTAATTAGGTGTAATTAATATCCTAGGTGGCATTAATTAAACCCTAATCCTAATCATTAATACCGTATAAACCTAGGGTTTAAATGATTGGTCATTAATTGACCAATCATAAGGCATTTAATGCATTAGGGTTACACTTAGGGTTTAGAGTTAATGCATTTAGGGTTTAGGGTTTTAGGAAACCCTAATGCACTAATTAATTAATAAAATGATTTTATTTAATTCCGAAATTGATTATTTAATTAATGGTGATTAATTTTATAATATTTTAAATGGTTTAAAACACAATTTAGGATTAAATTAAAATCTGGAAATTTTTAATTAAATAAAATTGTTTTGTTTAGTTAAAGAGACCCTAATATTTGATATTAGAGTTTAATTAGGGGACTTTAAATGTTCAATTGATTTGATTAATTGAAATTAAATGTCTTAAATGTTAAGACTTAATTAATTCAGGAACTTATGCATATCCTAATAAAATTTGGACACATTAATGAGATTAATGAAAACCAATCAATGGAGTTACCATAAATGCCCATATGTTTATTGCTTACAATTATTTCCTTTATTATGCAATGTGATTGTATGGTTATGGATGGATGATGATTATGGACTATACCTTTAAACCAATTGTGATTGGCCGTCTTATGAATGGGTTGTATTAATTTTCAAGAGTTGTTAATTTTTGGTGATGTATTATTTATTTGGGGCTTGCATGCCACCTTCTTTTCTCTCTCTATCATTCTCTTATGTACCCCACATTCCCCTTATGTATCCCTTTCTTTAAATTATGTAAATGTTATATAATCGAGAGCACACTAAGGAGCATGGCGGACCTAAAGGAGCATGGTGGAGCCCAATAAGCCTATGGTGGAGACCATGAAGCTAATGGAGGAGATTGAAGGACTTGAAAGCTTGAAGAAGATTTTCAAGAGTGCATGCTATGTTTCGAATGAATGTTTTATGATCACCTACACCCACTTTAGACCTTGGATTCAATTCATTGGTTTGGATTGAATCTTCTTAAAGTCCATAATCATCATAGTGGGAGCTTTTAATGAGATTAATAGAGATAGCTCCAAATCCAAAGATCGTTATATGTCACCTTATAGGGACTAATATCGATAAGTGGATTACATATCTATAATATTGTTATATATTTCTTATTTAAATGCATGAGATGTACGTTAGATTAGTTAATTTGATGAGACCCTTAAAACCCTTCTCTTTTAATATTAAGTTGGAAATGGAGAATACATTAGGGAATGGATTCTTCATTGCCTTCCATCATTATAGGATCATCTAACGTCCCTTAATGTGGGTACCTAGCTGCAGACATGTAGGAGCTACCCATATTAAAGACATTACTTGAAACTATCACATATGTAGATATCATGGGGTGTCTAAGCTGGTATATACCAAGAAACTAACATGTGAGGTATATATTTGGTGAAACATACCTGTGTGAATGATGGGTTTAACTTAACTAGGGAAGTATTCCAAGAAACTAACATGTGAGGAGTATGTACCCTAGAGGCAAAATGATTGGAACTTGCTTATGAAGCAATAGACAAAGAGTTATCTTCTTACTGTGGGTTAAAAGTCAAGAAACTAACATGTGAGGCTTCTAGGTCATAGTGGGACCCCAATCCCCATTAGGAATGAGATTCCCGAATTCCATCAGAGGGTGTATGGAATTTGATAAAATAGTGGGAGGTACCATATGATTAAAGACCCGATCATTATGGATTAAAAATGAAATCTAATTCTCTATTTAATTTTTATAAGTAGTTCATAGAAATGGCTCACCTCAACCCACTATCCAAAATTTTGGACACCAACCATTTAACTGGACCTAATTATCTTGATTGGCTAAGGAATTTGAAAATCGTTTAAAATTCCGAAAAGATTACCTACACACTTGATGGCCCACTTCCTAAGGCTCTTGCTGAGACTGCAACTCAACAGGAGAAAGACGTGTTAGGATTACGCCCTAGAGCCAATCATGGAGATGATTGTTTAGGGATTAGGAACAATCATTTGATTTCATTTATGTATGTCACATTTATTATTGATTTAATAAAAGGGCTTATTCTATTATGTTTATATGCATCATTTATATTTACATAATATGTCCATGGAGTTAGAGTTGAGAATATGGAATTACAAAGAGTTGTAATTTTGAGACTATAGATATATCTCTGTACTAAACTCCTAAAGCATTCCTAGTTGAAGGTTCACTATGATGGACAGTAATGAACCATAGGACTAGCACTTGTTAGGTTGACTCTATAGGAGGATAGCTAGTCTCAAGCTATTTGTGTGGAGACACTACAACCAACAAGTGGGTGCCTATTACGAGAATAGGTACACTGAATGTGACCAAAGATATGAGATAAACTGAATGGAGTTTTATCCTACCTGTCAATCAGTTTCTCATTGTTATAGTGGTATAAGTAATCCTTAGACCTGAGACACCATAGTTGCCTTATGCATGTAGCTTTAGAAGTTTGATAACACTAAGTGCAAATCCTATTCAGGGGTCTGCAAAGGTGTTCATTGGCCCTACTGCTATGTGTATGAAGGCATGTGAGTGATCAACAAGGGATCCATCACTCTCAGGAAAAAGAGAGAGAATGTCTCATATAGCATTCATAATATAACTCATTAAATCCATGGCCATGGTAGGATGAATATGAAAAGAGTTTCATGAGTTCATCAATGAGTTGATATCTATGAATGAGTATAAAGTAATTGAACTAGGGACTTGACAGACTTCCATGTCCTATTAGTTCAATTGGAGACATTGTGTTGAAGGAAGGATGCAATTGTAACCTATAAACTATAACAGAAGGGTTCTTTGTAAATGACTATTCACCTCATTAAGGACCACACCATGAGCCATATGCTAGGTGTTACTCATGGTTAGTAGAAGCCTTAATTGATATAAGTGAGTTATAATCAATTAGGGAATTGGAAGGAGTTCCAATTAGACCCTAAATGGAAAGAGTTCCATTGTGCACACCTCGTGCTATTCCTACTACTTGATGATGTGAACCCAATGGGTCACACACTGATCATGCAAGAAGGGCTTTAAAGTCTATGAGAGAAAGGGTTTTAGTGAATAAAGAATAGTTCTTTATAGGCCTATTTGTATTTGATACAAATAATAGGGGTTAATGTGCAATTAAGTGTAATTACACATAACCCTATTAGGGTTTCTTCCCCATGGCCAGCCCCCTTTAGTGGGCTGCCTATATAAGTCACACTTATGTGTGACATGGCACAAGAGGCTTGCACAATAAACCCTAGCCGTCCTGCCCCTTGGAGGCTCTCTTCTCTCTCTCTCTCTTCTCCACCTCTAGCAACAACAAGGAAGAAGAAAGAAAGGACTTGAAGCTCTAGCTAGGTGTGGATACCGTTGGAGGCAGCACACTTGGGCTGCTCATTCACCGCTGTCCGGAATCAAAGCTTGGAGCAAAAAGGAGAAGACAAAAATTCTGTAAGTGTTCTAACCCTCTTTGTAGTTAGGGTTTGATTTTGTGTTATGCATAGTTAGATTCATGGGCTGTGGAATCGTAGGAAAAATTTTTATATTCCGCACTTTGTATTTTTCCCTCTTGTTCGATTCCCAACAAGACGCTTATCAGAAGCGCATGGATGATAACCTAAAGGCAAGATGCTATATGATGGCATCCATAAGCCCTGAGCTTCAGAAGCAACATGAGTCCATGAGTAGCGCTCCTGACATCTTTCTCCACTTACAAGAGTTGTATGGGGAGCAAAGTAGGACTGCTAAATATAATATTGTCAAGGATCTATTCAAGGCAAGGATGAACGAGGGTTCATCCGTGACTGATCACACTTTGAAGATGATCAACCATATCGAGTAGCTTGAGAAGCTTGATGTGATCATTGAAGCTGATATGTGTTTAGACATTATTCTGTAGTCCCTTCCTGATTCATTTGGGCCGTTCATTATGGATTTCATATGAACAAGCTTGAGCCCACTCTCCCTGAGCTACACAATCTGCTCAAGATGACTGAGGAGACGATGAAGAAAGGGAAAGGTTCTTTGCTCGCATTTGATGGAGCTTCTACTTCCAAGGCCAAGCCCAAGCCTAAGGGCAAAAGCAAAAGCAAGGGTAAGAGTACCCAAGGGAAGAAGAAGAAGAACTTAAAGCCGAAGGGAGGCATCAAGAAAGGTAATACCGACAAGGCTAAAGGAACCTGTTTTCACTATGGCAAAGATGGGCACTGGAAACGTAACTGCCGGGAGTATCTGGATACTCTAAAAAACCGACCTTTGGAAGGTATGGATCATGCTCTAAACTAAATGTTAGTTGCATAGAGCATGATAGTTCTAAATTGAATGCTAATTAACCCTAAGAGAACAAGATATACATAGTGATGTATATAGAAGTTTCTCTTACTTTACAACCTTTACCGATGATTTATTCTAGGTTTGGGTGTGTATACTTAATGAAGTACAAGTCTGAAACATTTGAAAGGTTCAAAGAATTTAGATATGAAGTAGAGAAACAAACCGGTAAAAGTATTAAAGCTCTTCGATTAGATCGGGGAGGCGAATATTTAACCGGTTAATTTTCAGATCAACTTGTTCACACAGGCATTCAAATGGACACCTCTTAGAACACCATAACTTAATGGTGTGTCAGAAAGGAGGAAGAGGACCTTATTGGATATGGTCCAATCCATGATAAGTTACAACGACCTAATATTATCCTTGTTAGGATATGCCCTAGAATTGCCACGTATCTGTGAAACAGAGTTCAAACCAAGGCTATCCCTTAAGACCCATATGAGATATGAAAAGGGAAGCACCAAACCTTAAGCATGTTAAGGTATGGGGTTGCATTGTATATGTAGAGACACATGATGTAACCAAATTGGAAATCAAGATAACTTAAATGTAGGTTTGTGGTTTATCCTAAAAGGAGTTTAGGATATCATATCTATTATCCTGATGAACAAAATGTGTTTTGTTTGTAAGTTTGCAATCTTTCTTGAAAAAGAGTTTATTCAAGAAGGAGATAACAACAGGAAAATAGAACTCAAAGAGTTGTCTAATAAGACACAAACCAACATTGATGCAACCCTTGTCCCTATTGAGACAGAACCTATTATTGTACGATGATTGTACAAAGGGTTAGTGGGAGTGCGATCATATTTTTGGTCCTATAAGTAAATGACATTCTACTTATTAGTGAATAATGTAGAGACGTTGTCAAAAGTGAAAAATTAGTTTTTCACAAAGTTTCTCTATAAAAGATTTGGAAGAAGCATCCTATACTCTAGGAATAGAGGTCTATAGAGATAGATCTTAAAGGATGCTAAGTCTTTCCCAATGGATGTACATAGACAAGATTTTGAATGGGTTCAAAATACATGATTTCAAGAGAAGTCTAATTCCTGTCAGACATGAAATCAAGTTGTCTAAAAGCATATGCCATGCTGTGTACATTACCAGATATCAGTTTTGCTGTAAATGTTACGAGCAGATATCGGGTAGACCCAGATAAGGTATACTGGAAAGCAGTCAAGGCTATCCTTAAGTACTTGAGAAGAACTAAAGGACCTATGCCTTGTCTATAGAGAAAGAAACTTGGAAATGGTTGGTATAACAGATTCAGATTTTTAATCTGACGATGATGATAGGAGATCAACATCGAGGTATGTTCTCACCTTAAATGGTGGAGCTGTAAATTTGAGCGCATTGCTGCATGTTTGGATGAGTAAGTTCATTACAGAACTAGGAGTGGTTCCTGACATTGAGAAGGCTTTACAATTGTTTTTGTGACAACAATGGGGCTATTGCTCAAGACAAGGATCCACGGTCTCATCAAAAGTCCAAACTTTAAGTGGCGATTCCAAGTGATTAGAGAGAGTATTAGAAGAGATGATATATACATATAGAAGTTTAATACAACAGAGAATAAAGAAGACCCCTTTACTAAAGCTATGACCCAAGTGTGCTGGATCACCACCGATAGGATATGAGTATGAGATACATGGTGGATTGGCTATAGTGCAAGTGGGAGATTGTTAGGATTATGCCCTAGAGCCAATCATAGAGATGATTGTTTAGGGATTAGGAACAATCAATTGATTTCATTTATATATGTCACATTTATTATTGATTTAATAAAAGGCCTTATTCTATTATGTTTATATGCATCATTTATATTTACATAATATGTCCATGGAGTTAGAGTTGAGAATATGAAATTATAAAGGGTAGTAATTTTGAGACTCTAAATATATCTCTGTACTAAACTCCTAAATCATTTCTGGTTGAAGGTTCACTATGATGGACAGTAATGAACCATAGGACTAGCAATTGTTAGGTTGACTCTATAGGAGGATAGCTAGTCTCAAGCTATTTGTGTGGAAACATTACAACCAACAAGTGGGTGCCTATTATAAGAATAGGTACACTGAATGTGACCAAAGATATGAGATAAACCGAATGGAGTTTTAACTTGCCTGTAAATCAGTTTCTCATTGTTATAGTGGTACAAGTAATCCTTAGACCTGAGACACCATGGTTGTCTTATGCATGTAGCTTTAGAAGTTTGATAACACTAAGTGCAGATCCTATTCAGGGGTCTGTAAGGGTGTTCATTGGCCCTACTGCTATGTGTGTGAAGGCATGTGAGTGATCAACAAGGAATCCATCACTCTCAGGAAAAAGGGAGTAAATGTCTCATATAGCATTCATTGAATATAACTCATTAAACCCATGGGCCCATGGTAGAATGAATATGGAAAAGAGTTTCCATAAGTTCATCATTAAGTTGATATTAATGAATGAGTATAAAGTAATTGAGCTAGGGACTTGATAGACTTCCATGTCCTATTAGTTCAATTGGAGACATTGTGTTGATGGAAGGATGGAATTGTAACATATAAACTATAATAGAAGGGTTCTTTGTAAATGACTATTCACCTCATTAAGGACCACACCATGAGCCATATGCTAGGTGTTACTCATGGTTAGTAGAAGCCCTAATTGATATAAATGAGTTATAATCAATTAGGGAATTGAAAGGAGTTTCAATTAGACCCTTTAATGGAAAGTGTTCCATTGTGCACAACATGTGCTATTCCTACTACTTGATGATGTGAACCCAATGGGTCACACACTGATCATGCTAAGAGAGCTTGATTGTCTATGAGAGAAAGGGTATAAGTGATTAAAGAAAAGTTCTTTAAGGAGCTATTTTGTATTTGATGCAAACTAGTGGGCTAATTGTGTAATTAAGAGTAATTACACAAATTCCACTAGGGTTAGGAATCCCTCTATGGCCGGCCCTATTAATGGGCTATATAATGCCCATTATGTGGGGATGACATTACAAGACAATCACTCTCCCAAGGGCTGGCTGGAAAAATTACAGCTCTTCCTTTCTCTCTTTCTTCTCTACCTCTAGCAACAACAAGGAAGAAGAAGGAAAGGACTTCAAGCTCAAGCTAGGTGTGGATACCGTTGGAGGCAGCACACTTGGGCTGCTCATTCACCGCTGTCCGGAGACAAAGCTTGGAGCAAAAAGGAGAAGACAAAGCTTGGAGCATAAAGGAGAAGACATTAATCAACTATAAGTAATCCCAACTCTCTTGGTAGTTAGGGTTTATGTTTTTGTATTATGCATAATCGGATTCATGGGTTTGGGAATCGTAAGAAAATTTTAATTCCGCCTTTGTAGTTTTCCTCCCTAGTTAGATTCCCAACAAATCCTTCGCTAAGCTAAAGGCACTCCTGGGCATACTCCCTAGGAACCTGGAAAAATGAACATAGTTAGTAAATGATGAAAAGGCCTTAAGAAAGGTGAGGGTTTAGAGCTTACATTCTTGTAGCTCGGGTCGATCTTAGGAACTTCATCAAAAGCAGGACGAGTGATCTCAGTCCTCATAAAGTCCAAGCCATGGCACAAGCTCACTTCCCAATTGAGAACTGGGAGAGGTGGTTGTGGAATTCCTTCCATCTGATAGTTATCAGCACTATGGGTCATGCCAGTGGATGACCCTACTGTGGAACCACATCCACAAGCTCGCCTACCCTGCAATAAATAATTGCTTAAAAGAAGTGCTTGCAGAAATTAATAATAAAAAGACTGGGATAAAGACTCACTCCTTGAGGTGGGAAGCTAATGACCCTGGGCCGCATCAGGAATTGGTAGCAAAAGTCATATAATCTGGGTTGGGAGAGGTGAATTCCTTAGCATCCCACCTAGTCAAAGCCTCCATCAACTCGTCCCCATCCAAAGAGTCTGTATGCCTCATGCTCACTGGAGGCATGACAGGGGTAAGAGCAGCATCCACACGTCCTTTCACTTGCCTAAGAACACGCTCTCCCAAGTACTTGTCACACCCCATTTTTGCCACCTTAGCTAGGGTTTGTCATTTCATGTGTCTTTTTGTTTCCTTTTCAAATCTAGTCTTTTGCATTGAGTTTCTAGGGTCTTAAGGATGATGTGTATGAATTTTGGTTCGATTTGGAGTTGATCTTGAGGGTTAATAAGAACTTTCGTGACTTGAGGGGCATAATCGTCTTTTAGGTCACAAACTTTCCATTTGACCTTGAAATGATCTCCGAGTTGCCAATTGGAGTTCATATAGATGCATTTAAGGTATTTATGGGTTCAATTTGATGAATTAATGGTTCGGGATTAGAATGGCTTAATATGGCTCAGGTTGGTTAAGAAACCTAATTCGGGTTAGCTCGAATTGGTTCAAGATTTTCACTCTATGACTATTCATTTGACTTTTATTAGTCTTAATTTCATCCCCAAATGTGTTTAGGGAGGTTGAATTTCAAATTGGAAAGCATTTAGTGCAACCCTATGTGCATACCTAAGTTAAGCGACGGTGGGGCATAGCAGTTAACCGCCTTTGTAGGACCTAACCATGCAGCCATGGTTAGGGTTTTTTGCCCTTAAGTGACTCAAATTACATTCTCCTTTGAAACACGGTCATTTTGGCTTTCGTTTCATCAAAATCAGAGTTGATTTGGGCCCTTAAACACATTTGGAAGTCGAAAGGGTCAAAAATAGGCAAGAGATGACGAGGCCTCGGGTGACCACCCAGGCTTGGGCAGCTAGCTGCCTGGGCCCAGGCTTGCTAGCGGCCCAGGGCTAGGTGGTCACCTGAGCCTCTTTCCTTTTTTGAGTGCTGAAGCGGATCCTTCCCTATTTCCTCAGATTTGTCCGCTTCCAGCGGCCATTTAACCCTATTTTCAACCCTAATTGACCTACTTGAGCCCCAAGGGAGTCTCTAAGAACCCTTGGATCAATATCTAGGGTTTTAATCCCAACCATTGAGGGTTTTCCCTCAAACTCTATAAATACCCCCTTATACTTCAGTATTAGGGGGGGCATGTTTGAGGAAAAGACACTTAGAGAGACTTGGAGGCAATTACAGCCATCCTTAGGGTAGTTTAACCTAAATTCTGAGTGAGAGAGTAAGAGAGAGAGCTTGAAGGAGGGCTAGAGATTTGCTTAAAGGCTTGGAGGAAGGAATTTCCAGCAGTTTATAAGAGGAGAAGGACTCTCTATAACAGTAGAAAAGGGACTTCACCATAGGTATACCTTCCCCTCCCCTTTCTCTCTTTTAAATTAGGGTTCATACCTAGAATAGCATTATTTCATGTTCAAGGTTGAGTTTTTATCATATGTTGATACTTCTACTGGTTAATATATGTGATAAAAATATCATTCATGATTAGTTATGCATGTTGTAGTGTTATTCCATGTGATTTTATGAGAGTTTGTGATTCTAGGGTTTCCTTAGTGTTGAAATTGGTTTTCTGCATGAAATAACTCTTTTGCATATTAAAGCATATGTTTTTATCATGTTTTGCTACTTTTATTAGCTACTATGCATGATTAGGATGATGTTTATGAGCTGTTTTGCATGCTAGAATGTTATTCCATGTGATTTAATGCATAGTTGGGATTCTAGGGTTTCTCTTGTGCTGAAATTGAGTTTATGCTTAGAATAGCTATATTTCATGTGTAGGCCTATGTCTTTATCATGTGTGGATCATTCTATTGGTTAATATGCATGATTAGAATGTTGTTCATGTTCGGTTTTGCATGATTTAGAGTTATTTCATGTGATTTTATGCACAAGTGTGATTCTAGGGTTTTCGTTCATCCTTGTTTTAGGAAAGTTGCATATAGCATGATAGCTTAGGGATTTTCTTTAGTTTTTCTTCATAGTTGCTGTATATGTGCTGTATATTAGATAACTATGATATTTTTGCATTCATGGTAGTTGGTTTTAGGTTTGTTTGCATGTCATTGCATATAGGGCTGAATTAGGGTTTATGTTATTTCATGATTCGTGTTGATTAGATGATTTATGGGTGATTTTAAGCCTTATTTCAACTCTGTCTAGATCTATTTAATGGCTTTAATGATATATTTTGAGGTGATTTTAAGCCTTATTTCAACTCTGTCTAGATCTATTTAATGGCTTTAATGATATATTTTGAGCATGTGTTAGCCTATGTTTAAGCATGATAATTGCTTGATTAGAAACTAGGTTTATTTGTTGGTATTTTTGGTATGTTTTGCATGCAAATTGCAGGTACATGATAGGTACAAACCCATAGAAAGTGGGATATGATAGGTGCAATTACCCTACCAATGTGGGATGATTATTTTGGCTATTTTTCATCTTGCAAATAAAGTAATTACCCTATGCAAAAGGGTGGTTTTTTGACAGGTTGCTTTTGCTTAAGGTAAGTTGGGTATGAAGGTGCCCTAATTCACCTTTCCTTCTTTAAAACTTTCCCTTTCTCCCTCCTAGGGTTATTTCCTAATAGGGGAACATAGTAAGTCTCTAAAGTTTCATAAAGAATTCTTTTTTAAGCAAAAGTTTCTATTTTCACTTGAAATTCCATATTTTCTAAAGATCTTTTGAGAATCATTTATCTTTGGAAACTTACCATATTTCTTATGAAAGGAAACTTAGGGTTTACCATAGGCCTTTATTAGGTTATAACCCTATTCCCTTTCAAACTACGTGGACTTTGATCCATGTATTTCCATACATGGTACGTAGGTGCTCTTCGTAAGGTTCAAGTCCACCCTAGGATACTAAGTATCCTAGGTTTTCTTTCCCCTATTTCTCTTTTCTATTTTTCTTTGATTTATTTGCTTATATGGATGAATGAATGGATGATATGCATGCTGTCTTTTGATGATAATTGATGATTTGTATGTGTTAAGACTTTAATTTAGCCTAATTAAATTAAGAGACCGTTTAGGGCGATATGGGTGCCTATAGGCTTTGCCTAGAACCTTCCCATATCGTAACTTAGCCTCCGAATTCACAATCTTTGGTTTTCCAAAAGACTTTTTGCCTTTCTATTTTTAAACATGGAGTCATACAATTGTTTTCTTAAAACAAACTGCTTTTAGGGTTTTCCTTGTTTCCTTTAAAAAATAAGGTGGCCACTCCTTTTCGTTTTTGAACCCCATTTTCCTTTCAATCCTCGTGGGCTGATTTCCTGAGTCCACAGTCTAGTGACTCCACTGGGGATTTGTGGGTTAGACTCTATATAATTTGATTGGGCTAAGTTAATTTCTTATGTTAATGATAATCAATCACATTGCATCCACTTGATTGTGTGCTTTCATTTATTGCATTGTGTGCGCAAACTCTTGCATGCTAGGATCGATGTCCCTCGATGTATCCTTGCCACTGATGGGCCTAGCCTCAGCTTTGGTTTTCCTGATTCCATGTGTTGGGGTGAAAGCTATCAACCTCTCTTGCCAAGTACCCTTGGGTATATTAAATGAGTTAATCATGTACTGTTGGACCCACGCGGCGTTCCTGATGCCACATGTGGTTAGGTATAAAGATTGCTCAAGCAAGTGAAGGACCCCAACCTACCCTTATCATTAGTCCATATAGACAGACTTGTAGGGCACTATGGGTCCACCCTTATGCACCCACATTTGTTTGTAATGATATCATGACCGTGTTTGCGATGTGCTTAATGAAAACTTAAAAAGAGAGCCTTTGCACCTTATATCCTTAATACGTACCTTTCAGCCATGACCCTTGCAAAGGTGATTGGATTGAAGGGGACTAATTGAGTATGTATGGTGTGAAGACATTGAGACAAATATGGAAGCTTAGGACATACCCTTAGGATAAGACACTGATTGTTCCTTTTCATAGGGGAGTGAGAGGACGTACTGGCTTGGATCCGCGACCAGCAAGGGCGCTTAGTGAAGATTGATCCTATCAACCAATCCGATATGGCTGATAAAGCAGCTAGTGAAGGGGGTTTTGATGTTGAGACTCGTTTGAAGGCTATCATGACCAAGCTTGACTACACCACCGATGTATCCGAACGGGCATTGAAAATGGCCCAAGATATCCAACAAAAAATGTCAGAACTCGAACAGAATAATGGTCGTACCCTAGGGAATAATATCAAAGATGGGACTCAGTCTGAAGAAGGCACCAAGACCAATGGAGGAGGAGGTACCAAGCCCAAGGGAAATGAACCACCTGAAATTTTTAACCTAGAAGGGGGAAGTAAGGGGAAGACTTTGGATACAGACTCTATATTGGCTAGCAAGGTAGAAGCTTTGGAAAGAACTATAAAGGGAATCCGTAGGATAGATGACATAGTGGATGTACGTACCCTATCTTTGTTTCCTCAAGCTCGTATCCCATTACAATTCAAGATGCCAGAATTAGAAAATTTTGATGGAACGGGCTACCCCAAAACCCATTTGAAGATGTATGTGCGAGCCATGCACCCTTGAGGAGCGACAGATGAACTCTTGGCCCAAATGTTCCATAAAACCCTAGCCACTTCTGCCTTAAAGTGGTTCCTAGCCTTGGATGAGAATAGAACCCGGACTTGGGAGGATATATGTGTTAGGATTATGCCCTAGAGCCAATCATAGAGATGATTGTTTAGGGATTAGGAACAATCATTTGATTTCATTTATGTATGTCACATTTATTATTGATTTAATAAAAGGGCTTATTCTATTATGTTTATATGCATCATTTATATTTACATAATATGTCCATGGAGTTAGAGTTGAGAATATGGAATTACAAAGAGTTGTAATTTTGAGACTGTAGATATATCTCTGTACTAAACTCCTAAAGCATTCCTAGTTGAAGGTTCACTATGATGGACAATAATGAACCATAGGACTAGCACTTGTTAGGTTGACTCTATAGAAGGATAGCTAGTCTCAAGCTATTTGTGTGAAGACACTACAACCAACAAGTGGGTGCCTATTACAAGAATAGGTACACTGAATGTGACCAAAGATATGAGATAAACTGAATGGAGTTTTATCCTGCCTGTCAATCAGTTTCTCATTGTTATAGTGGTACAAGTAATCCTTAGACCTGAGACACCATAGTTGTCTTATGTATGTAGCTTTAGAAGTTTGATAACACTAAGTGCAAATCCTATTCAGGGGTTTGCAAAGGTGTTCATTGGCCCTACTGCTATGTTTATGAAGGCATGTGAGTGATCAACAAGGGATCCATCACTCTCAGGAAAAAGAGAGAGAATGTCTCATATAGCATTCATAATATAACTCATTAAATCCATGGCCATGGTAGGATGAATATGAAAAGAGTTTTATGAGTTCATCAATGAGTTGATATCTATGAATGAGTATAAAGTAATTGAACTAGGGACTTGATAGACTTCCATGTCCTATTAGTTCAATTTGAGACATTGTGTTGAAGGAAGGATGCAATTGTAACCTATAAACTATAACAGAAGGGTTCTTTGTAAATGACTATTCACCTCATTAAGGACCACACCATGAGCCATATGCTAGGTGTTACTCATGGTTAGTAGAAGCCCTAATTGATATAAGTGAGTTATAATCAATTAGGGAATTGGAAGGAGTTCCAATTAGACCCTAAATGGAAAGAGTTCCATTGTGCACACCTCGTGCTATTCCTACTACTTAATGATGTGAACCCAATGGGTCACACACTGATCATGCAAGAAGGGCTTTAAAGTCTATGAGAGAAATGGTTTTAGTGAATAAAGAATAGTTCTTTATAGGCCTATTTGTATTTGATACAAATAATAGGGGTTAATGTGCAATTAAGTGTAATTACACATAACCCTATTAGGGTTTCTTCCCCATGGCCAGCCCCCTTTAGTGGGCTGCCTATATAAGTCACACTTATGTGTGACATGGCATAATAGGCTTGCACAATAAACCCTAGCCGTCCAGCCCCTTGGAGGCTCTCTTCTCTCTCTCTCTCTCTTCTCTACCTCTAGCAACAACAAGGAAGAAGAAAGAAAGGACTTGAAGCTCTAGCTAGGTGTGGATACCGTTGGAGGCAGCACACTTGGGCTGCTCATTCACCGCTGTCCGGAATCAAAGCTTGGAGCAAAAAGGAGAAGACAAAAAAAAAAAATTATGTAAGTGTTCTAACCCTCTTCGTAGTTAGGGTTTGATTTTGTGTTATGCATAGTTAGATTCATGGGCTGTGGAATCGTAGGAAAAATTTTTTATATTCCGCCTTTGTATTTTTCCCTCTTGTTCGATTCCCAACAGTGGTATCAGAGCCATGATTATGCATAATACAAAATACATATGGGCTGGTAATTATGGTGTAGTTGAATGATTCAAAAATCTGGAAAATTTTTTTGCATAATTGGTTTTCCTCCATGGCTGAACCTAGGGTTTGGAACCCTAGGTCAATTCTCTTTTACTCCTCTTCTAATTGATGGTTAAGTGTAGCCATGGATGCAATAGGTTGCATAGGGTTTGAGTTTGGAGAAGAAGAATAAGGAAACTAAGGTTTTATAAAACTGTTATGAACAGTTTTCATGGTAGCCATGAAAAACCGTCATCTTGTTTTGCATGCCGAATTCAGAGTTCTTCTCCAAAATTTTCGAGCCATATATGGTTAGAAAGCTCTTCGAATAAGCTTTCCAACCCAACAAATGGTGCGTCAATCCGAGTTCTGTAGTGAAAGTTATGAATTTTTTTACTACAGGCTGTCTGGAAAGACAGTTTTGCTCGGGAATGATACAATAGCCACAACTTTGAGTTATTGATGGAGATCAAAGGCATGGCAATGGTTGCCATCACTTGGGTTATGTTCTAGACATGGTAGGGAAAGGTTCCCAAGCATTTAGATGCATCATAATTGGATTAAGATGCTAGAACAGAAGGAAGAAGGAGAAGAACACCATGGAGGCTGAATCTGGGTTTTAGAACCCTAAGGTTCTTGCAATTAATTCTAATTAAAGCTGCTGTATTTATGATGGAAGATCATTGTAGGATCATTATATATCATGTGTATATGATTTTCTTTAAGTTTCAAAAAGGTTTTGATGGAAAAAGATTCAAAAAGTTTGAAAATTTTTCATGAACAGCATAGCAGATTTTCTCTGCAGAAAAGTCATCAATGGAGTTTTGATTAGAACTTGAGTTAGGGAACTCCAAATTGCATGAAACGAATTGCATTAGTTTCCTAAGACATGTAGGATACTGGGAAAATTCGTTTGGTAGCCTGACTTAATCATCTTGCTAGGTTTTAAATCAATTTCTGACCATGGACAGTATGCTGTCAAATTCTGGGCAGCCTACTGTTGTTTTAATTGTTTAGAACAATTGGTGATGATTTGATCATCCAACCCTCTTCTATTAGCTTAGTATTTCATGTAGGGACATGATACAAAAGCTGGTTTCAATGGAGGAGTCGAATTGATAAGGATTTAGAAGCTATTGTGACCTTCAAGGTCTGCAACAATGGCTCCAGCAATGGGTTTTGGAAACCCTGATTGTTCTTGATGATGGCAGCCACTTCCACCACTTCTCACATGTCCAAGGGCTTGTCCCACACCCCTGTAGTCCTCTCCCTTGGCTGGCCATGGCCACCCACTGCCGTTGGTGGCCATGGCAGCCTAGCCAAGCTCAGGCAGCCCCCTGGTAGTGACGGCTGCATAGAGTTAAGGATGAAACCCTAATTTTGAGTTAATGATGAAACCCTAATTCCATTATGGCATTAATTAAAACCCTAATTGGAATATTAATTACCTTAATTAAGAGTTAATGATTGGTCATTAAATGACCAATCATGGTTATTAATTGTTAGGGCATAATTAATACCATTAATGATGTCTAGGGTTAGGGTTTTGATTACCCTAATTAGTGTAATTAATTAAGGGTAATAAATACCCTATTTGGCATTAATTAAATCCTAATCCCTTTTATTAAATACCGTATGAACCTAGGGTTTTAATGATTGGTCATTAAATGACCAATCATAAGGCATTTAATGATTAGGGCTTGCATTTAGGGTTTAGGGTTATGCATTTAGGGTTTAGGGTTTTAGGAAACCCTAATACACTAATTCATCATTTAATTGATTTTATTTAATTCCCATGTTAATTATTTAATTAATATTGATTAATTTTATAATGTTTTAAATGGTTTAAAATACAATTGGGGATTAAATTAAAATCTGGAAATTCTTAATTAAATGAAATTGTTTTGTTTAAATAAGGAAACCCTAATATTGGATATTAGAGTTATTTTAGGAAACTTTATATGTTTCTATTAATTTGATTAATTGAAACTAAATGTCTTAATGTGAGCGCCACGCCCTAAATACCACATAGCTCGAGAATACGCATTAGCCTCAAAGGACTAACACGGAGAGGAGTCGCCATCCAATAATGGGAACGAGTGAACCCTAGCAGGGTGTAGCTTGTCATAACCAGAGATTCGGGTTCGGAGCTAGGGTACGCAGCTGGGAAGGTGTTAGGCACCCAGCCACGCCCGGTCGGAACCGGCCCCCACACATGATTAATGGCTTTAATTAATCTAAATGCTCAATTAAAATTGACCCTAAATCATGTAATAACAACGGCACACACAATGACCAAAATAATGAATAAATAAAGAAAAGAGAATAAAAGAATTTATTAGAAAGCAGAGATCAGAATATACAAAAGACCAACCAGATACTAATCAACTAAGAACAAAACTAAATAAAATAATAAACAAACAATCTGTCTGCCGAGGTAAGGTACGTACGCATCATTGATTGGTGCGTACGCATCATTGATATATGCGTACGCACCTAATAGGCATTTCACGCAGAATCACAGAACTCACATATCAGTCTACATCATGCATCCCAAAATAAATAAAATAAAACTAAACCTAAAAACAAATAAATGCAAATATAAAAACTAAACCTAAATCATGCTAATCATGCTTTAGACAAAAATAAAATAAAATAAAAATAATAAAAAGAAGAACTAAAATAAAAGCTAAATAAAAGTAAATTTACCGACTTTGTAATTGTTCATGGCTCCTCAGGTCTTTAGATTGAATCAAACCAACACAAATCCTCCTCTTCGTCAAAGTGGTATCACAGCAAAGAGATCAAAACTCACTCAACTTTGAAAAGAAATAGAAAACAAAAAAGAGAACAAGAGAAAAGAAAAGTGATTTTCGTCACTTTGCAGCAGCAGCAACTTCAATCGCGTTTTTGGGTATGAAAACGTTGGAATTGGACAAAGCTCGTGAAATACAAAGTTGTAGAGAATTGAATTATCTTTCTAACAAGACCAATTTCATCAAATTCCAACTTCGGATGAAAACGTTATGATTAAAATACGACTGCTGGTTTCAGAAAAATCTGCTGCTGAATTATGACGAATTTCACTCCCTCTAAACCCTATTCTCCCCCCTATATCTAAGGCATTAAAAGAGTATTTATAGCTGAAATCTGGAGTTTCCCTTTCCTTCTTAGACTAGGTTCCTTTGGAGGATAATCCAAAGGTATTTTATAATGATGAAAGACTTTTAATCTGAATAGGAAAGGGAAATTGTCTTTTGTAAAAATTGGGAGACTGACCGCTAACACGCATGCACATGTACTGTATGTGCGTACACACACTCATCACATACATACACGTGTTAGTGGCATGATAAAAACGGGTAATTTAATAAAATAATTTTCTTTTCATTTTAACAAAAAATCCCATGCTGTGATTCACACTAATTCTTAAAGGATAATCCGTAAATAACCACACTAAACTCATCATCGGGGCCACGGGACTTAAGATGACAACCGGTACAAAATGGGGTGTCTACAGTTGCCCCTCTTTTGACTGAGTTTTGCCTTGCAATACGAAAGTCAAAAGCCTGAAAAGACAAAACATTTTTCCGGTTGGCAACTTAAAGTCCACACACACACACATGCAATAAGGTCGTGCCAGTCTCAGCTGACTACCTACGTACTCCTCAGAGATCAGACCTAGCGTAGTTCATGCAAAATAATGGGGGCACTCAGTAGGTAATTTCTCGAAACTACCAACTGAAAAAGATCAATATGAAAATTCTATTCCTTTCCTGGGGAATAAACAAGATGCTTCATCCCTTTCCCGGGGAATGAATAAGAAAACATTAATGATAGAAACTTTATCCATTTCCCTGTAGATAAAGGTATAATCCCTTTCCCTGTGGATTATAAACGAACATAGAAGATCCCTTTTCCTGTGGATCATAAGCAAATATAGAAGACCCCTTTTCCTATGGGTCACAAGCAAATAGAGAAGACCTCTTTCCCTGTGGGTCACAAACATAGAAGATCTCTTTCCCTGTGGATCACAAACATAAAAGATCCCTTTCCCTGTGGATCAATCATAAAAATAGTGATAAAGTGCCCCTAAAGGCAAGTAAGAATTCTATCTAGAAATCAAACCCAAAAGTGTCCATCTGGACAGGCAGGAACTCTATCTAGAGTTCAAACCCAAAAACAATGATAAAGTGCCTCGCAAGGCGAGTAAGAATTCTATCTAGAATTCAAACCCAAATGTGCCCATCTGGACAGGTAGGAACTCTATCTAGAGTTCAAACCCAAAAATAGCAATAAGATGCCTCGCAAGGCGAGTAAGAATTCTATTTAGAATTCAAACCCAAAGGTGTCCATCTGGACAAGGAGGAACTCTATCTAGAGTTCGAACCCAAAAATGATGATAAAGCGCCTCGCAAGGCGAGTAAGAATTCTATCTAGAATTCAAACCCAACAACCATGAATGCAGCAGACTAGCCAAGTAATTAATAGAGAATATATCATGAGAAAGACCTCGTCCCTTTCATAGGGAATGCACATGAAAACATCAAATCACTTAAATGAATATGGATACAGACCCTACTTCAAGGAATAAACAACAAGAACAAACCCTAGTCTAAGGGATGAACAAAAACATGACTCACAGAACAAGCACAAGAAGAGAAGGCTCTCAAGACACGATAAAGAGGATATTGATTCATGAAATCACAACGAATAATCTCTTAAATGTTCTTTTACTTTGGAATACATCCTTTACAAGGTTCACCTTGCCCCTTGTTCAAAATTCTTCCTTCTATTCTTATCATTTTCTTTTCTTTTTCATTTTCTCCATGCCTTAACTTTTGCCTAGGCCGCCCTTTTGGGTTTTCAACCTAGCGGGCCTTCTTCTTCAAATTCAGTCTAGTATGATAGTCATCAATCAATAATCAACCCATCAGCACCTTCAAAAGATCATTTTCACCATCACAATCTTTCCAGTGGCATTAAACTGCTTGAAAGCTTCTTCATAACATGGTAAACATTAATAAAGTGCTAATCTTTCTATTTGAATTATCAATAGTTCAACTTTCTAACACATGAATCTTTTGCACATGCCCCCTTGTATGAACAATGATGTGGCTGCACCTCTAAAGGTTGCCTACGTACCCAAAAAGGGATCAAGCCTTACGTAGTTCATCTATATATACTTGAACAACTTCAATCAATCAGAGAGGACTTTTATTTGGACTGTAATGTAGGCTTTAGGCTCTAGGCTCATGAAAAAAGGGATGACAAAGGCTCAAATTTAATTCCAATGGGTTCCTATCTGTCAAGAATTACTTCATCAATGCTCATTTTATTTTCCAACTTGGCACTTCACTTGCTATTTCACTTTTACATCTTTTTTTTCTTTTCTTTTTTTTTTCTTTCTTCTTTCTTCTTTTTTTCTTTCTTCTTCTTTTTTTTTTTTTTTATTTCTTTCTTTTTCTTTTCATCTCTTATGTTTCTTCTTTTTTCTTTTTTCTCAATTGTTTTTTTCTATTTTTTCTATTTCAATGGTTTATACACCACCCTTTCTTTCAAACAAACATCTCTTTAAAATTTGCCCCTAGTGTAGGGGGTAATCCTTGACAAGGGTATCAAAAATGAAATTATTCAGGCTTAAAGGGGATAACAAGGGATTTTTCTTTTCTTTCGAAGGATAGCAGAAATGATGGCCTCTTTTCATTTTGATTTCCACTGTTCGCAGTTCATGCATTAAAAGGGCAAGTATATTAACTCATGTGCTAGAAAAACAAACTATACCAAACCCTTGAGAAAGCAAGCAATAAATTAATGAAAACCATTCATTGATAATCAAAAGAAACAATCATACCAAAATAATTATCCCAAACCATAAAAATCCAACCAAAATAACCAATTATTCAAATAATGTCTTAAAGCCATGGAAACTAAAAGAAACTAAGCAATCCTCTACTTTCAGACCCACTACGTCCCATTTGCATATGGAGGTGGCATGGCGTGGTGGTTTGGGAGTGGATTCGTCACTGTATTTGGTTCTTCTGGCCTAGGAAGCTTCCCTGAATCGATTATATCTTGAATGGTGTGGCGAAGACGACCGCACCTATCTGTGTGATGACCATTACTCTGGTGAAAATCACAATACTCATTCTCATTGTAGTTCGGTGCCGACTTGTTGATAGGAGTAGGATCCAACGGCTTCAGCTTTCCTCTTTTCACTAAATTCCGGAGAGCTGTAGATAGAGACACACCAAGTGAAGAGAACTCCCTAGGTCCACTACGAGGATTAATTGCATTAACCTCATTAGCTTTGTTGCCATTACTTGCACTCGAGCTGCCAAATCCATACGTGCGCTTCTTCCCATCATTCTTATCAATTAGCCCACTATCCATGCCATCCTCAACCTGTATACCAGCATCATACAAGTCTTCAAAGGTCCTCAATGGAATAGGCATCAATGGTCTTCTAAAAGCTGGTAGAAGGTTCTTTACAATCATGCGCACCTGATCCTTCTCAGTTGGACGATTGGGCATTTTAACAGCTTTAGCCCTCCACCTCATTAAGAACTCAGAGAATGTCTCATTACTCTTCTGCTTTGTAGTCTCCAAATCTCGCAGAGTTACATCGAGTTGGGCATTGTAATTGTAATGGTGCATGAACTCCATTGCTAGTTCCTTCCAGTCTCGGGTCCTTGCAATGTCCAAGGAAAGGTACCAATTCATAGCATCACCATTAAGGGTCCTTGGGAAACAATGCACAATCTGCTCTTCAGAAAGCCCTATAGGTTTCATCGCTAGAATGTACTGCTTCAAATGATTGCGAGGATTACCAGTCCCATCAAACACATCCATCTTAGGCATTTTGAATTTTGGGGGTAGTTGGACGTTAGGGAATGGACATAATTCATCCATGTCTAACATGTACTCTTCAATACCTTGAGACTTCCTCAAAATAGTCTTCATCTTTTCCACCTCAGCAGAAATGTCTTGCACCTCCTTTCCCTTCTTTTTGGTTTCAGCTTCCTTCTTCTTAGATTCAGCTTCTTTCTTCTTATAGTAGTCCTCCTTGTCTTCTGTACTAAAGATAAAATCTTCATCCTCCACCTCAACTTTGTCTTCTTCTTTAGTTGCTTGTTTACCCTGGCTAACTTCAATCTTTTGGAGTCTTTCTAAAACAGGTGCCATTGATCTTTCCATCATCTTTGCCATCATTTCTTCCAATCTCTTCACCAAATCTTGTTCAGCAGCCATTACAACAGTTTGGGTAACTTCTACTTTTTCTAACCTCCCAAACGGATTGCGGACCCAAGTTAGTTGTGTAGGATTCTCTTTAGAAGCAATGATGGGCTATCCCTGTAAAGAATATGTCTATCCATATAAGAGCCATTTACCATGATTATCCATAATGATTTCACATCAATTTCCATCCAAACATGCCTCTAGAATGAAGCCCAACAAAGACTAGAGAATTAAACCAAAAAAAAGGAACCTAGACACACTTAGACCAAGACTCAAAGACCTAAAAGAAAAAAATGAAAGTGGATATAGACTCCCAAAATGACAACTAAAGACCTAGACAAGAGACATGGTGACAACATGCAACACTAAAAAAGAAAAGATGTAAACCATAGATGAATGGGCCTAATGCCCCTAAGATGGACCAACAACAAGACCACACATAAAGAAAGAAGACTCAACTAACCCTCATACCCCTAAACTGAAAGACTCTAATAAATGAGACGCCCTTAGGAAAAACAGATGGACCTAAAACCATGAGAGAAAGCCCAACATAGAATCAGATTAAGGACACATAAAGCCAAGGGTAGCACACTGGGTTCAACCAACCAAAGTCTATTCGTTTTTCGCATCTAGGCCCATTACAATATCCACACATTCTTCCACTCTCATTTGGATCCAAGCCCATATTCTCTTTTTGATTTCTTTGATTTTTGATTTTTTTGATTTTTTTGATTTTTTTTTTTTTTTTTTTTTTTGTTTTTTGGGCTTGGACCCAATTACAAAATCACACACCTCACCTCTCAATTGGGCCTAGGCTTGAAAAAGAGAATAGACAATGATGGGCCTTGCCCCTAAGTCCAAACATTATAGGCCTAATATGCAAATGCAACATGACATGCAAAGTGACACACATTCAAACAGGGCTATGCAAAAGCTGGTGGGGTGACTAGTGGTGTTGGTTAATGGGGTACTTCTCCTTCAAGGGTTACCCAAGCTAGGGCACTCAAAGAGTGGCCCGTTAGCGTACTCACAAGCTTATTACAGGCTAGTGGCATAGGCTGTGGGTTGATGATGCCAACTTCCAGTAACCATAGGCCCGAATGGGACCCGGTACCTTTCGTCAGACTGTCATCGAGGGTAATGGGTGGTAGTGCGCGTGTGTGCAATTTTGGTCTTTTCCAATTAAACAATTTAAATTAAGTAAAGCCATAAATCACTATACGGAATCTAGCTCTCTATCCTCAGTGGAGTCGCCACTGTGAGCGCCACGCCCTAAATACCACATAGCTCGAGAATACGCATTAGCCTCAAAGGACTAACACGGAGAGGAGTCGCCACCCAATAATGGGAACGAGTGAACCCTAGCAGGGTGTAGCTCGTCATAACCAGAGATTCGAGTTCGGAGCTAGGGTACGCAGCTGGGAAGGTGTTAGGCACCCAGCCACACCCGGTCGGAACCGGTCCCCACACATGATTAATGGCTTTAATTAATCTAAATGCTCAATTAAAATTGACCCTAAATCATGCAATAACAACGGCACACACAATGACCAAAATAATGAATAAATAAAGAAAAGAGAATAAAAGAATTTATTAGAAAGCAGAGATCAGAATATACAAAAGACCAACCAGATACTAATCAACTAAGAACAAAACTAAATAAAATAATAAACAAACAATCTGTCTGCCGAGGTAAGGTGCGTACGCATCATTGATTGGTGCGTACGCATCATTGATATATGCGTACGCACCTAATAGGCATTTCACGCAGAATCACAGAACTCACATATCAGTCTACATCATGCATCCCAAAATAAATAAAATAAAACTAAACCTAAAAACAAATAAATGCAAATATAAAAACTAAACCTAAATCATGCTAATCATGCTTTAGACAAAAATAAAATAAAATAAAAATAATAAAAAGAAGAACTAAAATAAAAGCTAAATAAAAGTAAATTTACTGACTTTGTAATTGTTCGTGGCTCCTCAGGTCTTTAGATTGAATCAAACCAACACAAATCCTCCTCTTCGTCAAAGTGGTATCACAGCAAAGAGATCAAAACTCACTCAACTTTGAAAAGAAATAGAAAACAAAAAAGAGAACAAGAGAAAAGAAAAGTGATTTTCGTCACTTTGCAGTAGCAGCAACTTCAATCGCGTTTTTGGGTATGAAAACGTTGGAATTGGACAAAGCTCGTGAAATACAAAGTTGTAGAGAATTGAATTATCTTTCTAACAAGACCAATTTCATCAAATTCCGACTTCGGATGAAAAAGTTATGATTAAAATACGACTGCTGGTTTCAGAAAAATCTGCTGCTGAATTATGACGAATTTCACTCCCTCTAAACCCTATTCTCCCCCCTATATCTAAGGCATTAAAAGAGTATTTATAGCTGAAATCTGGAGTTTCCCTTTCCTTCTTAGACTAGGTTCCTTTGGAGGATAATCCAAAGGTATTTTATAATGATGAAAGACTTTTAATCTGAATAGGAAAGGGAAATTGTCTTTTGTAAAAATTGGGAGACTGACCGCTAACACGCATGCACATGTACTGTATGTGCGTATACACACTCATCACATACATACACGTGTTAGTGGCATGATAAAAACGGCTAATTTAATAAAATAATTTTCTTTTCATTTTAACAAAAAATCCCATGCTGTGATTCACACTAATTCTTAAAGGATAATCCGTAAATAACCACACTAAACTCATCATCGGGGCCACGTGACTTAAGATGACAACCGGTACAAAATGGGGTGTCTACACTTAAATGTTAAGACTTTATTTAATTCTGGATATTTTTGTTTAAACCTAATAAGATTAGGATGCATTAATGAGATTAATGTAAATCATTCAAGAAAATTACCATAATGCCCATATGTTTTAATGCTTACAGTTTTTCATTACATTATGCAATGAGATTATATGTATGTGTTTGGATGATGATTATGGACTATACCCTTTAAACCAATTGTGATTGGCCGTCTTATGAATGGGTTGTAATAATTTTTCAAGAGTTGTAATTTTATTATGGTGATGTAATTTATTATTTGGGGCTTGCATGCCACCTTCCCTCTCTCTCTATCATTCTCTTATGTACCCCACATTCCCCTTATGTATCCCTTTCTATATATTATGTAAATGTTATGTAATCGAGAGTGCACTAAGGAGCATGGTGGACCCAAAGGAGTATGATGGAGCCCAACAAGCCAATGGTGGAGACCATCAAGCCAAGGGAGCAGATTGAAGGACTTGAAAGCTTAGAGAAGTTTTTCAAGAAAGCATACATGTTACGAATGGTTTATTTTACGATCACCTACACCCACCTTAGACCTTGGATTCAATCTATTGGCTTGGATTGAGTCCTCTCAAAGTCCATAATCATCATAGTGGGAGCTTTTATTTATGAGATAATTGTATTAGCTCCAATGCCATAGTTTGGTATATGTTACCTATTCACTTAGGGACTAATATCAAAATATGGTACTTTATATATGTTGATATATAATAGCATGCGATGTATGATTTATAATAGCATGAGATGTATGATTATAAATAGCACAATTTATATGTTTAAATTTTGATACATAGAATGCATGTTAATTTGATGAGACCCTTTAAAACCCCTCTTATTTAATATTAAGTTGAAAATGGAGAAGTCATTGGGGAATGAATTCTTCATTGCCTTCCATCATTATAGGATCATCTAACGTCCCTTAATGTGGGTACCTGGCTGCAGACATGTAGGAGCTACCCATGTTAAAGACATTACTTGAAACTATCACATATGAGATATCATGGGGTGCCTAAACTGGTATATACCAAGAAACTAACATGTGAGGTATATATTTGGCGAAACATACCTGTGTGAATGATGGGTTTAACTTAACTAGGGAAGTATTCCAAGAAACTAACATGTGAGGTGTATGTTCCCTAGAGGCAAAATGATTGGAACTTGCTTATGAAGTAATAGACAAAGAGTTGTCTTCTTATTGTGGGTTAGAAGGCAAGAAACTAACATGTGAGGCTTCTAGGTCACAGTGGGACCCCAATCCCCATTAGGAATGAGATTCCCGAATTCCATTAGAGGGTGTATGGAATTTGATAAAATAGTGGGAGGTACCATATAATTAAAGACCCAATCATTATGGATAAAAATGAAATCTAATTCTTTGTTTATGTAGATTACCTAATTACTCACCTCAAAACCCCTATTTCCTAATATATAGGATATTGATAGTTTGACTAAACCCGATTTCTTTGATTGACTTAGGAAATTGAGAATTGTTCTCAATTTCAAAAGATTGTTTATATGCTATTAGGCCTTTTATTAAAGGCCCTCCATAAAACATCCTAAGAAGAAAAAGACACTATGTGCAATTGGCATCTTGTTGCCATGCTATATGATAGTATTGATGACTAATGAGCTTCAGAAGCAAAATTAGTCAATGCAAGTGCCTTTGATGTCCTACATCACATACAAAGGTTGTATTATGAGTGAAATAATACTATAAAGTATAGTACTTGTAAAGGACTTCTTCTGGACTAGGATGTAATAAAAGTTGTTTATTAATAATCATTCTTTTGAAAAATGATTAATCACATAGAATAGCTTGAGAAGCTAGATGTGATTTAAAATGGAAGCATAGAGGAAAGCAAGTCTTGAAAAGTCAAAGACAAAGAAATATAATTATTTTGTAGTAAATATAAGGTATTGTAAAGAGAACTTGATAAAGTATCAGTCTTCCTAGAAGAACAAAACTTTTGAAGTTTTGGTTCATGCTCTAAACTAAATTGTTGGTTAGTTCTGCTTCTTGGTTTTTGGATTCTAGTATAATCTAAATCGAAGTAGAAAGTTAAGTAGATAATAAGTTACCTTTAAAAATTTTAATAGAGCAAGAGTTGCTAGATTAATTTTGGGAACTTATTTCTTAACTAGGTCATTTAAGACATTCTAGAAATTTGATTTCTGAATTTAAATGACTAATTAGAGCGAATGCAACGTATTCTGAGAATACAAGAGATGTAGAGACTCTCATTTAAATGTAATGATTATGACTTGGTTATGAGATCACCAAAACCATCTTTTACTTGGTGAAGTGAAAGAGTTACATTTATAATTTAACTAATACATTGTGATGTATATAGTCATGTAGAGCATGCATTCAATTACAGTAGACTCACCTTAGAATACCATAGCTCAATGGTGAATCTAAGAGAATGAATTGAACCCTATTAAGATATGGTTTGATCCATGATGAGTTTTACTAATGTATCCATCTAGGATATACCTTAAAATTGCTACATATTGATAATTTAGGGTTCACTCCAGTTTTGTCCCAATTATATCAGATATGATATGGGAAGAAACCCAACTTAAAGAAGTTAAGGCTTGGGCTTGTGCTACGTATGTCTGGAAACATAATGTAGACAATCTGGAAATAAGGTCAAGTAAGTGTTGAATTGTGGTATATCCCAAAAGTGGTTGGGATAGTATTTCTATTACCCTAATGAACAAAAGTTGTCCATTAGGATGTTTGCTGGATTTTTTTGAGAAAGAGTTCATTCAAGAAAGATGCAAAAGTAGATAGAATTTATAGAATTGTTTGTAAAGCCACAAACCAACAAAGATACAACCCTTGCCCCTGTTGAGGCAAAAACCTTTAATTACACCACATTCTTTTCATAGATCAAATTGGATATTTCTTTAACATAAGAGAGATATTGTATCTCCATTAGAATGTGAAAGAACTGTTCTTTGGTGATAAAGATCACCAAGATAATCCTATTGATTATGATTAGGCGATGTTTGACATCAACTTGAGAAATGACTAAGAGTCATTAAATCCAATATGGACAGGTAGAGACCTAAAAGGCTTGGCTATTTAAGAATGTTTTCAACATAGGCAAAAAGTTGTCTATAAAGAAACTTGTTTGATAATAGTTATGATGAAATCCATTTGGATCTTGTTATCTATAAACACATTTTGAATATGAGATATGTCAAAAAGGATGTAAAGATGTTATATCAAATGGTGAAAAACCATAAAAGTGTGTAAGTTATAGAAGTCTATTAATAGACTACAAGGTTCTCATAATTAGAACATCTATAAAGTTGAAGTAATCAAATTGTTTGATTTCTCTCATTGTATAGATGGACCATGAGTGTATAAAAGGTTAGTGGGAGTGCGATCGTTTTTCTTTATCCTATCAATAAAATGACATCCTAATCATTATGAATGATATATAAATGTTATCTAATGTGAAGTTTTAGTTTTTGAGAAAAACTTCTTCATGAAAGATTTGGTAGAAGCATCCAACAAGATCTATAGAGATAGATCATATAGATTGCTAAGTATCTCCAAGTCATTAAACATAGTTGAAATGTTGAAGGAGTTCAACATGGGGAATTCTAAAGGAGGTCTGATTTACTTCAGATAAGAATTCATTATTCAAAGGTATGTGCCCTAAGATAACACAAGTAAGGTTCTTAAAGTGTTAAGAAGCCTTATTCTACACTATGTATTGAACCTGGTATCTATTATGTTGTAATTGTTACAAATAGTTATCAGTCAATTCAAATTTGGAATATTGGATTGTATATGGAAATTGTAAACTCATAGTAGATGGGTATATGGATTTGGATATAATCCATATGGGGTATATTTTATATTCACTTTAGTTGGTGAAATACTTAATGGAAGAACTGTATGAAAGATACAGTGGATTCCATTATTAAGGGTGAATTAATTGTCGCATTGTCTAGGAGACTGTTTGGATCTATAAGTTCATTTAGAACTTGGAGTTGTTCCTTCCATTGAGTTGCCCACACCTTGTTTTGTGACAACAATGGGTCTATATCTCAAGTATAGGAATCATGGTCTCATCAAAAGTCCAAACACATAGAGCGGCAATTCTAAGTGATTAGAGGAATCATTGGAAAAGGTAATAGATACATTACAGAAGATATTATCTACGTAAGTTTTTGTAGACCTACTGACTAAAGCTTTAAAACATAATTGGTTATGTCTAAGACCAACATCTTGAGAAGATAGGTATGCGATACATGGTCGATTGGCTTTAGTGCAAGTAGGAGATTGTTAGGATTATGCCCTAGAGCCAATCATAGAGATGATTGTTTAGGGATTAGGAACAATCATTTGATTTCATTTATGTATGTCACATTTATTATTGATTTAATAAAAGGGCTTATTCTATTATGTTTATATGCATCATTTATATTTACATAATATGTCCATGGAGTTAGAGTTGAGAATATGGAATTACAAAGAGTTGTAATTTTGAGACTGTAGATATATCTCTGTACTAAACTCCTAAAGCATTCCTAGTTGAAGGTTCACTATGATGGACAATAATGAACCATAGGACTAGCACTTGTTAGGTTGACTCTATAGAAGGATAGCTAGTCTCAAGCTATTTGTGTGAAGACACTACAACCAACAAGTGGGTGCCTATTACAAGAATAGGTACACTGAATGTGACCAAAGATATGAGATAAACTGAATGGAGTTTTATCCTGCCTGTCAATCAGTTTCTCATTGTTATAGTGGTACAAGTAATCCTTAGACCTGAGACACCATAGTTGTCTTATGTATGTAGCTTTAGAAGTTTGATAACACTAAGTGCAAATCCTATTCAGGGGTTTGCAAAGGTGTTCATTGGCCCTACTGCTATGTTTATGAAGGCATGTGAGTGATCAACAAGGGATCCATCACTCTCAGGAAAAAGAGAGAGAATGTCTCATATAGCATTCATAATATAACTCATTAAATCCATGGCCATGGTAGGATGAATATGAAAAGAGTTTCATGAGTTCATCAATGAGTTGATATCTATGAATGAGTATAAAGTAATTGAACTAGGGACTTGACAGACTTCCATGTCCTATTAGTTCAATTGGAGACATTGTGTTGAAGGAAGGATGCAATTGTAACCTATAAACTATAACAGAAGGGTTCTTTGTAAATGACTATTCACCTCATTAAGGACCACACCATGAGCCATATGCTAGGTGTTACTCATGGTTAGTAGAAGCCCTAATTGATATAAGTGAGTTATAATCAATTAGGGAATTGGAAGGAGTTCCAATTAGACCCTAAATGGAAAGAGTTCCATTGTGCACACCTCGTGCTATTCCTACTACTTAATGATGTGAACCCAATGGGTCACACACTGATCATGCAAGAAGGGCTTTAAAGTCTATGAGAGAAATGGTTTTAGTGAATAAAGAATAGTTCTTTATAGGCCTATTTGTATTTGATACAAATAATAGGGGTTAATGTGCAATTAAGTGTAATTACACATAACCCTATTAGGGTTTCTTCCCCATGGCTAACCCCCTTTAGTGGGCTGCCTATATAAGTCACACTTATGTGTGACATGGCATAATAGGCTTGCACAATAAACCCTAGCCGTCCAGCCCCTTGGAGGCTCTCTTCTCTTTCTCTCTCTTCTCCACCTCTAGCAACAACAAGGAAGAAGAAAGAAAGGACTTGAAGCTCTAGCTAGGTGTGGATACCGTTGGAGGCAGCACACTTGGGCTGCTCATTCACCGCTGTCCGGAATCAATGCTTGGAGCAAAAAGGAGAAGACAAAAAAAAAAAATTCTGTAAGTGTTCTAACCCTCTTCGTAGTTAGGGTTTGATTTTGTGTTATGCATAGTTAGATTCATGGGCTGTGGAATCGTAGGAAAATTTTTTATATTCCGCCTTTGTATTTTTCCCTCTTGTTCAATTCCCAACAATATGTAATGAATTCTCGGAGCACTACAAGTACAACACTAAGGTAGATGTCACATAAAGAGACCTAAAGACCACGAAACAAGAAGCTAATGAGACTTTCTCCGCTTTCATTACAAGGTGGAGGCAAAAGGCCTCGAAAATGGCCGATAGACCGAATGAGGAAGATCAGATTCAGTTAGTGGTTAAGAACCTATTGTCGGTGTATCACAAGCACCTCTTTGTTCACTACTTCCCTAATTTCAAGGCTCTTATCGGAGCAGGTACACAAGTTGAGGATGCTATTGCCGATAGGTCAATCAAGACAGAAGAAGTCCAAAGGAGCCGCAGACTGAACTGTACTGGGAAGAATAATGCCAAGGTCAATGCCATAACCCAACCCACTCAACCCATCTCCCTAAATGACACCAACCCACCTCGCCAATTCACCGAGTTGCACATGCCACTTGAGAAAGTGCTTGAAAAGCTAAAGAGCTGAGGCCTGTTGAAACCTCTCGACCCAAGACCACCGCCAAACCCTTTGCCCAAGAATTACAATGAGAATGAATACTGCAAATTCCACCAAGCCAAAGGCCGCCCAACCAACCGTTGCTATCGCCTAAGGCATGAGATCCAAGACTTACTTGACAAACAAATCATCTCACCACTAACTCCACCAAATCGCCCAAATGTCATCCAAAATCCACTTCCCTCTCATAATTCACCTAATTCCATAAATGCCATTGAAGCCGATCCATCTCAACCTTGCCTACCTATAAGACAATATACCTCATTACCCATGTCCTTGACCCAAGCCTTTTATCAATGCTGTGACAAAGGCCTTATCATACCTCACCCCCCAAAACCAAGACCCCAAACACCTCATCAATACTGCTAATACCATGGTATACCCGGCCATGATACTGAGGACTGTGCTATGTTGAAAAAGATTGCTCAAGATCTCATTGACCAAAAGACCCTACAATTGCCAAAAAAGTCCATCCAGCAGTAGTTGAAAGAAAGGTATGAAGCAGGAGACCTTTGAGTGGGGTTATTGGGAGAACCTTCAGGGAAATTTGATTACTATGTGCTTTATCCTGATCCATTGCCAAGTGAGCCCATAATTCCTACAGGTTGGGATAATATACCTGAAGAGGTACAGATGGAGGACATTGACATATTTGAATGGGATGACCTAATGGGTGACACAAATGAAATTGATGACATATAGGCTAGTGATGAAGAAGTAGACCACATGACAAGAAGGGGCTGCCATTTCAAGCTTCCGCAGTTGGAGTCTGATAATCCATTGGGTGAGTTAGAGGCCCATAAGCGCTTTGATGTTCAGGAAGAAGAGGATGAAGTACTCAAACAATTGAAGAAAACCAATGCCAATATCACTATCTGGGGCTTGCTTATGGCCTCTCACAAACACAGACAGACAGTGCTGAAGTTGTTAAACCAGATACAGGTTTTGGTTGATTTGTCTCCTGAGGGATTGGTGAATCTAGTAAAACCTGCTCTGAAGAATTCCACCATAGTGTCCACAAAGGCTAATTTACCTAAGAGTGGGTCGAGTCACTCCCAAGCTTTGCATATAACTGTTGACACCATGGGGAAGAGGGTTCCCACGGTCTTAATTGATAATGGTTCCGCACTGAATGTATGCTCCTTGAGAACTGCAACCGTTTTGGGTTTGGGGCCCACTAATTTCACTCCATCCAGGCAGACAGTGAGGGCGTATGATAATACTCGTAGAAAAGTAATCAGGGTGTTCACTTTACCTCTAATCATGGGACCCACAGAGTTCAGAGTGGAGTTTCAGGTCTTGGATGTGCTGTCGTGTTTTAATATGTTATTGGGAAGGCCTTGGATTCATCTTGCTGGGGTTGTACCATCGTCCTTACACCAAAAAGTAAAGTTCCCACATGAGAGGGCCATTGTTACGCTTCAAGGGGACTATGATTTGAAAATGGCGGGAGTACCTATATGTGAAATAAAACCAGAGTAAGCCAAGATACCTTTGTCTGGGTTTGAGTATGTGCAGTGCATTGAAAAGGAGTTGGAAAAGGAAGAATTGATACCCCTTGACTATTTTCCCCATGGAAACTTACATGTTGGTAAGATAATGCGGAAAATAAATTTCTTCCCAAGCATGGGGCTAGGGCGTTGCCAACAAGGAATTCCCCATTCTATTCAAAGCCGTATTGTTTCCTATACTTCTAGGTTAGGATATGAGCCCTCCAAGAATGACTATGCAGAAATGACAAGGAGGAATAAGGAGAAGGGAAAGGCCAGAGCAGAAGGAAGGGTGCCAGACTTTAAGATTTCACCATACTGGCTGACTCTGAATGGCTATTTTATCAAGGAGGGGGACGACTTCCTGTACTATGGGTTCCCTGAGCCTATGTTCAATCCAACAACCAAGATCAGAATCCCAAGGTTCGAGATTTTCTTCACCGAGTGGTATCCAGTCACCGTTGAAATGGTAGATGATGAAACCATCAATGACAATTATTGGAGGAAGAAAGAAGAAGATTGGGGGGAGCATATGGATTCTGAAAACCATGGTCACTCTGTTCCAAAACATGGTCCTCACTATGGGGTTTGAATGTGTACAAGAGTTGGGAAAGGATGAACCGTCATGCTATTGTACTTTCTACCTAAGTTTTGATCCAGCATTGGCAGATAAAGATTTTTGTGATAAGTACTTTACAAAAGGACCGAATCCTCAAAGCTTGACAAGTTAGTACAATTCTGTGGGAAAGAAGAAAGAAGACTAGGTAGAATATGTGGATACTGAGGCTATGGTCACCATGTTCCAAGATATGGTTCTTACTTTGGGAGGGTTAGCAGTAGAAGATTGCCAAGATTCGTCAGTTCACCTTACAACTATGCCACTTCACAATTGGTACCTAGAGAATGGTGTCATTGCAGAGATCCTTGTGGAAGAAGATCATGACCTGCCTGATAGTAGCTTGTAGGTTCCTTAGTTAGAGTCTTTCCTGTTTTCAATAAAGTGTGTCTGTCTATCCCACTTTGTGGAGTTAGGAGTCATTTCATAGTTGTGGCACCAAATTTTGTTCCCTTTTATCTTCAAGTTTGTGTCTTTTTGTTAGTTCCTTTAATGAAGTGTGTTTCTTTTATATATTGCTTGCAGTGTTTCTTTCCTCTCTTCTATGGATATTTATGGCATGGATATAGATCCTAGGAATGACGTCCCCCCGGAGCTCGTTGAGCAAAGGAAAAGGGGTGTCACCGAACCTAACATGGATGAATTGGAATCAATCAATTTAAGGACAAATGAATTGCCAAAGATAATTAAAATTGGGATAACCCTCTTGCCACTTGAAAAGAAAAGCTGATAACCCTCTTAAAGGCCAACATAACAGCCTTTGCATGGTCTTATGAAGACATGCCCGGTATAGACTCGGATATCGTGCAGCATTACATCCCCACTAATCCCCTTAAAAAGCTAGTAAAGCAAAATTGAGAAGATTAAAACCTGAATGGGCATTGAAGGTAAAGGAAGAAGTAACCAAGCAACTCGACGCAGGGTTTCAACAGGTTGTGGAGTATCCCGAGTGGTTATCTAATATAGTGCCCGTACCCAAAAAGGATGGAAAGGTGAGGATGTGTGTGGATTTTTGAGACCTTAATGCAGCAAGCCCTAAGGATGATTTTCCTTTGCCTTATATCGATGTGTTGGTGGACAGTACTGTGGGATATGCACTTCTCTCTTTCATGGATGGGTTTTTTTCGATACAATTAGATAAAGATGGCACCGCAGGATATAGAAAAAACAGCTTGTCTCACACAATGGGGAACGTATTGCTATAAAGTGATGCCTTTCGGATTGAGAAATGCCGGGGCTACCTATTAGAGAGCTGCTACAACCTTGTTGCATGATATGATCCATAAGGAGGTGGAAGTGTATGTGGACGATATGATAGTGAAATCTGTGGATCGAGAAGGACACTTCATGGCACTAGAAAGGTTCCTAGAGCAGGCAAAGAAGTATAACCTATGGTTAAATCCCCAGAAATGCGCCTTTGGTGTCACTGCAGGCAAGTTATTAGGATTCATGATTACTCAGAGGGGAATCGAGATTGATCCAGGAAAAATCAAAGCCATTGTGGAGATGGAGCCGCCTAGCACAGAAAAGCAGATTCGAGGGTTTCTGGGGAGAATTCAGTACATAAGCAGGTTCATCGCTAACTTAACTATGGTGTGCGAACTGATTTTCAAGTTGCTCAAGAAGGGTGTGCTGAAGGTATAGAACTGGAGAATGTCAAGAAGCTTTTGAGACTATTAAAAGGTATTTGAGCAATCCACCAATTCTAGTTCTTCTGCGACAAGGTGAGCCGTTATTATTATACTTGACGGTCACTGAAACCGCGACGGGAGCTATGCTAGCTCAGTACCTTGAGGGGTCAAAGAAGGAGAATGCCATTTATTACCTAAGCAAGAAGATAACAGACTATGAGGTAAAGTACAATGCCATAGCAAAGACTTGTGTGGCTTTGGTGTGGACAACTCAGAAACTCCATCACTACATAATATCTTATGAGGTTTTCTTGATAAGTCGTATAGATCCACTGAAGTATTTGATAGAAAGGCCGGTTTTATCCTACAGAACTGCTCGTTGGTCGATTCTTCTCAATGAATTCGACATAAAGTATGTAACGCAGAAGTCAGTGAAAGGAAGCGTCATTGCAGATTACTTGGCTAGCTATCCTGTGGCATCATCAGAACAATTTAATGATCAGTTCCCCGATGAGGATGTCCTGGAAATTGGAAAGAAGGTCTGGAAGGTATATTTCAACAGGAGCTGCAAACAAAAAAGGGTGTGGGATAGGAGTTCTACTGGTCTCACCTGAGGAAGCATTCACACCTTTGGCGGTTAAGTTAGGGTTTGAAGTAACCAACAACATTACCGAGTATGAAGCCTACATCCTTGCATTGGAAGCTGCACTAGAATTGGGGATTAAAGAGTTAGAGGTTTTCAGAGATTTAGCACTGATTATCTGCCAGATAAAAGGAGAGTGGAAGACTCGTGATGAAAAGCTACTACCATATCATGCTTACTTAGAAGCCTTGACTAAGGAATTTGTGGAAATAGAGTTTAATTATTTGTCGAGAAATAAGAATCAATTCGCTGATGCTTTGGCAACTCTAGCTTCTATAGTGGAAATCCCGAATGGTGGGAATGTAAAACCGTTGGTAATAGAATGTAGAGAAAGACTTGTTGGGAATCTAACTAGGGAGGAAAAACTACAAAGGCGGAATTAAAATTTTTCCTACGATTCCCAAAACCATGAATCTTAATTATGCTTAATACAAAACAGAAACCCTAACTAGAAGAGGATAGAATTACTTATAGTTTGATATGGTCTTCTCCTTTATGCTCCAAGCTTTGTCTCCGGACAGCGGTAAATGAGCAGCCCAAGTGTGCTGCCTCCAACGGTATCCACACCTAGCTAGAGCTTGTTGTCCTTTCCTTCTTCTTCCTTATGGTTGCTAGAAGGTGGAGAAGAGGGAGAGAGAGAGAGGGAGAGCTGTAATTTTTCCAGCCAGCCCTTGGGAGAATGAATGTCATTATGTGATCCCCACATAATGGGCATTATATAGCCCATTAATAGGGCCGGCCATAGGGGGATTCCTAACCCTAGTGGAATTTGTGTAATTACTCTTAATTACACAATTGGCCCACTAGTTTGCATCAAATACAAATTAGCCCCTTAAAGAACTTTTCTTTAATCACTTATACCCTTTCTCTCATAGACAATCAAGCTCTCTTAGCATGATCAGTGTGTGACCCATTGGGTTCACATCATCAAGTAGTAGGAACAGCATAAGTTGTGCACAATGGAACACTTTCCATTAAGGGTCTAATTGAAACTCCTTTCAATTCCCTAATTGATTATAACTCATTGATATCAATTAGGGCTTCTACTAACCATGAGTAACACCTAGCATATGGCTCATGGTGTGGTCCTTAATGAGGTGAATAGTCATTTACAAAGAACCCTTCTGTTATAGTTTATAGGTTACAATTCCATCCTTCCATCAACACAATGTCTCCAATTGAACTAATAGGACATGGAATTCTGTCAAGTCCCTAGTTCAATTACTTTATACTCATTCATTAATATCAACTCAATGATGAACTTATGGAAACTCCTTTCCATATTTATTCTACCATGGGCCCATGGATTTAATGAGTTATATTCAATGAATGCTATATGAGACATTCACTCCCTTTTTCCTGAGAGTGATGGATTCCTTGTTGATCACTTACATGCCTTCACACACATAGCAGTAGGGCCAACGAACACCCTTACAGACCCCTGAATAGGATCTGCACTTAGTGTTATCAAACTTCTAAAGCTACATGCATAAGACAACCATGGTGTCTCAGGTCTAAGGATTACTTGTACCACTATAACAATGAGAAACTGATTGACAGGCAGGTTAAAACTCCATTCAGTTTATCTCATATCTTTGGTCACATTCAGTGTACCTATTCTTATAATAGGCACCCACTTGTTGGTTGTAGTGTCTCCACACAAATAGCTTGAGACTAGCTATCCTCCTATCGAGTCAACCTAACAAGTGCTAGTCCTATGGTTCATTACTGTCCATCATAGTGAACCTTCAACTAGGAATGATTTAGGAGTTTAGTACAGAGATATATTTAGAGTCTCAAAACTACAACCCTTTGTAATTTCATATTCTCAACTCTAACTCCATGGACATATTATGTAAATATAAATGATGCATATAAACATAATAGAATAAGCCCTTTTATTAAATCAATAATAAATGTGACATATATAAATGAAATCAATTGATTGTTCCTAATCCCTAAACAATCATCTCTATGATTGGCTCTAGGGCATAATCTTAACAAGACTCGTGTACTGCTGCTCTATTCGAGAAGGGGAAGTGAAAGATGGCCATCATTGGTACCATGACATCATGAAGTTCATCGAGGAAAGGGAATATCTGGAAGGAGCATCCCACAGTGGATAGGAGGACACTAAGGAGGTTGGCAAGTCGCTATGTTCTGTGTGGAGGAAAGCTATACCGAAGGTCATACGACGGGGTCCATCTGTTGTGTGTCACCGAGAAAGAAGCCGAACGTCTTGTTAGTGAAATCCATGAAGGAGTTGGAGCACCGCACATGAATGGTTACATGCTGGCTAAGAAAATCATGAGGTTGGGCTATTATTGGTCTATAATGGAGAGAGATTGCCATGCACATGTCAAGAAATGTCATAAGTGTTAGGATCTTTGCTAATGGACAACACTTGCCTTCCATGACTTTGACAAGCATGTCGTCGCTATGGCCATTTGCAGTGTGGGGAATAGATATAATTGGGCAGACTAAGTCGAAAGCCTCCAATGGGCATGAATACATCTTGGTAGCTATTGATTACTTCACTAAGTGGGTGGAGGCAGCAACTTTCAAGACCCTGAATGCTAAGAAGGTAGCGCAGTTCACGCAGCTCAACGTCATTTATAGATATAGGGTACCCCATAAGATTATTTTAGACAATGGTCAGCACTTTCAGAAAGAAACCAAGGAGCTTTTGCAGAAATACAACATAGTGCACCATCTCTCCTCCCCTTATCGCCTGCAGAGTAATGGAGCAGTGGAGGCCGCCAACAAAAATGTTAAGAAGATACTACAGAAAACGACTGATACCTACACTAATTGGCATGAGCAGTTACCCTTAGCCTTGTGGGGTTATAGGACATTTGTAAGATCGTCAACAGGGGCTACCCCCTATTCTTTAGTGTATGGGATGGAGGCTGTCTTGCATATTGAGTTGGAGGTACCGTCACTACGGGTTGCCATGGAGAGTCAGATAGCAGAAGCGGATTGGGTTAAGAATCGTTATGATGAGCTGGCATTGCTCAATGAAAGGCAATTGAGGGCTTTGTGCTATGTGCACGGATATCAGCGAAGGGCTGCAAGAGCATTCAATAAGCATGTCAAAGACCGAGGTTTAAAGAAAGGAGATTTGGTGTTGAAAGAGATTAGAGCTCCAATTTTCGATCCACGAGGAAAGTTCAAGCCAAGTTGGGGTGGCCCATATGTTATTAAAGAAATATTGCCAGCAGGGGCTGTTCGCCTCATGGATTTGGATGGGATTGAGTTCGCTCGTCCTACCAATTTAGATCAATTGAAGAAGTATCATGTATAAGGCCTGCTAGGTTGAAAACCCATAAGGGCGGCCTAGGCAAAAGTTAAGGCATTTGAACTACGAGGACCTGATTCCCTATTCCTAAAAAAGAAAAAAAAAAGGAAAAAGAAGAAAAAGAAAAGAAAAAAAAAAGAAGAAAAAAGAAAAAAGAAAAAAGGATGGGGATACATAGGCAACCCATAAAGTTACCTTGGGTGCAGTCCAAACACCACCACAACAAATCTCAAAATTAAATTATTATTGGCAATTTATTTAAAACTAATTGATTGACAAAGCAATTTATTGGTGTTAGATAAAGAACCATTGACATTCCATAGATATCCTATTTCTAAAGTCTTCAAGTCCTTTTGGTTTTCTTCAGAGTCTCTTGGTTTGCTTTCTTCTCTTTTCTTTCAAGGCTTTATTTCTTTCGTAAGTCATGGGCATGTGCTACTTCCATTGCTTCCAGAATGTCTTCCCTGCAAAATCCAAGTCTTGTATCCTTGATAAGGTCATAAATCCTTTCCCTGCGTATGGTTCTCTTCCACCCAAGCTATTCTTCAACCATGTCTTGTATTCAGGGCTCATGACATAGGGGCCATCGGTGTTTTCAATTCGAGTCAGTTTCAATTGGTCAGTCTATCTAGTCTTGGCCGACTTAACCATTGTGGGGCCTACAGATTCAACAGAAAGATCAAATACCACAGAAGTAGGTATGGTTTGCATGGCACCCATCTAACGAAGGATTCTTGAAGTCCAATGAATGAAGTTAATCTCAACCCTATGAGCTTGACTATAGCACACCCAGAGTCTCGAAGAAGAATTTGCTCTTTGCATCCCCATATGGAGACGAACCACTTAATGTTTCGCCATGAGAGTGTTTGAAAGTAACCCAACCATTCCCTCAAAGAAAACTGACCAGGGAGTTCAACTTGATGGCAACAATAATGTAGAGGTTTGTATGGATTAATGGTGGTAGGAGATAAGAAGTTAAGCCTTTCGAGAAGCCACATCTACAGTAGAATGGGGCTCCCTCTTAGTGGGGCTTGGGGATTATCATGGACTTTGTCTAAACTATTGAGGGTTTCAGCAAGCACCAGGGGTATCAAGTTGTGACGTTTAAGAAAAAAGGGAATCAGTTCACAAATTTGAATAGGGACATAGAGAGTCCGCATGGAGATAAGGAAGTGACCAATCAAGCAAAAAGCAAGAGCGTGTTGAGTAATTAAGGTTGAAATTCAGGGTACCTTTGCTATCATGAGCTAAAAAGGAAGTGGCTACTTGCATGAGATTCACCATATGGTCCTTCACGAATATGGAGGCCTCTTGTTGAGAAATCCTAAGGAAGTTAGAGAAAGAAGTCAAGTAACTTGAGCGTGGTGTAGGGAAGACAAAAGGTCTTGCAGGCGAAACTCCATACAAAGCGCAGAATTCTTCTATTGTTGGGCATAACTCTTCATAGTTGAAACGAAATACATGAAGTTGGGGATCCCAAAAGTATGTAGCAGCAGTAAGAAGAGTGGTTTCAAGCCTCACATGCATCAAAGAGAACAACGGATCCAAGCAGTAGCGCTTGAACTCCTTCTTTGCTTCCGCACTCATAACTTTCAGAAAATCACTTAAGAATTTGTCTAGGGCTTCCATAATTTGCTCTCAATGAATGTGAGTAGGGTTTGAGACCCCTTGGATGTGTTTTTATAGGAAAAAATTCAGAAATCCGAGTTTTGGAAGGAGAGAATCCGTCAAAATAGGAAGTTTCCTAAAAACAGGTGAAACACCTGCTTCGAGCTTGGGTGACCACCTAGGCCTAGGTGGCTAGCCGCCTGGGCTCAGGCGACTAGCCGCCCAGCCCCAGGTGGTCACCGGAGGCTGCCGCTTTGTTTCACCCATTTTTGCCCTATTATGCTTTCAATTGGCCCTTTTGTGATATATTGACTCTTATGTGCTTAATTTAAGCCCATTTTTCACACAATACAAGATCATACCATTGCAATGAAGTTCAAACATAGGTTCATCAAGTATCCATAACAGAGAGTTCAAGGTTGGGAATTGGAATTCCTAATTATTACATGACAAGAAGATGGTAGGGTTCCAACATTCCTAATAAGAGGTGAGTGAAACTCAATGATTTCCTGTGGGTCTTCTCTTTCGACTTGGCCCAGCTCCATCATGACCTGAACGAGGAGCTCTAGGAGGGGGCATATGTTGTGGTGGACGAGATGATGATGCCTATTGCAAAGAAGATAATGGGTTAATAGGGTAATGGTGCCAATCCTAGTTGAAAGTTAATAAGATGATCACTTACTTGGGGATTCAAGTGTGCTTCCAGAACTGAGTTCTCCAAACTCATTCGCACAAGGTCCCTCTTCAATCTTTCATTAAGTTCAATGCATTCCTGGGCGTAGTCTCGTGGAACCTAGGAAAGTATGAACATGGTTAATAATAATGAAAGAATCCAATTCCAAGAAGGTAAGGGTTTAGAGCTCACATTCTCATAATATGGATCGATCTTGGGATATTCATCGAAAAGTGGATGGGTGATTTCAGTCTTCACAAATTTTGTCCCACTACACAAGTTCACATACCAGTTTAGTTGTGGGAGGGGTGGAGGTCGATTTCCCTCAAGGTCATTATCCTCGTCATTATAAGTCATCCCAGTGGCTGATCCAACCGTAGAGCTATGTCCCCTTGCCCGTCGACCCTAAATTTAAATGCTTGTCAAGAGGAGTCTTTTTTATAATCATAAAGAGAATTTAAGAGTTTGGGGAACTCACCTCTTGAGGTGGGAGACCAGTAACCCTAGGATTCATTAGATACTTTCAACAAAAGACAATGTATTCTATGCGAGGAGAAGTGAATCCCTCGGCATCCCAATCCCTCAAGGCCTCTTCCAATTCATCTCCCACCAGGTGATTGGCATGCCTCATGTTGTCTGGCGGCATAGAAGGAGTCACAGCTGCATTCATCTTTCCGTGGACCTGTCATAAGACTCGTTCCCCGAGATACCAGCACCTACCCGTAGGGCCTTCGAAAAGGACCCTTTTGCTTGTTAATTCTAAACAAGAGGAGTACTTCTCAGGTAGCCTAGGCTCCCATAGCCTCCAAAGATCCCATTCTACCTATTGAGTTTAAAATGAGAAATAAGAAAGAAAAGATAAAAAGAGAAAGAGAAAGAAAGATTTTACCATATCAACAGTAAAGCTGGCGAGATATGCCCTCACATGGGCATAATCATGTCGGTTAGAGGCTTTTGTGGCCAAGCAAGATGGGGTGTAATTCTGAAGGATAGGCCATGACATGGCATCACTAGCAAGAATTGCGCAACACATGTTCAGGTACTCGTAGTACCATATCTGTGGAAAATCAAAGAAATAAAGGAAATCATATATGAGTTAAGGGAAATAATAGAGAATTGAATGTTCTTTGTTACCTCCCAAATGAAAGGAAGTCCCCCAAAGTTCTTTGCAACTCCACAGGACATATCAGTCATAGAAAGGTACATGGTTGCTAAAGCAACTCCACCCTAGTTGTATTTCCCAATCTTATGGACATCTTCCATGCTAGCTAGCAACTCTAGTCGAGCCATGTCATTAGTGCCCGCAAAGAAAGTACATGAAATCATGTAGAGCAGGAATGCTCTCACAATGTATTGAGGATCCGTCCCATCACTCTCTTCTTCTGTGGCAAAGGTGTTGTAGAGCCAAGTACGGCGTACATCCTTTGGGCTTAATTCTGCTTCAACCTCGAGTAGAGCCACTATGTAGTTCTGATCTATGTTGGTTTGTTCATAGTATTCCAAGCGCTTGCCTTTTAGGCTCAACCCAGTTATCCTTAGGGGTCATGGTCATTTCCCCAAAGCTAAAGTGGAAGGTGTTGGTGGTATCCCACTATAACTCTGAGAAGGCAAACAATGCTTGCCTATCCCATTGCTCATTCCATAGAGCATCTAGGAAGGGCCCAAAACCTGCCTTCTTTATTATCTTATGAGCACGTAGTTGGGCATGTTCCATATATTTCCACCATGCAATGAGTCCCTTCATTGATGTCCTTGTACGGAGATTTTGGAAATTGAGCTATTTCAAAGGATTGTGTATTGAGTTAGCATTGAAAACATAGATATTGGGCATTCATTGGTAATTGATCTCAAAAAGTCTTTTAAAAGTTTTAAAATGTGGGATTTGATTTATGAAATGAATTAGAAATGAATGCCCATGACTTTGTGTATTCAAACTCATTGATTTTGTAAGGATTGAACATGGTTTTTTCTTTCGTGCATTTTATCAAACACTTAGGGGATGACTTGTTCTCAAGCAATGAATTGAAAGTTTTTGTATACCAAATCCTTGCCAAGATCAATAGACTTTGTACCACAATGCAAACCTATTGATTTTGTAAGGATTGAACATGTTTTTGTCTCTTTGGCATTTTATCAAACACTTGGTGGGCATCTTTTCTCAAGCATTGGGAAATAAGCTTTTTGCACATTCAATCCTTACCAAATCAATGAACTTGGCTTAACAATGATAGAAACAATCAGAAGAAGACCATGGGAATGCATTTTATCTAATAGAAATCAAGATTTCAAGATAAACATGTTAAGTTGGGAAGAACTAACCTCTTGTTGGGAATAGAGATATGAAAGATGATTCTTGGGTTCAAACAACACCTTGTCTTGAGATGCATCATAGATTGGTGCCTTGTATGTATTCTTGATCACATAGTATGGATACTTGATATTGGAATCATTACTAGAAGCCATTGTTGATGTTTGAGCTTGTATGTAAGAAAAATGGGTTTAATGAGGAAGATGATGAACTTGATCTTGCAAGATGAGGATTGATGTTTGTTGTTGTTGTTGAATGTCTTGTTTTTTATGCTATTTCACACACACAATTTGATTTGAAATTGCAACTTTGAATGAGAATGTGTATGTGAGAATTTAGAGAAGGATGGAGTGAGTTTCTAGAGAGAGAAGCTCTCAAATTCGAGCTTGGTGGCTTGAATGCACAAATAGGGGGTCAAGGGTTTAAAAACCCTCAAAACTGGGAGCACCAGCCTCAGGGTAACCGCCCAGCCTGGGGCGGCAAGCCACCAACAGCCAGGTGGTCAGCCGCCTCGCCCACTTCGCTTTGCCTGTTTAGCCTTTGCTCGCCTATTCGCGCCTTTGAACCTTCTTGAAGATGAAATCTTAAGCCTATTTTGAGTTGAAAAATGAATGAATATCTTGATATTGTTTAGCATGAAATGGTTTTGAAATGGATTGCATTGGTGGCCCTTGTATGGGCATGGCTTGCTAATAGGGTTGAATAACCCTCTCTATGCATATGATTTTTGATCATTAGGATTGAATTCCCTCCTTTATCACTATGATTGGTTTTCATTTGGGATAAGAATACCTTCCCTATGTGCATGTGAATGATTGTCCTCATGAGATAAATATATATCCTATATAAGTTGGTGCTTGAGTAGAGGCATGAATAGCCTCCATATGAGATGACCTGGTGAACTTGTTGTGTGTTGGTAAGTAAAAGCTTACCCTTGTCTTGATGACTTAGAGAGAGAAAGATGTAATCTTTTTCATGTTATGTGTTTACCTTGATAGCGAGAAAGATGCAATCTTTCCCATGATATGTGTTTACCTTGATGGTTTGAGTATGAGAAGGATGCGATCTTTCTCATGTTATGCGATTACTTTAATGATTTGGATATGAGAAGGATGCGATCTTTTTCATGTTTCATGATAACCTTGATGATTTGAATATGAGAAGGATGCGATCTTTCTCATGTTTTGTGATAGCCTTGAGGGCATAGTTTTACCTCGTATTATTCACCAGTGCAATTGGTGTAGTATGGAAAGACCTTTCATCGAACGCAGAGTCGGTGTAGGCTATGGATACCTTGTATTATTCACCGGTGCAACTGGTGTAGTATGGGAAGACCTTTCATTGAACGCAGAGTCGGTGTAAGCTATAGATACCTCGTGTTAATCACCGGTGCAGCTGGTGTAGTATGAGAAGATCTTTCATCGAATATAGATTCGGTGTAAGCTATGGATACCTCATATTATTCACCAGTGCAACTGGTGTAGTATGGGAAGACCTTTCATCGAACGCAGATTTGGTGTAAGCTATGAATACCTCATATTATTCACTAGTGTAACTGGTGTAGTATAGGAAGACCTTGCATCAAACATAGTTCGATGTAAGCTATGGATACCTCATCTTGTCCCCCAGTGCAACTGGTATACGATATGAGAAGAGTTTTGTAGAACTCATGAGGAGTACCTTTGTGTGTGGAAGGTTTGTGTGTGATGAATTCTAAGAATTTAATAATATGATCGCTCTCTTGTCCCCAGTGAGTATTGATGAAATCAATCACCCAGGCAAAAATGGGTTGTTTTTTTTTGTCATTGGTTCGCAAGTGAAACTTGTTCACTAATGAAGGGCTTCTGTCACACCCCATTTTTGCCACCTTGGCTAGGGTTTGTCATTTCATGTGTCTTTTTGTTTCCTTTTTGAGTCTAGTCTTTTGCATTGAGTTTCTAGGGTCTTGAGGATGATATGTATAAATTTTGGTTCAATTTGGAGTTAATCTTGAGGGTTAATAAGAACTTTTGCGACTTGAGGGACATAATCATCTTTTAGGTCACAAACTTTCCATATGACCTTAAAATGATCTTCGAGTTGCCAATTGGAGTTCATATAGATGCATTTGAGGTATTTATGGGTTCAATTTGATGAATTGATGGTTCAGGATTATAATGGCTTAATATGGCTCAGGTAGGTTAAGAAACCTAATTCAGGTTAGCTCGAATTCGCTCGTGATTTTCACTCTATGACTATTCATTTGACTTTAATTACTCTTAATTTCATCCCCAAATGTGTTTAGGGAGGTTGAATTTTGAATTGGAAAGCATTCGATGCAACTCTATATGCATACCTAAGTTAAGCGACGGTGGGGCATAGCGGTTAACCACCTTTGTAGGACCTAACCATGCAACCATGTGTGAACCTCAGAAATTGGGCCCACAAGGGTTGGGAAGAAAAAATGGGGGTTTGGTTTTGAAAGAGAAGAAAAGGAGTCGCCACCTTATTTTTTAAAGGAAACAAGGAAAACCCTAAAAATAGTTTGTTTCAGAAAAACAATTTGAATGACTCCATGTTTAGAAAGGAAAGGCAAAAACAGTCTTTTGGAAACCAAAGAAATCGGGGATTCGGAGGCTAAGTTATGACATGGGAAGGTTCTAGGCAAAGCCTATAGGCACCCATGTCACCCTTTTGGTCTCTCAGTTCATTTGGGCTAAATCAAGATCTTTCCATACAAAAATCAGCAAGTATATCATCACAAGAATTGCATGCATATCATATATTTCATTCATCCATCTATGCATAATAAACAAATAAAACAGAAAATAAAAAAGAAGAAAAGAAAGAAAGAAAGAAATCTAGGATACTTGGATCCTAGAACGGACTTGAGCCTCACGAAGAGAGCCTACGTACCATGCAACGAAATACATGGATCAAAGTCCACGTAGTTCGATGAGAACTAAGGTTAAGACTTAATACAAATCTATGGTAAAAACCCTAGGTTTCCTTATTTGATCAAAAGAGTTGAATAAACAAAGTTTGATTTTAAGAAAATTCCACAAAATGGAAACCTTGATAAAAACATAATTTATTATTGAAGGAAACCTTTGATTATACCATAGACTTGCATTAAAAACTAACCCTAGAGAGGGAGAAGGGAAAGAGTTAGGAAGAGAGGTGAATTGGGGCACCTTCACACCCACTTACCTGAGCGCAATAGCTCCAAGCATTAGCCATTTCAAGCATTGGCAGCCCTATTTGCCATAGGACAAACACCACACCTATTTGCACCTTTACACGTGCTCAAAACCATGCAAAAACACTAACATGCAAATCTGGACAGAATAGTACTAAGGCCTAAAATCATCCACTAAACATGCCAGTAACAAAAACAGCAAACTTTCATAAGCCCCAACACAATCCTAGAACCATATTATGCATGAAAACTCTAGAATGAACTAACATGCATGCAAAAAATATCATATTTACTCCATATGAAAAACATATACAGCAACCATGAAGAAAAACCAATAAAAAGACCTACTTTATCATGCTGCATGAAAACTAACATAAAACAAGGACTTCTAAAACCCTAATCTCACAAATATGCTTAAAAACACATAAAATGAACTCCACACATACTAAAATCAAACTAAACAGAACCTAAATCATGCATATTAACTAACTAAAACAATAGAACATGATAAGAAACCCTAAGACTAACATGCAATAACACTAATCCTAGCACAAGGACAACAGAAGCACAAGAATCACAACTATGCTTAAAAAACCCATAGGACAACCCTAAAGCATGCTAAATAGTAGATAAACAGTAGATATTCCATGTATATTAACTAACTAGAGTGTTAATACATGATAAAAAAGCTACCTTTAACATACAATAAGCCTATCCTATATGAAAACCCATATACAGCATAAGTAGGAATGAGGAATACCTTAAGAAGAAGCTTCTTTGCTGCTGTAGAGACTCTCTCTTCCTCTTATGAATGTCTTGAACCAATGTTCTCCAAGGCTACAGCAAGAACTCCAGCTCTCCTTCAAGTCTCTCTCTCTTATTCTCTCTCAAACACTTAAGTTTTAATGCATAAAGTGGCTCCCCTTGTGCTGAAGCATAGGGGGTATTTATAGACTTCAATTAGGATTAACCAATGGCTGGGATTAAAACCCTAATAATTAATCCAAGGGCTATTAGAGACCCCCTTGGGGCTTAAGTAACTCAGAAGTTACCAAAAATTAGAAAGAAACCCGTCCAAAAGAGCCCAAATACGTCAAAATAGGCAAGAGTCCGCTTCAGCAAGGAATCATAGAGCAAATAGGAAAGTGCTCTCGGGTGACCACCAGGGCCTGGGTGGCTAGCCACCTGGGCCCAGGCGGCTAGCCGCTCGGGGCTGGGTGGTCACCCGAGCCCACTTCTGATTTTTCTCCTATTTTGCTTCCTAATTCTTCTAGAAGTGTTTCAGGGGGCAAATTAACTCCGATTTTGATGAAACAAAAGCCAAAACGACCGTGTTTCGACGAGGAATATGTTTTTGAACATTTAAGGGTGAAAACCACTAACCATGGGGGCATAGTTAGGTTTGAACAAGGCAGTTAACCACTATGCTCTACCTTTGCTAAGCATAGGCATGCACATAGGGTCAAACCAAATGCTTTCCATATCAAAATTGAACTTCATAAAACACTTTTAGGGGTAAAATAATGACTAATGAAAGTCAATTTGAAAAGATTTGATTGGCAATTGTGAGTCAATTTGAGCTAACCCAAAGAAGGGTCAATTAACCAACTTGAACTACATCGAGCCATTTTAATCTCGAGCCATTGATTCATCAAATTGAACCTAGAAATACCTCATATGCATCCATATGAACTCCAATTGACGATTTGGAGATCATTTCAAGGTCAAATGAAAAGTTTGGGACTTAAAAGACGATTATGCCCCTCAAGTCACAAAAGCTCTTATTATCCCTCAAGATCAACTCCGAATTGAACCAAAATTCATATCCATTGTCCTTGTGACTCTAGAAAACTAATGCAAGTGACTAGACTCAAAAACAAAACAAAAACATTCATGAAATGATGAGCCCTAGTAAGGTGGTGCAAAAATGGGGTGTGACAGAAGCCCCTCATTGGCGAACAAGTTGCACTTGTGAACCAATGATAAAGAACAACCCATTTTTGCCAAAAAGCTTGGAGAAATCACACACTGATACCAACAATGATGGGAGGTTAAAAACCTGAGATTGAGATGAGGAAGCGTACTCAAGTCATGAGTATACTTAAACCACTGGGGGTTGAGAATTGATAAGAGAAGCATATTCAAGCCACTACGAATGAACACACTTTTGAAATGGAAAGATATATTCAAGTCACGAATATATTTAACCAAGTGATTGAGAATGAGATCTGAGAAGCATATTCAAGGAATACACTTTTGAAATGGAGAAATATGTTCAGGTCACGAATATATTTAACCAAGTAATTGAAAGAGACTGAGAAGTACATTCAAGTGATGAACATACCTTTGAAATGGAGAAATATATTCAGGTCACGAATATATTTAACGAAGTGTTTGAAAGAGACTGAGAAGTATACTCAAATGATGAGTATACTTTTGAAATGGAGAAATATATTCAAGTGATGAATATATTTAACCAAGTAAGTGACAAATGATCTGAGAAGTATACTCAAGTGATGAGCATACCATTGAAATGGAGAAATATATTCAAGTGATGAATATATTTAACCAAGTGATTGAAAGAGACTGAGGAGTACGTTCAAGTGATGAACGTACCTTTGAAATGGATAAATATATTCAGCTCACGAATATATTTAACCAAGTGAGATAGAGAATAATCTGAGAAGTATGTTCAAGTGATGAACACACCATTGAAATGGAGAAATATATTCAAGTGATGAATATATTTAACCAAGTAAGATAGAGAATAATCTGAGAAGTGTGCTCAAGTGATGAGTACACCATTGAAATGGAGAAATATATTCAAATGATGAATATATTTAACCAAGTAAGTGACAAATGAACTGAGAAGTGTACTCAAGTGATGAGTACACCATTGAAATGGAGAAATATATTCAAGTGATGAATATATTTAACCAAGTAAGTGACAAATGATCTGAGAAGTATGTTCAAGTGATGAACATACCATTGAAATGGAGAAATATATTCAAGTGATGAATATATTTAACCAAGTAAGTGACAAATGAACTGAGAAGTATACTCAAGGGATGAGCATACCATTGAAATGGACAAATATATTCAAGTGATGAATATATTTAACCAAGTAAGATAGAGAATGAGGATTTGAAACTGAGAAGCATATTCAAAGGGTGAATACACTTTTGAAATGGAAGAATATATCCAAGTGATGAATATATTCAACCAAGTGGGATGGAAAATCAAGATTTGAAATGAGAGTATATGATCAATTTATCAAGATTGAATAAGCATGATGCAAGAGGAAAGTGACTTAACATATTGTCACTTGAGTTGGCATGGCACAGGGGAAATATATTCAACCCTTTTGAACATAAAATCAATTCAAAGAATTGATTTCAAGGTGAAATTTGATTGATTTTAAGCTCAAAAAGTGTTGAATATCTCATTTGGAAGAAGGTTTAATCACGCGCCAAGGCGAGACAAAGCGAGGGAGAAAGCTAAAACAAGGTGGCTTGGGTGACCACCAGGCCTCAGGAGGCTAGCCGCCCAGGCCCTGGTGGCTAGCCGCCCATGGCTTGGGTGGTTACCCGAGCCTATTGCTGAAAAATTCTGGGTTTTTAAAACACAAGGGGCACTATTCATACCCCCCATTCAACCCAACCCGAAAATTGAGAGTTTCTCTCTCTAGGAAGCATACCCCATTTTGCAAAATCACTTCAACACCCAAGGGCATTCAAATCTACATTTCAAGAGGGATTCATACACATGAAATAGCATCATTAACACCTAATTTCACATCAAAAACAAGAAATTTGCAGCACTTTGCAAATCAAAAACCCATTAAACCCATTTTTGCTCAAAACAAGCTAGTTCATCCACCATGGATCCTAATGAAGACTCCGCTTCAAAGTATCCATTCCTTGACTCAAAGAGTAGATACAAGGCACCAACATATGATGTTCCTCAAGGGAAATTGCTCTTAGAACCAAAGAATCATCTTTCTTTTCTCCATTCCAAGCAAGAGGTAAGCTTACCCATTTTAAACTTTTCTTTGAAATTTTCATTTTTGTTGATTAAAATGCATTCCCATGAACTCTCTATGAGTATTCCTAGCAATGTTTGCAATGCCCATTGATTTTGGCAAGGATTGGATGTGAAAAGAATTCAATTTGAAAACTTGGTGAATAGTGCCCACAAAGTGTTTAATAAAATGCTTGAATGATGAAAATTCATCCAATCTTTGTAAAATTGATGTGTATTGCAAGGCAAAATCATAGGCATTCATTTCTAATTGATTTTAGAAACAAAACCAAGCATTTTCATGAACTTTGAAAAACAAAGTTTGCTATATTTTTGAAAAACCCATGTTTTCATGAATAAGGTTTGCTTATTTTTTCCTTAAAAAACTACTTTGGAAAACAAAGTTTGCTTGCTATTTTCTTTGAAAAATCCATGTTTCCATGGTCTTGGAATGCATGGTTTACCAATGATTATGAGTTTGAAGAATAAAACCAATGTTTTCATAAACTTTCAAAGCAAGGTTTACTTGTTCATGAACTAAAAGACTTAGTTTTTGAAAAGCCAATTATCAATGCTTGCATATGATTTCTACACTAACTAGGTGAATGATTCTTCTTGATTAGCCCAACTTCTTGTTGGGAATCGAACAAGAGGGAAAAATACAAAGGCGGAATATAAAAATTTTTCCTACGATTCCCAATCCCATGAATCTAACTATGCATAACACAAAATCAAACCCTAACTACAAAGAGGGTTAGAACACTTACAGAATTTTTGTCTTCTTCTTTTTGCTCTAAGTTTTGATTCCGGACAGCGGTGAATGAGCAGCCCAAGTGTGCTGCCTCCAACGGTATCCACACCTAGCTAGAGCTTCAAGTCCTTTCCTCCTTTTCCTTGTTGTTGCTAGTGTAGGAGAAGAGAGGAGAGAGAGAAAGGGAGGCTGGAAATTCTGGCCAGCCCTTGGAGAGTTCAACTTATGATGATGTCACATATCATAGTGTGACTTATATAGTCCACACTAAGGGAGCCGGCCCTAGGGGGAAACCCTATTAGGGTTTTATGCAATTTCTCTAAATTGCACAATAACCCCTATAAATTATATCAAATATAAATAGGCCTCAAAGAACTATTCTTTATGCACTCATACCCTTTCTCTCATAGACTTTAAAGCTCTTCTTGCATGATCAGTGTGTGACCCATTGGGTTCACATCATCAAGTAGTAGGAATAGCACGAGGTGTGCACAATTGAATTCTTTCCATTTAGGGTCTAATTGGAACTCCTTCCAATTCCCTAATTGATTATAACTCACTTATATCAATTAGGGCTTCTACTAACCATGAGTAACACCTAGCATATGGCTCATGGTGTGGTCCTTAATGAGGTGAATAGTCATTTATAAAGAATCCTTCTATTATAGTTTATAGGCTACAATTGCATCCTTCCTTCAACACAATGTCTCCAATTAAACTAATAGGACATGGAAGTCTGTCAAGTCCCTAGTTTAATTACTTTATACTCAATCATGAATATCAACTCATTGATGAACTCATGAAACTCTTTTCATATTCATCCTACCATGGCCATAGATTTAATGAGTTATATTATGAATGCTATATGAGACATTCTCTCTCTTTTTCCTGAGAGTGATGGATCCCTTGTTGATCACTCACATGCCTTCATACACATATCCATCCCCAACTGTTGGGAATCATACAAGAGAGAAAAATTGAAGTGCGGAATATAAAAATTTTTCCTACGATTCCCAATCCCATGAATCTAACTATGCATAACACAAAATCAAACCCTAACTACAAAGAGGGTTAGAACACTTACAGTTTTAATGGTCTTCTCCGTTTTGCTCCAAGCTTCTACTCCGGACAGCGGTGAAAGAGCAGCCCAAGTGTGCTGCCTCCAATGGTATCCACACCTAGCTAGAGCTTCAAGTCCTTTCTTTCTTCTTCCTTGTTGTTGCTAGAGGTGGAGAAGAGAGAGAGAGAGAAGAGAGCCTCCAAGGGGCTGGACGGCTAGGGTTTATTGTGCGAGCCTCTTATGCCATGTCACACATAAGTGTGACTTATATAGGCAGCCCACTAAAGGGGGCTGGCCATGGGGAAGAAACCCTAATAGGGTTATGTGTAATTACTCTTAATTGCACATTAACCCCTATTATTTGTATCAAATACAAATAGGCCTATAAAGAACTATTCTTTATTCACTAAAACCCTTTCTCTCATAGACTTTAAAGCCCTTCTTGCATGATCAGTGTGTGACCCATTGGGTTCACATCATTAAGTAGTAGGAATAGCACAAGGTGTGCACAATGGAACTCTTTCCATTTAGGGTCTAATTGGAACTCCTTCCAATTCCCTAATTGATTATAACTCACTTATATCAATTAGGGCTTCTACTAACCATGAGTAACACCTAGCATATGGCTCATGGTGTGGTCCTTAATGAGGTGAATAGTCATTTACAAAGAACCCTTCTGTTATAGTTTATAGGTTACAATTGCATCCTTCCTTCAACACAATGTCTCCAATTAAACTAATAGGACATGGAAGTCTGTCAAGTCCCTAGTTCAATTACTTTATACTCATTCATAGATATCAACTCATTGATGAACTCATGAAACTCTTTTCATATTCATCCTACCATGGCCATGGATTTAATGAGTTATATTATGAATGCTATATGAGACATTCTCTCTCTTTTTCCTGAGAGTGATGGATCCCTTGTTGATTACTCACATGCCTTCATACACATAGCAGTAGGGCCAATGAACACCTTTGCAGACCCCTGAATAGGATCTGCACTTAGTGTTATCAAACTTCTAAAGCTACATGCATAAGACAACTATGGTGTCTCAGGTCTAAGGATTACTTGTACCACTATAACAATGAGAAACTGATTGACAGGCAGGAAAAACTCCATTCAGTTTATCTCATATCTTTGGTCACATTCAGTGTACCTATTCTCGTAATAGGCACCCACTTGTTGGTTGTAGTGTCTCCACACAAATAGCTTGAGACTAGCTATCCTCCTATAGAGTCAACCTAACAAGTGCTAGTCCTATGGTTCATAACTGTCCATCATAGTGAACCTTCAACTAGGAATGCTTTAGGAGTTTAGTACAGAGATATATCTATAGTCTCAAAATTACAACTCTTTGTAATTCCATATTCTCAACTCTAACTCCATGGACATATTATGTAAATATAAATGATGCATATAAACATAATAGAATAAGCCCTTTTATTAAATCAATAATAAATGTGACATACATAAATGAAATCAAATGATTGTTCCTAATCCCTAAACAATCATCTCTATGATTGGCTCTAGGGCATAATCCTAACAATCTCCCACTTGCACTAAAGCCAATCGACCATGTATCGCATACCTATCTTCTCAAGATGTTGGTCTTAGACATAACTAATTATGTTTTAAAGCTTTAGTCAGTAGGTCTACAAAAACTTATGTAGATAATATCTTCTGTAATGTATCTATTACCTCTTCCAATGATTCCTCTAATCACTTGGAATTGTCACTCTATGAGTTTGGACATTTGATGAGACCGTGATTCCTATACTTGAGCTATAGACCCATTGTTGTCACAAAACAAGGTGTGGGCAACTCAATGGAAGGAACAACTCTAAGTTCTAAATGAACTTATAGATCCAAAAGTCTCCTAGACAATGCGACAATTAATTCACCCTCAATAATGGAATCCACTGTATCTTTCATACAGTTCTTCCATTAAGTATTTCACCAACTAAAGTGAATATAAAATATACCCCATATGGATTATATCCAAATCCATATACCCATCTACTATGAGTTTACAATTTCCATATACAATCCAATATTCCAAATTTGAATTGATTGATAACTATTTGTAACAATTACAACATAATAGATATCAGGTTCAATACATAGTGTAAAATAAGGCTTCTTAACACTTTAAGAATCTTACTTGTGTTATCCTAGGGCACATGCCCTTGAATAATGAATTCTTATCTGAAGTAAATCAGACCTCCCTTAGAATTCTCCATGTTGAACTCCTTCAACATTTCAACTATGTTTGATGATTTGGAGATACTTAGCAATCTATATGATCTATCTCTATAGATCTTATTGGATGCTTTTGCCAAATCTTTCATGAATTAGTTTTTCTCCAAAAACTAAAACTTTACATTAGATAACATTCATATATCATTCATAATGATTAGGATGTCATCTATACTTAGGATAAAGAAAAACGATCGCACTCCCACTAACCTTTTATACACTCATGGTCCATCTATACAATGAGAGAAATCAAACAATTTGATTATTTCAACTTTATAGATGTTCTAATTATGAGAACCTTGCAATCTATTAATAGACTTCTATAACTTACACACTTTTATGGTTTTTCACCATTTGATATAACATCTTTATATCCTTTTTGACATATCTCATATTCAAAATGTGTGTTTATAGATAACAAGATCTAAATGGATTTCAGCATAACTATTATCAAACAAGTTTCTTTATAGACAACTTTTTGCCAATGTTGAAAACATTCTTAAATAGCCAAGCCTTTTAGGTCTCTACCTGTCCATATTGGATTTAATGACTCTTAGTCATTTCTCATGTTGATGTCAAACATCGCCTAATCATAATCAATAGGATTATCTTGGTGATCTTTATCACCAAAGAACAATTCTTTCACATTCTAATAGAGATACAATATCTCTCTTATGTTAAGAAATATCCAATTTGATCTATGAAAAGATTGTAGTGTAGTTAAGGGTTTTGTCTCAACAGAGACAAGGGTTGGATCTTTGTTCGTTTGTGGCTTTACAGACAATTCTATAAATTCTATCTACTTTTGCATCTTTCTTGAATGAACTCTTTCTCAAGAAAATCCAGCAAACATCCTAATGGGCAACTTTTGTTCATTAGGGTAATAGAAATACTATCCCAACCACTTTTGGGATATACCACAATTCAACACTTACTTGACCGTATTTCCAGATTGTCTACATTATGTTTCCAGACATACGTAGCACAAGCCCAAGCCTTAACTTCTATAAGTTGGGTTTCTTCCCATATCATATCTGATATAATTGGGACAAAACTGGAGTGAACCCTAAATTATCAATATGTAGCAATTTTAAGGTATATCCTAGATGGATACATTAGTAAAACTCATCATGGATCAAACCATATCTTAATAGGGTTCAATTCGTTCTCTTAGATTCACCATTGAGCTATGGTATTCTAAGATGAGTCTACTGTAATTGAATGCATGCTCTACATGACTATATACATCACAATGTATTAGTCAAATTATAAATGTAACTCTTTCACTTCACCAAGTAAAAGATGGGTTTGGTCATCTCATAACCAAGTCATAATCGTTACATTTAAATAAGAGTCTCTACATCTCTTGTATTCTCAGAATACATTGCATTCGCTCTAATTAGTCATTTAAATTCAGAAATCAAATTTCTAGAATGTCTTAAATGACCTAGTTAAGAAATAAGTTCCCAAATTAATCTAGCAACTCTTGCTCTATTAAATTTTTTAAAGGTAACTTATTATCTACTTAACTTTTTGCTTCGATTTAGATTACACTAGAATCCAAAAACCAAGAAGCAGAACTAACCAACAATTTAGTTTAGAGCATGAACCAAAACTTCAAAAGTTTGGTTCTTCTAGGAAGACTGATACTTTATCAAGTTCCCTTTACAATACCTTATGTTTGCTACAAAATAATTATATTTCTTTGTCTTTGACTTTTCAAGACTTGATTTCCTCTATGCTTCCATTTTAAATCACATCTAGCTTCTCAAGCTATTCTATGTGATTAATCATTTTTCAAAAGAATGATTATTAATAAACAACTTTTATTACATCCTAGTCCAGAAGAAGTCCTTTACAAGTACTATACTTTATAGTATTATTTTACTCACAATACAACCTTTGTATGTAATGTAGGACATCAAAAGCACTTGCATTTACTAATTTTGCTTCTGAAGCTCATTAGTCATCAATACTATCATATAGCATGGCAACAAGATGCCAATTGCGCATAGTGTCTTTTTCTTCTTAGGATGTTTTATGGAGGGCCTTTAATAAAAGGCCTAATAGCATATAAACAATCTTTTGAAGTTGAGAACAATTCTCAACTTCCTAAGTCAATCAAAGAAATCGGGTTTAGTCAAACTATCAATATCCTATATATTAGGAAATAGGGGTTTTGAGGTGAGTAATTAGGTAATCTACATAAACAGAGAATTAGATTTCATTTTTATCCATAATGATTGGGTCTTTAATCATATGGTACCTCCCACTATTTTATCAAATTCCATACACCCTCTAATGGAATTCGGGAATCTCATTCCTAATGGGGATTGGGGTCCCACTGTGACCTAGAAGCCTCACATGTTAGTTTCTTGACTTCTAACCCACAATAAGAAGACAACTCTTTGTCTATTGCTTCATAAGCAAGTTCCAATCGTTTTGCCTCTAGGGAACATACACCTCACATGTTAGTTTCTTGGAATACTTCCCTAGTTAAGTTAAACCCATCATTCACACAGGTATGTTTCGCCAAATATATACCTCACATGTTAGTTTCTTGGTATATACCAGTTTAGGCACCCCATGATATCTCATATGTGATAGTTTCAAGTAATGTCTTTAACATGGGTAGCTCCTACATGTCTGCAGCCAGGTACCCACATTAAGGGACATTAGATGATCCTATAATGATGGAAGGCAATGAAGAATTCATTCCCCAATGACTTCTCCATTTTCAACTTAATATTAAATAAGAGGGGTTTTAAAGGGTCTCATCAAATTAACATGCATCCTATGTATCAAAATTTAAACATATAAATTATGCTATTTATAATCATACATCTCATGCTATTATAAATCATACATCGCATGCTATTATATATCAACATATATAAAGTACCATATTTTGATATTAGTCCCTAAGTGAATAGGTAACATATACCAAACTATGGTATTGGAGCTAATACAATTATCTCATAAATTAAAGCTCCCACTATGATGATTATGGACTTTGAGAGGATTCAATCCAAGCCAATAGATTGAATCCAAGGTCTAAGGTGGGTGTAGGTGATCGTAAAATAAACCATTCGTAACATGCATGCTTTCTTGAAAAACTTCTCTAAGCTTTCAAGTCCTTCAATCTGCTCTCTTGGCTTGATGGTCTCCACCATTGGGTTGTTGGGCTCTATCATGCTCCTTTGGGTCCACCATGCTCCTTAGTGCGCTCTCGATTACATAACATTTACATAATTTAAAGAAAGGGATACATAAGGGGAATGTGGGGTACATAAGAGAATGATAGAGAGAGAGGGAGAGGGAAGGTGGCATGCAAGCCCCAAATAAATTACATCACCTTAATAAAATTACAACTCTTGTAAATAATAACATCCCATTCATAAGACGGCCAATCACAATTGGTTTAAAGGGTATAGTCCATAATCATCATCCAAGCACATACATACAATCTCATTGCATAATGTAAAGAAAAACTGTAAGCATTAAAACATATGGGCATTATGGTAATTCTCTTGAATGATTTACATTAATCTCATTAATGCATCCTAATCTTATTAGGTTTTAACAAAAATATCCAGAATTAAATAAAGTCTTAACATTTAAGACATTACAGTTTCAATTAATCAAATTAATTTAAAACATGTAAAGTTTCCTAAAATAACTCTAATATCCAATATTAGTGTTTCCTTAATTAAACAAAACAATTTCATTTAATTAAGAATTTCCAGATTTTAATTTAATCCCCAATTGTATTTTAAACCATTTAAAACATTATAAAATTAATCAATATTAATTAAATAATTAACATGGGAATTAAATAAAATCAATTAAATGATGAATTAGTGCATTAGGGTTTCCTAAAACCCTAAACCCTAATGCATAACCCTAAACCCTAAATGCAAGCCCTAATCATTAAATGCCTTACGATTGGTCATTTAATGACCAATCATTAAAACCCTAGGTTCATACGGTATTTAATAAAAGGGATTAGGGTTTAATTAATGCCAAATAGGGTATTTATTACCCTTAATTAATTACACTAATTAGGGTTATCAAAACCCTAACCCTAGACATCATTAATGGTATTAATTATGCCCTAACAATTAATAACCATGATTGGTCATTTAATGACCAATCATTAACTCTTAATTAAGGTAATTAATATTCCAATTAGGGTTTAATTAATGCCATAATGAAATTAGGGTTTCATCATTAACTCAAAATTAGGGTTTCATCCTTAACTCTATGCAGCCGTCACTACCAGGGGGCTGCCTGAGCTTGGCTAGGCTGCCATGGCCACCAACGACTGTGGGAGGCCATGGCCAGTCATGGGAGAACATCCTAGGGGTGTGGGACAAGCCTCTGGACACGTGAGAAGTGGTGGAAGTGGCTGCCATCATCAAGAACAATTAGGGTTTCCAAAACCCATTGCTGGAGCCATTGTTGCAGACCTTGAAGGTCACAATAGCTTCTAAAACCTTATCAATTCGACTCCTCCATTAAAACCAGCTTTTGTATCATGTCCCTACATGAAATACTAAGCTAATAGAAGAGGTTTGGATGATCAAATCATCACCAATTGTTCTAAACAATTAAAACAACAGTAGGCTGCCCAGAATTTGACAGCACACTGTCCATGGTCAGAAATTGATTTAAAACCCAGCAAGATGAATGAATTAGGCTACCAAACGAATTTTCCCAGTATCCTACATGTCTTAGGAAACTAATGCAATTGGTTTCATGCAATTTGGACTTCCCTAACTCAAGTTCTAATCAAAACTCCATTGATGACTTTTCTGCAGAGAAAATCTGCTATGCTGTTCATGAAAAATTTTCAAACTTTTTGAATCTTTTTCCATCAAAACCTTTTTGAAACTTAAAGAAAATCATATACACATGATATATAATGATCCTACAATGATCTTCCATCATAAATACAGCAGCTTTAATTAGAATTAATTGCAAGAACCTTAGGGTTCTAAAACCCAGATTCAGCCTCCATGGTGTTCTTCTCCTTCTTCCTTCTGTTCTAGCATCTTAATCCAATTATGATGCATCTAAATGCTTGGGAACCTTTCCCTACCATGTCTAGAACATAACCCAAGTGGTGGCAACCATTGCCATGCCTTTGATCTCCATCAATAACTCAAAGTTGTGGCTATTGCATCATTCCCGAGCAAAACTGTCTTTCCAGACAGCCTGTAGTAAAAAATTCATAACTTTCACTACAGAACTCGGATTGATGCACCGTTTGTTGGGTTGGAAAGCTTATTCAAAGAGCTTTCTAACCATATATGGCTCGAAAATTTTGGAGAAGAACTCTGAATTCGTCAGGCAAAACAAGATGACGGTTTTTCATGGCAACCATGAAAACTGTTCATAACAGTTTTATAAAACCCTAGTTTCCTTATTCTTCTTCTCCAAACTCAAACCCTATGCAACCTATTGCATCCATGGATACACTTAACCATCAATTAGAAGAGGAGTAGAAGAGAATTGACCTAGGGTTCCAAACCCTAGGTTCAGCCATGGAGGAAAACCAATTATGCAGAAAAAATTTTCCAGATTTTTGAATCATTCAACTACACCATAATTACCAGCCCATATGTATTTTGTATTATGCATAATCATGGCTCTGATACCACTGTTGGGAATCATACAAGAGAGAAAAATTGAAGTGCGGAATATAAAAATTTTTCCTACGATTCCCAATCCCATGAATCTAACTATGCATAACACAAAATCAAACCCTAACTACAAAGAGGGTTAGAACACTTACAGTTTTAATGGTCTTCTCCGTTTTGCTCCAAGCTTCTACTCCGGACAGCGGTGAAAGAGCAGCCCAAGTGTGCTGCCTCCAATGGTATCCACACCTAGCTAGAGCTTCAAGTCCTTTCTTTCTTCTTCCTTGTTGTTGCTAGAGGTGGAGAAGAGAGAGAGAGAGAAGAGAGCCTCCAAGGGGCTGGACGGCTAGGGTTTATTGTGCGAGCCTCTTATGCCATGTCACACATAAGTGTGACTTATATAGGCAGCCCACTAAAGGGGGCTGGCCATGGGGAAGAAACCCTAATAGGGTTATGTGTAATTACTCTTAATTGCACATTAACCCCTATTATTTGTATCAAATACAAATAGGCCTATAAAGAACTATTCTTTATTCACTAAAACCCTTTCTCTCATAGACTTTAAAGCCCTTCTTGCATGATCAGTGTGTGACCCATTGGGTTCACATCATTAAGTAGTAGGAATAGCACAAGGTGTGCACAATGGAACTCTTTCCATTTAGAGTCTAATTGGAACTCCTTCCAATTCCCTAATTGATTATAACTCACTTATATCAATTAGGGCTTCTACTAACCATGAGTAACACCTAGCATATGGCTCATGGTGTGGTCCTTAATGAGGTAAATAGTCATTTACAAAGAACCCTTCTGTTATAGTTTATAGGTTACAATTGCATCCTTCCTTCAACACAATGTCTCCAATTAAACTAATAGGACATGGAAGTCTGTCAAGTCCCTAGTTCAATTACTTTATACTCATTCATAGATATCAACTCATTGATGAACTCATGAAACTCTTTTCATATTCATCCTACCATGGCCATGGATTTAATGAGTTATATTATGAATGCTATATGAGACATTCTCTCTCTTTTTCCTGAGAGTGATGGATCCCTTGTTGATTACTCACATGCCTTCATACACATAGCAGTAGGGCCAATGAACACCTTTGCAAACCCCTGAATAGGATCTGCACTTAGTGTTATCAAACTTCTAAAGCTACATGCATAAGACAACTATGGTGTCTCAGGTCTAAGGATTACTTGTACCACTATAACAATGAGAAACTGATTGACAGGCAGGAAAAACTCCATTCAGTTTATCTCATATCTTTGGTCACATTCAGTGTACCTATTCTCGTAATAGGCACCCACTTGTTGGTTGTAGTGTCTCCACACAAATAGCTTGAGACTAGCTATCCTCCTATAGAGTCAACCTAACAAGTGCTAGTCCTATGGTTCATAACTGTCCATCATAGTGAACCTTCAACTAGGAATGCTTTAGGAGTTTAGTACAGAGATATATCTATAGTCTCAAAATTACAACTCTTTGTAATTCCATATTCTCAACTCTAACTCCATGGACATATTATGTAAATATAAATGATGCATATAAACATAATAGAATAAGCCCTTTTATTAAATCAATAATAAATGTGACATACATAAATGAAATCAAATGATTGTTCCTAATCCCTAAACAATCATCTCTATGATTGGCTCTAGGGCATAATCCTAACACCAACATAGTCAGGAGATAATCACTATCCGTATTGGCATACCTATAGAATTCCAACCTCTTTCCTTTGAGGCTTAAACCGGTGATGATTGAAAAATCCTTGGGAGTCATGGTGATCTCCCCAAAACTAAAGTGGAAGGTGTTGGTGGTGTCCCACCATAACTCAGCTAAGGCAAGGAGGGCTTGCCTATCCCATTGTTCATTCCATACGGAGTCAAGAAACCAACTGAAACCCGCCTTCTTTATGAAGTCTCTTGCGGAAGGTTGGGTGTGTTCCATATGCTTCCACCACCCAATAAGATTCTTTATCGAAGACCTTGTGCGTAGGTCTTGGAAGTGTTAGGATTATGCCCTAGAGCCAATCATAGAGATGATTGTTTAGGGATTAGGAACAATCATTTGATTTCATTTATGTATGTCACATTGATTATTGATTTAATAAAAGGGCTTATTCTATTATGTTTATATGCATCATTTATATTTACATAATATGTCCACGGAGTTAGAGTTGAGAATATGGAATTACAAAGAGTTGTAATTTTGAGACTATAGATATATCTCTGTACTAAACTCCTAAAGCATTCCTAGTTGAAGGTTCACTATGATGGACAGTAATAAACCATAGGACTAGCACTTGTTAGGTTAACTCTATAGGAGGATAGCTAGTCTCAAGCTATTTGTGTGGAGACACTACAACCAACAAGTGGGTGCCTATTGCGAGAATAGGTACACTGAATGTGACCAAAGATATGAGATAAACTGAATGGAGTTTTATCCTGCCTGTCAATCAGTTTCTCATTGTTATAGTGGTACAAGTAATCCTTAGACCTGAGACACCATAGTTGCCTTATGCATGTAGCTTTAGAAGTTTGATAACACTAAGTGCAGATTCTATTCATGGGTCTGTAAAGGTGTTCATTGGCCCTATTGCTATGTGTATGAAGGCATGTGAGTGATCAACAAGGAATCCATTACTCTCAGGAAAAAGAGAGAGAATGTCTCATATAGCATTCATAATATAACTCATTCAGTCCATGGCCATGGCAGTGTGAATATGGAAAGGAGTTTCCATAAGTTCATCATTGAGTTGATATTTATGAATGAGTATAAAGTAATTGAACTAGGGACTTGACAGACTTCCATGTCCTATTAGTTCAATTGGAGACATTGTGTAAATGGAAGGATGCAATTGTAACCTATAAACTATAACAGAAGGGTTCTTTGATAGATACATATTCACTTCATTAAGGACGACACCATGAACCATATGCTAGGTGTTATTCATGGTTAGTAGAAGCCCTAATTGATATAAGTGAGTTATAATCAATTAGGGAATTGGAAGGAGTTCCAATTAGACCCTAAATGGAAAGAGTTCCATTGTGCACACCTCGTGCTATTCCTACTACTTGATGATGTGAACCCAATGGGTCACACACTGATCATGCAAGATGAGCTTTAAAGTCTATGAGAGAAAGGGTATGAGTGCATAAAGAATAGTTCTTTGAGGCCTATTTATATTTGATATAATTTATAGGGGTTATTGTGCAATTTAGAGAAATTGCATCACACCCTAATAGGGTTTCCCCCTATGGCCGGCCCCCCTAGTGTGGACTATATAAGTCACACTTTATGATGTGTGACATAATCACAAGTTGAAATCCCAAGGGGCTGTCCAGATTTTGCAGCCTCCCTCTCTCTCTCTCCTCTCTTCTCCTTCACTAGCAACAACAAGGAAAAGGTGGAAAGGACTTGAAGCTCTAGCTAGGTGTGGATACCGTTGGAGGCAGCACACTTGGGCTGCTCATTCACCGCTGTCCGGAATCAAAGCTTGGAGCAAAAAGGAGAAGACAAAAATTCTGTAAGTGTTCTAACCCTCTTCATAGTTAGGGTTTGATTTTGTATATGCATAGTTAGATTCATGGGCTGTGGAATCAAAGGGAAAATTTTTATATTCCGCACTTCTATTTTTCCCTCTTGTATGAGTCCCAACACTGGGCTATCTTGCTTCCATGGTGGATGTGAATAAGATGGGGAGGTATAACTGGGGAGGGGCAGCACTAGCCACCATGTACAGATCCATGTCCGACATGTCCCGAGGGGTTTCCAAGAATTTTGGTGGGCTTCCATTTGTTTGGGAGGTAAGTAAAAATGTTTAATTTTTAAATTCCTCTCAAACTTGACTTGATTTTAATGCTTTTTTTGAATCTTGACAGATATGGTACTATGAATATCTGGGACTGTGCCGCCCCACCCTGGATAATGAGATACAAGAATGGCCCATACTTGGGAACTATGCTCCCAACAAGATAGCCATGCGTGCCCCCAATAGGCATGACTACGCCCATGCAAGGGCGCACTTGGCAAGCCTAAATGCTGATATGGTGATCCTCCTTCCTCATTCTTTTCTTTTTTTCATTTTTATTATCTTGCTCATTATTTTTTTTCAAATTCAACAGGTAGAGTGGAGCCCATGGGTACTGTGGGAAGCTAGGCTGCCTAGGAGGTGTGTGTCTTGCTTGGAGTTGACAGGGAAGAGGGTACTCTTTGAGGGTCCCTCAGGGCGATACTGGTATTTGGGGGAGCGTATCCTTAGGCAAGTGAAAGGACGAGTGGATGCCGCTCTTACCCTTGTCTTGCCTCCTATGAATATGAGGCACACCGACTCTTTGGATGGGGACGAGCTGATGGAAGCTCTGACTGGATGGGATGCTGAGGAGTTTACCTCGCCCAATACTGACTACATGACTTTCTGTAATCAATTCCTGATGCGCCCTAGAGTCATTGGCTTCCCACCTCAAGGGGTGAGTCTCTATCCCCATTCTTTTGAATTATTGATTTATGCAAGCACTTCTCTTAAGCCAATTGTCTATTGCAGGGCCGGCGAGCTCGTGGACATAGTTCCACAATAGCGTCCTCCACAGGCATGACTCATGGAGATGAGGATTATGAGATGGGGGGAATGGCACAGCCGCCTCTCCCAGTTCTCGACTGGCAAGTGAACCTATGCAATGGGTTGGAGTTCATGAGGACTGATATTACTCACCCTGCTTTTGATGAAGTCCCCAGGATTGATTCGAGCTATGAGCATGTAAACTCTAAACCTTTGCCTTCCTTAAAACCTCTTTCATCATTTATTAACCATGTTCATCTTTTAGGTTCCCCGAGAGTACGCACAGGAGTGCCTTGAACTCAGCGAGGGATTAAGGCGGGACCTTGTTAGGTTAAGTTTGGCAAACTCTGTGCTAGAGGGGCGGCTAAATCCCGCTGTAAGACATTCCCTTTGTTCATTCCAATCATAGGAGCTAAAAGCATAACCCTTCTTTATTAATCGATTTCTTTGCAACAGGTCTCCACACTGGTCGTGGTAGAGGCGAGTCAAGTAGAAAGAGAAGAACCACGGGAGATCATTAGCTTAGCTTAACCTCTTGCTTTGTGAATGAATGAAACATCCTTCTTTATGCTTTGTAACCTCTCTTTGAACATTTGCTTTGGTACTTTTTATGAAACTTTTGGAATCCCATTGTGGTGATTTACTCATGTTTTTGTGCAAAAATAAGCTCAAAATAAGCTTCCCAAGGTCATATAACCATATAGGGGTTAAATAGGGTCAAAAATAGGCAAAACTAGGCAAAATAGGAAAACGGCCTCGGGTGACCACCCGGGGCTGGGCGGCTAGCTGCCCAAGCCCAAGTGGCTAGCCGCCCAGGCCTGGGTGGTCACCCAAGCCCGAAGCAGAAATCCCACTTTGAATAGGAAACTTCCTATTCTGACGGGTTTTTTCCTATTTGAACTTAGATTTGTGACCTTTTCCCTATAAAAACACATCCAAGAGGCTCCTAAACCTACTTGTATTCATTCATTAGAAATTATGGAGGCTCTAGACAAATTTTTAGGAGGGTTTTTGAGAGTTACGAGTGCTGAAGCAAAATCTGAGTTCAAGTGCTTTGGCTTGGATCCATTGCTTTCCTTGAGGCATGTGAAGCTTGAAACGAACCTCTTGACTGCTGCTACATATTTTTGGGATCCTCGAATTCATGTGTTCCGCTTCAACTATGAAGAACTGTGCCCAACCATGGAGGAATTCTGCGAGTTGTATAGAGTTTCAACGGTAGGTCCTTTTATCCTCCCTACTCCTCGCCCAAGCTTTCTTACTTCTTTCTCCAACCTACTTGGGATTTACCAACAATATGCCTCTACGTTTGTAAAGGACCATATAGTAGATTTGATGAAATTGGCAACCTCCTTTTTGGCCTATGATAGCAAAGGTATTCTGAAATTTACCTTTCCTATTAAGCATGCACTTGCCTTTTGCCTCATTGGTCATTTCCTTATTTCAACTGGTACTCCACATGTGCCCATACAAATTTGTGAATTGATTCCTCTCCTTGCCAAAGGCCATAACTTGATTCCCATGGTACTGGCTGAAACCCTGAATAGCTTGGATGAAGTCCATAAGGACCCAAAGGTTCCTTTAGGAGGTAGCCCCATTTTGCTGCAAATGTGGTTGCTTGAAAGATTGAATTTCTTATCACCCACTGTTATTACACCGTACAAGCCCCAGCATTACTGTCTTCGCCACATTGAGCTGCCTGGGAAATTTTCATTGAGGGATTGGCTAGGTTACTTCCAAACCCTTTCATGGAGGAATATCAAGTGGTTTGTTTTCCTATGGGGCTGCAGCGAACAAGTGCTTCTGCGAACTTCTGGATGCGCCATGGTGAGACTCATAGGACTGAGGTCTACTTCTTTCTATTGGCCTTCAAGGGTTCTTCGTCAGATGGGTGCCATGCAAACCATACCCACTTCCTTGAAAGGTGAATATCCTGTGGTGCCTGCGGGTCTTTCTGTAGTGACTTGGGCGAAGGATCGATGGCCTAGCAAGCTAACACTAACTCAAGTTACGAATACTGATGGTCCATATATGATGAGCCCCGAGTATAAGGAATGGTTGAGAAGCAATTTGGGTGAGCGAGAGACTACTCGAAGAGAAAGGATTTTTGGACTTATCAAGAATAACGAACTTGGACCTTGCAGAGAAGATATTATGGAAGCAGTGACAGCAGCAAGAAAAGAAGACATGAAAGAGAGGAGAAGAAAGCTGAAAAGCGAGCTGCAAAGAAGCCCAAGAAAAACTGAAGACTCAATAGAATAGGATATTTATGGCATTTTTATAGTTCTTTTACTTAATACCAATGAATTGCTATGTCAATCAATTTTAGTTTTGAATAAATTGCCAATGATAAATTAAATTTGGGATTTTGTTGTTTAATTTAGACCGCACCCAAGGTAACTTCATGGGTTGCCTACGTATCTCCATGATCTTTTTTTTCTTTTTTTTTGTTTTTGTTTTTCTGTTTTTTTTGTTTTTTGTTTTTTGTTTCTTTTTTTGAATGGAGAATCAGGTCTTACATAGTTCTCATGCCTTAACTTTTGCCTAGGCCGCCCTTACGGGTTTTCAACCTAGCAGGCCTTAAACATGATATTTTTTCAATTGATCCAAATTAGTTGGACGAGCAAACTCAATTCCATCTAAATCCATGAGGCGAACAGCCCCTGCTGGCAATATCTCTTTGATAATGTATGGTCCACCCCAACTTGGCTTGAATTTTCCCCGTGGATCGAACACTGGAGCTCTGATTTCTTTCAGCACTACATCCCTTTTCTTTAGACCTCGATCTTTGACATGCTTGTTGAATGCTCTGGCAACTCTCCGTTGATACCCTTGAACATGATACAGTGCCCTTAAACGCCTTTCATCCAGCAAAGCTAACTCATCATAGCGGCTCTTAACCCAGTCCACTTCTGTTATCTGGCACTCCACGGCAACCCTTAGTGAAGGAACCTCCAATTCAACTGGCAACACGGCCTCCATTCCATAAACTAGAGAATAAGGGGTAGCCCCTATTGACGACCTTATTGATGTTCTGTAACCCCATAGAGCCAACGGTAACTTCTCATGCCAGTCTGTGTGTGAGTCCGCAGTCTTCTGTAGTAGCTTCTTGATATTCTTGTTAGCTGATTCCACTGCTCCATTAGTCTGAGGACGGTATGGTGACGACAGATGGTGAACTATGCCGTACTTTTGCAAGAGCTCATGGGTTTCTTTCTGAAAGTGCTGGCCATTATCGGAGATAACTTCATGCGGTACCCCATATCGATAGATGATGCTGTGCTGTATGAACTGTGCTACCTTCTTGGAATTCAAGGTCTTGAAGGACGTTGCTTCCACCCACTTAGTGAAATAATCGATAGCAACCAGGATGTATGTTGGGAATCGAACAAGAAGGAAAAATACAAAGTGTGGAATATAAAAATTTTTCCTACGATTCCCAATCACATGAATCTAACTATGCATGACACAAAATCAAACCCTAACTACAAAGAGGGTTAGAACACTTACAGAATTTTTGTCTTCTCCTTTTTGCTCGAAGCTTTGATTCCGGACAGCAGTGAATGAGCAGCCCAAGTGTGCTACCTCTAATGGTATCCACACCTAGCTAGAGCTTCAAGTCTTTTCTTTCTTCTTCCTTGTTGTTGCTAGAGGTGGAGAAGAGAGAGAGAGAGAAGAAAGCCTCCAAAGGGCTGGACAGCTAGGGTTTATTGTGCAAGCCTCATATGCCATGTCACACATAAGTGTGACTTATATAGGCAGCCCACTAAAGGGGGCTGGCCATGGGGAAGAAACCCTAATAGGGTTATGTGTAATTATACTTAATTGCACATTAACCCCTATTATTTGTATCAAATACAAATAGGCCTATAAAGAACTATTCTTTATTCACTAAAACCCTTTCTCTCATAGACTTTAAAGCCCTTCTTGCATGATCAGTGTGTGACCCATTGGGTTCACATCATTAAGTAGTAGGAATAGCACGAGGTGTGCACAATGGAACTCTTTCCATTTAGGGTCTAATTGGAACTCCTTCGAATTCCCTAATTGATTATAACTCACTTATATCAATTAGGGCTTCTACTAACCATGAGTAACACCTAGCATATGGCTCATGGTGTGGTCCTTAATGAGGTGAATAGTCATTTACAAAGAACCCTTCTGTTATAGTTTATAGGTTACAATTGCATCCTTCCTTCAACACAATGTCTCCAATTGAACTAATAGGACATGGAAGTCTGTCAAGTCCCTAGTTCAATTACTTTATACTCATTCATAGATATCAACTCATTGATGAACTCATGAAACTCTTTTCATATTCATCCTACCATGGCTATGGATTTAATGAGTTATATTATGAATGCTATATGACACATTCTCTCTCTTTTTCCTGAGAGTGATGGATCCCTCGTTGATCACTCACATGCCTTCATACACATAGCAGTAGGGCCAATGAACACCTTTGCAAACCCCTGAATAGGATTTGCACTTAGTATTATCAAACTTCTAAAGCTACATGCATAAGACAACTATGGTGTCTCAGGTCTAAGGATTACTTGTACCACTATAACAATGAGAAACTAATTGACAGGCAGGATAAAACTCCATTCAGTTTATCTCATATCTTTGGTCACATTCAGTGTACCTATTCTCGTAATAGGCACCCACTTGTTGGTTGTAGTGTCTCCACACAAATAGCTTGAGACTAGCTATCCTCCTATAGAGTCAACCTAACAAGTGCTAGTCCTATGGTTCATTATTGTCCATCATAGTGAACCTTCAACTAGGAATGCTTTAGGAGTTTAGTACAGAGATATATCTATAGTCTCAAAATTACAACTCTTTGTAATTCCATATTCTCAACTCTAACTCCATGGACATATTATGTAAATATAAATGATGCATATAAACATAATAGAATAAGCCCTTTTATTAAATCAATAATAAATGTGACATACATAAATGAAATCAAATGATTGTTCCTAATCCCTAAACAATCATCTCCATGATTGGCTCTAGGGCATAATCTTAACAGTATTCATGCCCATTCAACACCTTTGGCTTGATTTGTCCGATGATATCTATCCCCCATACTGCGAACGGCCATAGTGACGACATACTTGTTAAAGGCATAGAAGGCAAATGTTGTCCACTGGCAAACAGTTGGCATTTATGACACTTCTTGACATGTGCGTAGCAATCCCTTTCCATGGTAGACCAATAATAGCCTAACCTCATGATTTTCTTAGCCAACATATAGCCATTCATATGCGGAGCCCCTGTCCCTTCATGGATTTCTTTAATCAGATGCTCAGCTTCCTCCTCGGTGACACACAGCAGGTGGATCCCGTCGTATGATCTCCGGTATAGCTTTCCTTCACAAAGTACATAGTGACTTGCCAACCGCCTTAAGGTTTTTCTGTCGATACGAGATGCTCCTTCTGGGTACTCTCTTTCTTCAATGAACTTCTTTATGTCATGGAACCATGGGTGGCCATCATTTACATCTCCTCATCGGATTGCATAACAGTACACAGGCTTGTCTCGGCATTCTATCACCAACGGCTTCATGTTTCCCCCTTCAGGTATCTCCACCATGGACGCTAGGGTCGCCAAGGCATCGGCGAACTGGTTCTTGTTTCTTGAAAGGTAGTTGAACTCTATCTCTGAGAACTCCTTGGTTAGAGCTTCCAGATAGGCGTGGTATGGCAACAGCTTCTCATCTCGAGTTTTCCATTCCCCTTTTATTTGACAAATGATTAGCGCCGAGTCCCCGAACACTTCCAGTTCTTTGATTCCCAATTCTAGTGCCGCTTCCAATGCTAGGATACAGGCCTCATACTCAGCAATGTTATTGGTAGCTTCAAACCCCAACTTGACCGCCAACGGTGTAAATGCCTCTTCAGGTGAAACTAGTAGGACTCCTATCCCATAACCTTTCTTATTGGCTACCCCATCGAAATAAACTCTCCAAGTCTTTCTACCAATCTCTAGCACGTCCTCATCTGGGAACTAATCCTCGAAGGGTCTGATGATGACACAGGACAGCTAGCTAGGTAGTCTGCGATGACGCTCCCCTTGATAGACTTCTGATTCACGTACTTGATGTCAAATTCGTTGAGGAGAATTGACCATCGAGCAGTTCTTGTGAACCCACGAAAAAGAAGCGCAGGAGCCCACAAGGGTTTGGCAAAAATGATAATAGGTATGAAAGACAACAAACAAAAAGGGAGTCGCCACCTCATTTTTTAGGGAAAAGAGGAAAACCACAAAAATGTTTTATTTCCAAAACCACATGACTCCATTAAAGGAAAAGCAAAGTCTTTGAAACCAGAAAATTGGATTCGGGGGCTAAGTTACGACGTGGGAAGGTTTTGGGCAAAGCCCATAGGCACCCACATCGCCCGAGTTGGTCTCTTAATTTGATTGGGCTAACTTAAGATCTTTTCCACTCAAATATCATCATATATCATCACAAGGCAGCATACATATCATATATTTCATCCAATTATCTCATGCACAATCACTCAAATAAAACAAAACAGAAGAAAAGAAGAAAAGAAAAGAAAAGAAAAAGCCTAGGATACTTGGATCCTAGAATAGACTTGAGCCTCACGAAGAGTGCCTACGTACCATGCAGGCGAAATACATGGATCAAAGTCCACATAGTTCGAAAAGAATAGGGTTACAACCTAATACAAACCTATAGTAAAAACCCTAGGTTTCCTTATTTGAAAATGTATTGATTTAATCCAAAACTGAAAACTTCCACAAGAGGAAAACTTTGATAAGAAGGAAACCTTTGATAATTACCATAAGCTTGTATTAAGAAGTAACCCTAGGAGGGAGAAGAGAAAAGAAAGAAAAAGAAAGGTGAATTGGGGCACCTTCAAACCCTACTTACCTGAGCGCACAAGCTCCTAGCATTAGCCATTTCAGACCATAGCAGCCCTATTTGCAATAGGACAAGCATTGTACCTGTTTGCACCCTTACAAGTGCACACAATTATGCAAAGAAAGCAATATGCAAATCTGGACAAAACCTTGACAAGGCCTAAAATCATCCATTAATCATGCAAACAACAAGAATAATGAATAACTAAGGACTCTAACTCAATCCTACATGCAATGACCTAGCTAACATGCATAGAAACCAAGAAATCCACTAATATGAATGCAAACCTAGCATGATTCAACTATATGCAGCATATATAGAATGACTATGATGAGAAATAACTCCCAAAACTAAGCTAAACATGCTGCATGAGACTTATGTGATTTTAGGGTTATCGAAACCCTAACCTCACAACTATGCATAAAAACCTACTAAATGATTCTAAGACATGCTCAAATTATCATGAATATCATTCATATCATATATATTAACTAACAGGAGCATCAATTCATGATAATAATCACAGCAACCTAAACATGTGAACTATGCATGATTTAAGAGGATAGAACGAATAAGGCTATCAAATACTTAGTGAACCAGGGATTATCAAGCATATAAAGCCATAAACTATCCTAAAATCATTCATATAACATCACATAAACATTGAATTCCATCCATAAGAAGAACAATTGCATGCACCACAACTATCCTAGAAAGAGAAGAAGGAGAAGCAGGAATTCATGTTCAGCATAAAAGGGATAGGCTTACCTCTTGTAGACTCTTCCTTGTCTTCAATCCTCTTGTTTCCTTGCTTGCTTGGGGTTGAAGAGCCTCCTCTTGAAGTCCTTCTAGCTCTCCAAACTCGTAGCTCCCTCTCTCTCTAAGTGTAAAGTGCAATTAACCTCCCCCTATGTGCTGAATATCATGTCCTTTATATAGAGAACTGATCCCCTAAACCAATGGCTAAGATTAATTCATTAAATAATGATCCTAGGGCTATTAGAGACTCTCTTGGTGCTCAAACAACTCAAACCTACACACTCCTAGGCCTGGACGGTTAGCCGTCTGGGCTTGGACGACTGACCGTCCAGCCCCGGACGGTTACCCGAGGCCCTCCTATTTCTGCTTCGGTTTTGACTTCCACTTGCTTCAGAAGTCCTAAAATCTTCAAATTAAGTCCGATTTTGACGAAATAAAAGCCAAAACGACCGTGTTTTGAAGGGGAACACATTTTTAGGCATTTTAGGACAAAAATCCTCAACCATGGGTGCATGGTTAGGTTTTACAAAGGTGGTTAACCATGGTGCTTCACCGTCGCTAAGCTGGGTTTGTACACAAGGTCGAACCAAATGCTTTCCCAATCGAAAATTGATCTTTCTAAACATGTTTAGGACATAAATAAAGCCCAATTGAAGTTAAATGAGAGAAAATTGATTAGGTCTTATGAGTCAATTTGAGCAAACCAAGAAAGGGTCTTTTAGCCAACCCGAACCATTACGAGCCGAATTAATCTTAAACCATTAATTCATGAAATTGAACCTATATATAAACTCTATGTACTCATATGAACTTGATGGAATGACTCGGGATTCATTCCAAGGTCAAATGGAAAATATATGGCTTAAAAGACGATTATGCCCTTAAAGTCGCAAAAGTTCTTATTGACCATCGAGATGAACTCCAAATCACTTCAAAATTCATACACATGATATTCAATGCCATAGAAACTCAATGCAAAAGACTAGACTCAAAAGGGACTCAAAATCCTGCATGAAATGATATGTCCTAGCTAAGGTGACAAAAATGGGGTGTGACAGAAGCCCCTCATTGGTGAACAAGTTTCACTTGTGAGCCAATGATCAAAGAACAACCCATTTTTGTTTGATGGATTAATCTCATTGATACCAACAAACTCAAATGGAACCAAAAGGATAGACTTCGTCATATCCAAGCATGCGACGATTTCATCGAAGCAAAGAATTGAATGCATTTCTATGCATGCCAACATTCGTTGGTGCGCTCATGCAAATGCCTGCACTAATTGCATTAGTGATATAACAACACATTTTGTATGATGGATTAATCTCATTAATACCAACAAACTCAAATGGAACCATAAGGATAGACTTCGTCATATCCAAGCATGCGACGATTTCATCGAAGCAAAGAATTGAATGCATTTCTATGCATGCCAACTTCGTTGGTGCGCTCATGCAAATGCCTTTACCATGCACTAATTGCATTAGTGATATCCACATGGTCTTCTCATGATGCAAAGCTAGTTGCACTAGTGCATCACAAGGTACCCTGCCAATTTCATTGGCATTCTCAAAACGAGTTATTTCATAACTCATAAATCATCATTTTATGTGAATTATTGGTGAATTGAATGTCCATCAATTCAAAACCAAGGGCATTTCATGCCAGTCTCACTGGGGATAACAAATGTGGTGAGTTATTTCATAACTCATGACTCATCATTATGATTTCATGCCACTTTCAGCGAAAACAACAAAGATATGGAGTTATTGCATAACTCATGTATCATCATTTCATGTGAAATTATGCCACTTTCTGTGGAAATAACCAAGACAGGGAGTTATTGTATAACTCATGGATCATTTCATGCCACTTTCTGTGGAAGTAACAGAGACAGGGAGTTATTGCATAACTCATGGATCATTTCATGCCACTTTCTGTGGAAGTAACAGAGACAGGGAGTTATTTCATAACTCATGAATCGTCATTTCATGGGAAATTGTGCCACTTTCTATGGAAGTAACAAAGACGGGGAGTTATTGTATAACTCATGAATCGTCATTTCATGTGAAATTGTGCCACTTTCTGTGGAAGTAACAAAGATGGGGAGTTATTTCATAACTCATGAATCGTCATTTCATGTGAAATTGTCTTTATCACATGATATGAGACCCAATTGCAAGTCAATTGATTCAAAATCAAGCTTATTTCTTATCATTTTATGTAAAACTATCCTTATCACATGGAATGACAATGTACTGGGAGTTATTCAACTCCAAATCAAGTGCATTTCATGTGAAATTGGCTTTATCACATGAAATGATAATGTATTGAAAGTCATTCAACTCAAAATCAAGTTCATTACTTATCATTTCATATGAAATTATCTTTAACACATGAAATGACATTGAATTGAGAGTTAACTGATTGAAAATCAAGCTTATTTCATGTCATTTCATGTGAAATTATGTTTATCACATGATACCACATTGATTTTGAAAGTCAATTGATTGAATAACAAAGTGCATTTCATGCCCTCTTCACAAAGATAGCAAGCTACTTCGTAACTAGCATAGCTTATGAATCATCATTTCATGTGAAGTTATCTTTATCACATGATTAGCAAGTCATTTCATGTAAAATTATCTTTATCACATGATATGATATCACTATCATCTCCTAGAGAATTGAATTCCAAGACTTGCAAGTCAATCAATTCAACACCAAGCTCATTTCATGAGAAAGCCATTTATCATGGCTATTACAATTCCTCGTTATGCGGGCAAATACAACCAACCAAGATTCAAAAATTTCATTGAAACTTGATAAACTTGAGGGATATATTCATCCCCTAACTCAAGGATTGCACAAAAAGTCAATTTGGAGAAGTTTAGAGGTCGCAAGCGCGCAAAACGGGGCAAACGGGCAAAGCGGGCTAGGGTGACCATCTGCCCTTAGATGGTCAACCGTCCAGGGCAAGACGGCTGACTGTCCAGGATGGGACGGTTACCCGAGCCCACCATTGAAAAATTTCTGGGTTTTTAAACCCATGTTTGCACACTCATTTCCTCATTCTCCCAACCCGAAAATTAGAGAGTTTCTCTCTCTAAACTCTCATCCTATCCTCTCCAACTCTCATTCTCTCATTCCTATTTCAAAAACATTCAATCCAAATATCAAATGCACATCAAACAACAACAAATCAAGCCCATTTAGCAATCAAAACAACCAATTCACATCATCTTGTGAAATCAAACCAAATCAAACCCATTTTTCACAAACCCAACTCCATCATCAAGAATGTCATCAAGCAAGGACTCAAGCACCAAGTATCCATTCTATGGGGTCAAAAGCACATACAAGGCACCACTTTATGATGCTCCACAAGCTAGGGTGCTGCTTGAACCCGACAAGCATCTCTCATTCATCCATTCCCAACAAGAAGTAAGTTTACCCAACTTAACACTTTTCTTTTGAATCTTTCGATTCTTTTGATGAAATTGCATTCCCTTCTACTTCTTTTGAATACCCCTTGGGTTGTTGAGTGATATCCCTTGATTTGGCAAGGATTGAACACACAAATTCTTTTCATTTGAAAGCTTGAAAAATGGCACCCGCCAAGTGTTCGATAAAATTCCCAAGTGGAATAAAGATGTTCACTCTTCACCAAATCAATGTATATCAACAAGTAAACCCTCAAGTGAGTAATATGCTATGATTTAGAAAGGATTGATCATACAAAATTCTTTTGTTTCAAGGCTTGGGAGGTATCACCCACCAAGTGTTTGATAAAATGCCCAAGTGATAAAAAAGTGTTCAATCCTTGCCAAATTAAGGCACATGAACAAGTAAACTCATAAACATCCATTAGCAATTCATTTCATGAATAAAAACAACTTTTTGACATCTTTTAGAAAACAATTTGAAACCAATTGCTAGTGTAAGCTTATTATTTCCATGTTCTTTCAACTAACTCTCAAGGTATTTTCAATGGCTATAGCCCAACTTTCAGGACATGTGCACTCGGTCCTCTGTCAAAGGACTCATTGAATGGTGGCGGAACATGGAAAACTTCCAACCCATCACCAAGGGCTATGTCGAAAAGGCCGGTTTTGGTCCATTCCTAGACTCTTTGTGGAATGACCAATGTGATAGGCAAGCCTTGCTAGCCTTGTCCGAGCTATGGTGGTGTCACACCCCATTTTTGCACCACCTTACTAGGCTCATCATTTCATGCATGTTTTTGTTTTGTTTTTGAGTCTAGTCACTTGCATTAGTTTTCTAGAGTCATAAGGACAATGGATATGAATTTTGGTTCAAATTGGAGTTGATCTTGAGGGATAATAAGAGCTTTTGTGACTTGAGGGGCATAATCGTCTTTTAAGTCCCAAACTTTTCATTTGACCTTGAAATGATCTCCAAATTGTCAATTGGAGTTCATATGGATGCATAAGAGGTATTTCTAGGTTCAATTTGGTAAGTCAATGGCTCGGGATTAAAATGGCTCGATGTAGTTCAAGTTGGTTAATTGACCCTTCCTTGGGTTAGCTCTAATTGACTCACAATTACCAACCAAATCTTTTCAAATTGACTTTCATTAGTCATCATTTTACCCTCAAAAGTGTTTCATGAAGTTCAATTTTGATATGGCCTGATGATGAGTTTAGTGTGGTTATTTACGGATTATCCTTGAAGAATTAGTGCGAATCACAGCATGAGATTTTTGGTTAAAATGAAAAGAAAATTATTTTATTAAATTAGCCATTTTTATCATGACACTAACACGTGTACGTATGTGATGAGTGTGTGTACGCACATACGATACATGTGCATGCGTGTTAGCGGTCAGTCTCCCAATTTTTATAAAAGACAATTTCCTTTTCCTATTCAGATTAGAAGTCTTTTATCATTATAAAATACCTTTTGATTATTCTCCAAGGAAACCTAGTCCAGGAAGGAAAGGGAAACTCCAGATTTCAGCTATAAATACTCTCTTAATGTCTTTAAACAAGGGGAGAGGAGAAGAGGGTTTGGAGGGAGTGAAATTCGTCATAATTCAGCAGCAGATTTTCTGAAAACCAGCAGTCGTATTTTAATCATAACTTTTTCATCCGAAGTCAGAATTTGATGAAATTGGTCTTGTTAGAAAGATAATTCAATTCTCTACAACTTTGTATTTCACAAGCTTTGTCCAAATCCAACGTTTTCATACCCAAAAACGCGATTGAAGTTGCTGCTGCTGCAAAGTGACGAAAATCACTTTTCTTTTCTCTTGTTCTCTTTTTGTTTTCTATTTCTTTTCAAAGTTGAGTGAGTTTTGATCTCTTTGCTGTGATACCACTTTGACAAAGAGGAGGATTCGTGTTGGTTTGATTCACTCTAAAGACCTGAGGAGCCACGAACAATTACAAACACAAGGGGAGCCACTTTATGCATTAATACTTGAGTGTTTGAGAGAGAATAAGGTATTCTCCTTCTCTATTCAAGCTTAAACTAGGTTTTCATATGGGTTAGGCTTATTGCATGTTAAAGGTAGCCTTTTTTATCATGTATTAACACTCTAGCTAGTTAATATACATGGAATATCTATTGTTTATCTACTGTTTAGCATGCTTTAGGGCTGTCCTTTATGTTTCAATGCATAGTTATGATTCTTGTGCTCCTGTTTGTCCTTGTGCTAGGATTAGTGTCATTGCATGTTAGATTTAGGATTTTCATCATGTTATATTGCTTTAGTTAGTTAATATGCATGATATAATTTCTGTTTAGTTTGGTTTTAGCATGATTAAAGTATGTCTTGTGAGTTTTTAAGCATATTTGTGAGTTTAGGGTTTTAGAGTCATTGTTTCGTGTTTGTTTTCATATAGCATGATAAAGTAGACTTTTTTATTGGTTTTTCTTCGTGTTTGCTGTATATGTTTTTCATATGGAGTAAACATGATAGTTTTGCATGCATGTTAGTATGTTTTAGGGTTTTTATGCATGATATGGTTCTAGGAATATGTTAGGACTTATTATTGTTCGCTGTTTTTGCTATTGGCATGCTTAGTGGATGATTTTAGGCCATAATACTATTCTGTCCAGATTTGCATGTTAGTGTTTTCGCACGGTTTTGAGCACTTGTAAGGGTGCAAACAGGTGTGGTATTTGTCCTATGGCAAATAGGGCTGCTTATGTCTGAAATAGCTAATGTTTGGAGTAATTGCGCTCAGGTAAGTGGGTGTGAAGGTGCCCCAATTCACCTTTCTTCTTAACTCATTCTCTTCTCCCTATCTAAGGTTAATTTTTAATATGATCCTATGGTTTAATCAAAGGTTTCCTTCATAAATAAAATTCTGGTTTTTATTAAAGTTTCCATTTTGTGGATTTCTTTCCTAAAATCAAACTTTCTATCATATTCAACTCTTTTGATTCAAATAAGGAAACCTAGGGTTTTTACCATAGGTTTATATTAGGATTCAACCCTAATTCTAATCGAACTACGTGGACTTTGATCCATGTATTTCGTTGCATGGTACGTAGGCGCTCTTCGTGAGGCTCAAGTCCGTTCTAGGATCCAAGCATCCTAGGTTTATTTATGTTTTCTTTTCTTCTTTCTTTTTTCTGTTTTTATTTGCTTATTATGCATGGATGGATGAATGAAATATATGATATGCATACAATTCTTTTGATGATATACTTGCTGATTTTTGTATGGGAAAGATCTTAATTTAGCCCAAATGAACTGAGAGACCGAAAGGGTGACATGGGTGCCTATAGGCTTTGCCTAGAACCTTCCCATGTCATAACTTAGCCTCCGAATCCCCGATTTCTTTGGTTTTCAAAAGATTGGTTTTTGCCTTTCCTTTTTTTATGGAGTCATTCAAATTGTTTTCCTAAAACAACCTGATTTTTAGGGTTTTCCTTGTTTCCTTTAAAAAATAAGGTGGCGACTCCTTTCCTTTTTTCTTTTTCAAATCCATTTTCTTTCAATCCCTTGTGGGCCTAATTTCCGGGGTTCACAGTTTGGCGACTCCACTAGGGATTTGTGGGCTAGACTCTATAAAGTTTAAATGGGCTAGGTTAATTTCTTATGTTTAATTAAAATCAATCACATTGCATCCGCTTGATTGTGTGCTTTCATTTATTGCATTGTGTGCGCAAACTCTTGCATGTTAGGATCGATGTCCCTCGATGTATCCTTGCCAACGATCGGCCTAGTCTCAACCTTGGTTTTCCTGATTCCATGTGTTGGGGCGAAAGCTATCAACCTCTCTTGCCTAGTACCCTTGGGCTTGCCCTTGGGTATATTAAATGAGTTAATCACGTACTGCTGGACCCACGCGGCGTTCCTGATGCCACATGTGGTTAGGTATAAGGATTGCTCAAGCAAGTGAAGGACCCTAGCCTACCCTTATCATTAGTCCATATAGACAGACTTGTAGGACACTACGGTCTCACCTTTATGCACCCACAATTGTTTGTAATGATGCTATGCCGTGTTTGTGGTGTGAGGCTTTATATCTTATGCCCTTAATATAGACCTTTAAACCCTAGCCTTCGTTAAGGCCATGGGTTAGGAGGAATAAATTAAGGAAATAGGATGTAAAGCTATGTTTGTGATGTGCTAGTCCTAGGGGATTAATTAAACCTAATTGAAGGACTCTATGCCCTATTCTTTAAAACATACCCTTAATCCATGACCCCTGTAAAGGTAATTGGATAAAAGGAATGAATTAATTGAACATGGTGTAGAGACCGAATTCATTAAGGAAAATATGGAGGTTTAGGACAGATCCTTAGGCTAAAGGTTAAAACTTTTCTATCCATAGACGTGCTGGCTTGGATCCGCAATCCACAAGGGCGTCTAGTGAGTGTTGAGTCTACCCATCAGACAGACATGGCCGACGAAAGAACTAGTGAGGGGCACTTTGACCTTGAGGCTTGCCTGAAAGCCATCATGGCCAAGCTTGACCATACCGCCGAGACATCCGATACCGCATTGAAAATGGCTCAAGAGAACCAACAGAAGATGGCGGATCTTGAACAAAATGGCTCTAAGGCCCATTCCTCGGGTATACCTCATGGGGCTGGCACCGAAGAGGGACCTCAATCCAATGAGAACACCAAGACAAGGGGGGAAAGTAGCTCGAAACCTGAGGTCACCAACCTAGAAGGGGAAGCCAAGGGGAAAGGTACTAGTAGTGATTCCGTGTTAGCTAGCAAGGTAGAAGCTTTGGAGAGAACCATAAAAGGGATTCGCAGGGTTGATGACATGGTCGATGTGCGGACTCTATCCCTGTTTCCAACGGCTCGTATTCCACTACAATTCAAGATGCCGGAGTTAGAAAAGTTCGATGGGACGGGTTGCCCTAAGACTCATTTGAAGATGTACGTGCGAGCTATGCACCCTCGAGGGGCTACTGACGAGCTTTTATCTCAAATGTTCCATGAAACCTTGGCCACTTCTGCTTTGAAATGGTTCTTATCCTTGGATGAGAATAGAACCCGGACTTGGGAAGACATATGCAATGAGTTTTCAGAGCACTACAAGTATAACACAGAGGTGGACGTTACTCGAAGGGACCTAGAAACTACCAAGCAAGGGGCTCATGAAACTTTCTCCGCTTACATTACAAGGTGGAGACAAAAGGCGTCGAGAATGACGGATAGGCCGAATGAGGAGGACCAAATTCAGTTAGTGGTTAAGAACCTGCTGCCCGTGTATCACAAGCACCTATTTGCCCACTATTTCCCAAATTTCAAAGCTCTCATTGGGGCTGGCATGCAGGTTGAAGATGCTATCAATGATGGGACAATCAAGACTGAGGAAGTGAGGAGTCGCAAGACAAACTTTACTGGGAAGAACAATGCCGAGGTCAACACCATAACTCAACCAATCCAACCCTTTTCTCTCAATGATGTCAACCCACCTCGCCAATTCACTGACCTATTCATGCCACTCGAAAGAGTCCTTGAAAAGCTCATAAGTCGTGACCTATTGAAGCCACTCGACCCAAGACCTCCACCAAATCCCTTACCCAAGAGCTTACAATGAGAATGAGTACTGCAAGTACCACCAATCCAAAGGCCATGCCACCAATCGCTGTATTCGCCTTCGCCACCAAGTCCAAGACCTCATTGACAAGCAGGTCATTTCACCACCAACCCGTCCAAATGTCACCCGTAATCCTCTCCCATCACACAACAACACACCCCCACCTAACACCATAAATGCCATTGGGGTTGAATCCTCTCGCCCTCGCCATCCCATAAGACAATACACTCCGCTCCCCATGACCTTAACCTGTCTCTTCACCATTTGCCGCAATAACAGCCTTATCATGCCACTTCCACCAAAGCTAAGGCCATCAACCCCTCACCAATATTGCCAATACCATCGTGCACCCGGCCATGACACCGAGGCTTGTTCTATACTAAAGAAGATCATCCAAGACCTCATTGACCAAAAGGTTTTGTTGTTGCCAAAGAAATCTATCCAACAAGAGCTGAAAGAAAGATATGAAGCAGGGGATCCTCAGGTTGGCCTATTAGGTGAAGCATCGGGGAAATATGATTACTATGTGCTGTACTCAAGCCCAAGTCCGATATCAGATGAGCCGATAGTCCCTTCAGGTTGGGATGACTTACCGACAGAGATGGAGAGCATCGACATGATAGAATGGGATGACTTGATGAATGACTTCGAGGAAGTCCATGACATATGGGCTAGCGATGATGAGTTGGACCATATAACCAGAGGGGGTCGTCATTTCAAGCCCCCCCACCTAGAATCTGAAAATCCGTTGGAAGATTTGGAAGGGCAGAGGCGTCCTAGCTTGCAAGAAGAAGAGGATGAAGTGCTTAGGCAGCTGAAGAAGACCAATGCCAACATTACTATTTGGGGCTTGCTCATGGCCTCGCATAAGCACAGACAGACCGTGTTGAAACTGTTGAATCAGATACAAGTGCCTGTTGACACATCCCCCGAGGGATTGGTACATTTGGTGAATCCAACTCCCAAGAACTCAACCATCGTGTTCACCGATGTAGACCTACCTAAAAGCGGGCCGAGCCATTCTCAAGCTCTCTATGTGACCGTTGACACTATGGGGAAGAGGGTTCCCACCGTTCTTATCGACAATGGGTCCGCACTGAATGTATGTCCTCTCCGAACTGCCACTGTTTTGGGTTTGGGACCCACTGATTTCACGCCATCTGGGCAGACCGTAAGAGCTTATGACAACACCTGCCGAGAAGTAATAGGGGCAGTTACTTTGCCTCTTATCATGGGACCCACTGAATTTAGGGTAGAATTCCAAGTGTTGGATGTGCCGTCATGTTTCAACTTATTGTTGGGCCGACCTTGGATCCATCCTGCTGGGGCTGTGCCATCTTCACTCCATCAAAAGGTGAAGTTTCCTTATGAAGGAGCCATAGTAACACTTCAAGGGGACTATGAATTGAAACTCGCAGGTGTGCCTATATGTGAGATACAACCTGAATCAGCAGCGATACCGCTATCTGGGTTTGATTATGTCCAATGCATTGAGAAAGAGCTGAATGAATCATCACGCCATTACTCTTCTATAAAGCAGTACATCCCATATACTTTTTATCCAAGTTCCGAACCAGCCGTGGCAGATAAAAGTTTTGGTGATAGATACTTCACAGAAGGGCCGAATCCTCAAAGTTTGACAAGTTGGTACCACTCTATCCAAGATCTATATAGAAGCTTGAAAGAGGAAGACTGGGCAGAGAACCTTAATGCGGGGGCTATGACTGAAATGTTCCAAGACATGATCCTCACCGTGGAAGACTCGACCATTGAAGAACTCCAGGGTTCATCCATTAGCCATGCTACCATGCCACTTCTGAATTGGTACCTTGAATGTGGTGTCATTGCGGAGATCCATGAAGAAGAAGACCTTGGCCTACCTGATAGCAGCTTGTAGGTGTCTTAGTTTAGTAATATTTCCCTAATTCAATAAGATGTATCTACTTTACTCACTTTGTGGAGTCATAGTATTGATACAGATTTGTTTGTTTTCCTTCTTTCTTTTGTGTGTCATTCCCATTATTCCTAGTCAATAAAGTGTGCTTTCTTTCTCTATATATGCAGTGTCTCTTTTCTCTCCTCTATGGATATTTATGGTATGGATATAGATCCTAGGAACGATGTCCCCCCGGAGCTCGTTAAGCAAAGGAAAAGGGGCGTCACTGAACCTAATATGGATGAATTGGAATCAATCAACTTAGGGACGAATGAATTGCCAAGAATAGTTAAAATTGGGAAAACCCTTTCCCCTGTTGAAAAAGAAAAGATGATCTCCCTCTTGAAAGCCAACATTATGGCTTTTGCATGGTCTTATGAAGACATGCCTGGCATCGACCCCGATATTGTGCAACACTATATCCCCACTAATTCCCTAAAGAAGCCGGTAAAGCAGAAACTTAGAAGATTAAAACCAGAATGGGCTCTAAAAGTAAAACAAGAGGTAACTAAACAACTAGACGCGGGTTTCCTCCAAGTTGTGGAGTACCCCGAGTGGCTGTCGAATATAGTGCCTGTGCCTAAAAAAGATGGGAAAGTAAGGATGTGTGTCGATTTCCGAGATCTCAATGCCGCGAGCCCTAAGGATGACTTTCCTTTACCCCATATCGACGTGTTGGTGGATAGTACAGTGGGACATGCACTCTTCTCCTTCATGGACGGATTCTCCGGGTATAACCAGATAAAGATGGCGCCTCAAGACATGGAGAAAACAGCCTTTATCACGCAATGGGGAACGTACTGTTACAAGGTAATGCATTTTGGCTTAAGAAACACTGGGGCTACTTACCAAAGAGCAGCTACGACCTTATTGCATGATATGATCCATAAGGAAGTCGAGGTTTATGTCGATGATATGATCGTGAAGTCCGTCGATAGAGAAGGGCATTTCAAGGCACTAGAGAAATTCCTAGAGCGAGCAAAAAAGTACAATCTCCGTCTCAACCCACAGAAGTGCGCTTTTGGTGTCACTGCAGGCAAGTTATTGGGGTTTATGATCACTCAGAGAGGTATCAAAGTGGACCCAGGGAAGATAATGTCACGACCCAAATTAATTAAGCCGTGATCAATATTAATAAAACCAATTTAATTAAGAAAATCATTTAGGAAACACGTGAATAACACGTGTTAGAAAACCTGTAATTCCAATGAAAATTTCGGCATGACCCATTCGTAAATGGAACATACCGTAATAAAACCCTGTGTAAAATAGTTATAAAGCTCCTGCCATCCATCATTGGTATCATCACATGCTTAATAAACCATATAAAGAGACCTACGAAATTAAAATATTACAAACCATAAGTTATTACATGTCTAGTGCCCATTGGCCGAATACAAAGTATTTAGTTAATACATAACCATAATATTAAAATTTTTTCCCATCAAAGCATAACACCTCAAGGCGAGGTCTCCCCAGCTATGAAATCATCTGAAAAGGGTTTATAAAACATAGGAGTGAGTATAAAACTTAGTAGATATAATCTTCATATAGAAATAACCAAAGCATGATAATATAACCAATTAAAACCATGCTTAAAGTAATTAAAACCCATGCAATGTCATGAATGATATACGACTCATGTCCATTTAACATAATCCATAATTACCAACCACTCCTGCAGGAGTCTTCGCGCGGAAACGGAGGATTTAAACCCACCTCCAAGAGGACAACACAAGGGTTCCTACCTGGAACCGGAAAGTAGCCTCTGATTCGGGAACACAAGGGTTCCTACCTGGAACCGGAAAGTACCCAGGATCAAAGGAATGGAAAACACCGCTAAGTCCCTTGACCGCTAGTAGTCCAAATCCAATAACCCTTTAATATACTTTTACCAAGTAATTAATTAAGTCCATTTCATGCATTTTATGCCAATGAATGCCATGAAAAGCATAAAACTCATACACGTGTCAGTTATTCCAAAAATCAACAATATATAATTATTTCATAATTATATAACATGTGAGAGCTATGTAAAACATGTAAAATTTAGACCAACAAGAATTTACATAGCATGTACCTTCAAAATAAACCAAAATATGACAAGTATATCAACCCATATACTTCTAAAAGTAATATTCCTAATTATAGAGTTATGTAAACTAGACCCCTCAGTACATGCATTACAAAATATACATGATAATCCACCCAAATATCACGTAAACTCGTAAATAACACCCAAAATACATTTTTATCCAACGTATATGGGCTTATATACTAACCCATTATCATCCCTACGGTTAAAACCCATGAAAATTACACCTACCTCAAGTATGTTGCACCAAACGTAGAGAAAATGTGTTGGGAGGGTCGGATCTGAGCCTAGAATACGAGAATAAGCTCTAAACTCCACAGATCAGGCTTGAATCATCTCCAAGCACGTGTAGATCTTCAAATCCAGCTCCTAGAACGTGAATCCAAACGTTGATATGAGGTGAGAGAGTCAAAAACCCATGCATGAAAGAGAAAATGTGATTTTCTCTCTCCAAACACTCCCTTTCTCTCTCCTCTCTCTTCTCTCTCTCTCTCAAGCTCTCTTAGTGTAAAATGATGAATATGGGTTGTAAAAGTCGTGGGATGAGGGTTTTAAAAGGGGTGAAGGGCACTTGTGTCATTTGTTTTATTTAAAAAAAAACTGCCAGTCGAAGGTTTCAGACGTCTGAAAATTAGTTTCAGACGTCTGAAACTAAACCTCAGAAATCATCATTCTCTGAAATTTTCAGACGTCTGAAAATTACTTTCAGACGTCTGAAATGTCACTTTCAGACGTCTGAAATGTGTTTCAGACGTCTGAAACACACAGACAGCTGAAAGTTAACTAGTTAGTCAGGCTACACCCCATCAGCACAGACATCAGCCTTATTTTAATGGAGAAGATTACTTTAAGTTATTTAATGAAAATAAGCAAATAACCCCCTATTTGAATTCAAATAAAATATCAAAAAAATCAAATTCCAAGTATATCAAAATCTCATTTTCAAGTTTTAGTACAAAATCCGACTCCCGACAGACTTTTCAAAAACAAACGTACGAGGAAACCGATCGAAACGTGATAATAAAATCCCATAAAATCACAGATATCTTATAATATTATAAACTTCCATTACCGCCAAAAATTATCTTTAAAAACGAAGTTTTTTTTGAAAATCCATTTTTTCCCAACACTTAGCCAAATTTCAGCATTCTAAAAGTGTGAAGTCACAAACATGTCAAGATCATACCCATGTGATGCCTATGCACCACAATACCCGACAAATCAACTAAAGTACATGCAAATCATGCATTAAAGGTGAGATTATCCTAATTAAATGGTGTGGGCATTACAACTCCTCCCTCCTAAAAGAGAATTCGTCCTCGAATTCAAATCTTACCTTAATTTTCGAACAGATATGGGTAGGTTTCACGCATGAACCACTCCAATTCCCAAGTAGCTTCTTCTTCGCCATGATGGTTCCATAATACTTTTACCAAAGGAATAGTCTTACCACGTAAGACCTTCTCACGGTAGTCTAAAACCTGGATAGGATATTCCGCATAAGTGGCATCTTCCTCTACTTCAATATCTTGCCAATCAATCACATGAGATGGATCGTGAACATACTTGCGTAACATGGACACATGGAACACATTGTGCACTTTACTAAACTGCAATGGCAATGCCAACTCATAAGCATTGAGACCTCTAGTGCCAATGATCCTAAATGGTCCAATGAAACGTGGTGCAAGTTTCTCCTTCTTGCCAAAACGAAATACTCCCTTCCGAGGTGACACTTTCAACATTACAAAGTCTCCAAGTTGAAAGGTTAAAGGTGTTTGTCGCTTATCAGCATAGCTCTTGTACCTACTCTGAGCCGTTTTAAGTTGCTCTCTGATGAGTTTGACTTTATCTGTGGTCTCCTGAATCAACTCTGGTCCCAGTAAAGTTCCTTCACCAGTCTCGGCCCAACACATAGGAGATCTACATGGCCTCCCATACAACGCCTCGAAAGGTGCCATCCCAATGCTAGCCTGAAAGCTGTTATTGTAAGAAAACTCTGCCAGAGCCAAGTGTTCTTGCCAACTTCCCTTAAAGTCCAAAACACATGCTCGCAACATATCCTCCAAGATTTGATTAACACGCTCAGTCTGCCCATCTGTCTGTGGATGATAGGCTGAACTGAGGTGTAACCGAGTACCCAACTCCCTTTGCAAACTCTGCCAAAACTGAGAAAGGAAATGAGGATCTCTATCAGATACAATTGATTTAGGGACTCCATGCAAACGTATTATCTCTCTGATATACAACCGAGCCAACTTCTCAGCTGAGTCAGTCGATCGCACAGCCATGAAGTGAGCGGACTTGGTGAAACGGTCTACTACCACCCAAATAGTGTTATGACCTCTCTGAGTACGTGGCAAACCACTGATGAAATCCATAGTGATTTCCTCCCACTTCCACTGAGGCGGCGGTAAGGGCTGTAATTGCCCAAAAGGCTTCCTATGGTCAGCTTTAACCTGTTGACACGTATAACATTTAGCGACAAATCTTGCTACGTCACACTTCATGCCTTTCCACCAGAATTGCCTTTTTAAGTCTCTATACATCTTATTATTGCCCGGATGAATAGAAAACTTGGATCGATGAGCAAGACTAAGAACTTCTTCCTTAATCTTCTCATTACATGGAACTGCAAGTCTATTCTGGTACCTCAAACCACCATTAGGATCTATGGTCCATCCAGATACATCTTCACCATTCAGTAATCTACCACGGATATCCACCAACTTGGGATCTTCATATTGAGCTTTCACAATCTTAGGGATAGGGTAAGGTCTCACTAAATTATAGACACATTCTTTACCTTCCAAACCACCAACAAACAAGTTATGGTCACACAAGGCATTCACCATCCTCCAATGGTGGACAGAAATACTATATAAAGTCCCACAAGACTTCCTGCTCAAAGCATCTGCTACTATATTAGCCTTCCCAGGGTGATACTTCAATTCAAAATCATAATCCTCTAAATACTCCACCCACCTTCTCTGCCTGAGATTCAAATCCCTCTGGGTAAAGATATACTTCAAGCTTTTGTGGTCAGAAAAGACCTCAAACTTCTCACCATACAAATAACATCTCCAAAGCTTCAATGCAAACACTACAGCTGCAAGCTCTAAGTCATGAGTAGGATAATTCATCTCATGCGATTTCAACTGTCTAGAACCGTATGCAATAACTCTCTCAGTCTGCATCAGCACACATCCCAATCCACTCAAGGATGCATCACAATACACAGTATACCCCAACCCACTAGTTGGAATAATCAAAACGGGTGCAGATGTCAGACAAGACTTCAACTCCTCGAATGCTTCCTCACAAGCATCGTCCCAAACAAAGGGTACATCTTTCCTGGTCAACCTCGTAAGAGGTGCAGCAATGCTAGAGAAACCTTCTACAAATCTCCGATAATAACCCGCCAAACCTAGGAAACTGCGAACCTTTGTTACGTTCCTAGGTCTAGGCCAATTCAAAATAGCTTCAACCTTGGACGGGTCTACTGCAATACCTTCTTCAGATACTATATGTCCCAAAAACTTCACTTGGTTCAACCAGAAGTCACACTTCTCCCATTTGGCATACAACCTATGCTCTCTCAAAGTCTGCAATACAATTGCCAAATGATGCGCGTGTTCTTCTTGAGTCCTCGAATATACTAAAATATCATCAATGAATACAACTACAAATTGGTCTAAATAAGGACAAAACACACGATTCATCAAGTCCATAAAAGCTGCAGGTGCATTGGTCAATCCGAAAGGCATCACCAAAAACTCGTAATGACCATATCGAGAATTAAAAGCAGTTTTCTCAACATCCTCATCTCGAACAAGCATCTGGTGATAGCCAGAGCGCAAGTCAATCTTGGAAAAGAACTGGGACCCACGTAATTGGTCAAATAAATCATCAATACGAGGCAATGGATACTTGTTCTTAATGGTAACACGATTCAACTGTCTATAGTCAATACACAATCTCAAGGATCCATCCTTCTTCTTCACAAAAAGTACAGGTGCACCCCATGGTGATCTACTCTCCTGGATGAAACCCTTCGCCTTAAGTTCATCAATCTGAGTCTTCAGCTCTCGAAGCTTAACAGGAGCCATTCTATATGGCATAATAGAAATAGGTCCCGTTCCCGGTTGCAAATCAATAGTAAAGTCTACCTCCCTCCTAGGGGGCAAACCTGGTAATTCATCTGGGAATACATCAAGAAATTCCCGTACAACAGGAATATGGTGGGGATGTATGCCCTCAGCATCTTCACCCTTGATTGCCGCTAGAAAACTCAAATAACTACTCTTCTTGAAACGCCGAATTTGGATATCGAACAAGATATCCGGATGGAGAGTATGTCTATCTCCATAGAAAGAGAAAACTTCACCACTAGAATTATGGAAAGTTACCTTCTTCTTGTAACAATCCATCACAGCTCTATAATTGGCTAACCAATCCATGCCAATGATGATATCATAACCAGATACATCTAAAATGATGAGATCTATCAACATCTCCTGACCCACAATGTTAATACAACACTCTCGGCATATATAACTAGTCATGAAACAATTTCCAAGAGGAGTATCTACTTCCAATGTAAAACCCAAGTCATCATACTTCAATTCCAAAGTATTAGCAAACGATGAAGAAATAAATGAATGTGTGGATCCCGGATCAAACAAAACTTTAGCCCACACTCCAAAGACTAGGAATGTACCTTCAACCACTGCATTAGAAGCTCCTTCTTCCTGGCGATGCATAGCAAACACTCGCCCATGCTGACGGTTACCCTGTCCTCTTCCACTACCACCTCCACTTCCACCGCACCCCTGGCGGTTCTGTGGTTGCTGCCCATATCCCTGTGGCGGCTGCTGTTGCTGCTGCGGTAGTTGGTATTGAGGTTGTGGGTACTGGGGTGGTTGATAATATTGCTGTTGGTACGGCGGGGTGATGTGTTGTTGTCCATAATATGGGGGTGGCATAAAATAGGACTGGGAATGCACTGGCATTGGTGATTGTCCTTGATAACCATATCCTTGCTGGGAGAAATATGGTGGTGGGGAATTCACAGATGGTTGCCAGGAAGATGATGAACCCCCAGTCAAAAGTGGACAATTGGGTTTGATATGCCCCTTCTGCTTGCAGTGAAAACAAGTCTTCTGGGTCCCGCTACTTCCACTGGAACTGCTACTACTACTATTCTTTCCTGGTTGTGGTTGTTTAAACTGAATCCCTTTAGGACGAAGATTGGGATTAGTTCCAGAACCTCCACCCTGCTATTGTGGCTTCTTCCCTGATCCAGAACCACTAGCACCATTCTTTCGTGGTTGTGGATTATTCCTTCTGCGCTCTCTCTCTAGAGCCCTGTCTTCTCTATAGCCCAAGTGTTCCTCTTCAGCAGCTAAAACAGAACTCACGAGTCTCTTGAAATCATTAATCATTAAATGATTCACCTTGCCTTGTAGAGTACGGTTCAAACCCCATTCGTATCTCCTACATTTTTCTTTCTCATCCGTATTCATTCCCATAGAAAATCTACACAACTCCACAAACTTGGAGGTGTACTGTTGAGCAGTCATCTCCCCTTGCTTCAAATTCATCAGTTCTCGAATCTTGTTGTTCTTGAAGGACTTCCGGATAAAAGTTATCATTAAACTTGGACTCAAATTGCTCCCAAGTCATAGCTCCCAACTCCTCAGGTGAGCCTTGGCTAGTCCACCAATCCTCAGCCATGTCAGTGAATAGGCTAGAGGCAAATTCCACCCAATAAGATTTGGGTATGCGGGCTAAGTTCAAATCAGCTTTCACCCTACGAATCCATTTGTCAGCCTTAGCTGGGTCGTAGGTCCCCATCAAACCTGGAAGGTTTGACCTCACGAAACTCCTTCCTCAATAATGACTTCCGAGTCATCTCCACCAACTCTGGGTCCTGGTTCTGATAAGTATTAGTGGCTAAATTAGCCTGTAATCCTTGCATTGCAGCAAAAAGGGCATCCAACTGAGCCGGATTGAAATTTTCTTGTATAGGTGGAAGGTTTGTAGCTTGTTCCCCAACTGGGACCTGTGGTGGGTCTTGTGCATTGGCTTCAGCCTCAGCTCGTGCTTGTGCTTCGGCTTCAGCCCGAGCCCGGGCTTCAGCGGCACGACGACTGTTACGAGTGTTCCTCGGCATTCTAATAGACATAAACCAACTATCATTTATGCCATAGATAGAAAATAGTTCTCTAGTGTGTGCTATATTATACCACGTGCACACTAAATCATTAACGCTCAATATATAATCCAACATGTGTAACCTAACATGTTTCTAGGTTCGCATAAAACACAAACAAGTTCTCAATCAACATGTTATTATCCCTACATGTTAATTATAATTATACAGGTATACTCCCATATGGACCTACTAGCAGGCTCTGATACCAAAAAGAATTGTCACGACCCAAATTAATTAAGCCGTGATCAATATTAATAAAACCAATTTAATTAAGAAAATCATTTAGGAAACACGTGAATAACACGTGTTAGAAAACCTGTAATTCCAATGAAAATTTCGGCATGACCCATTCGTAAATGGAACATACCGTAATAAAACCCTGTGTAAAATAGTTATAAAGCTCCTGCCATCCATCATTGGTATCATCACATGCTTAATAAACCATATAAAGAGACCTACGAAATTAAAATATTACAAACCATAAGTTATTACATGTCTAGTACCCATTGGCCGAATACAAAGTATTTAGTTAATACATAACCATAATATTAAAATTTTTTCCCATCAAAGCATAACACCTCAAGGCGAGGTCTCCCCAGCTATGAAATCATCTGAAAAGGGTTTATAAAACATAGGAGTGAGTATAAAACTCAGTAGATATAATCTTCATATAGAAATAACCAAAGCATGATAATATAACCAATTAAAACCATGCTTAAAGTAATTAAAACCCATGCAATGTCATGAATGATATACGACTCATGTCCATTTAACATAATCCATAATTACCAACCACTCCCGCAGGAGTCTTCGCGCGGAAACGGAGGATTTAAACCCACCTCCAAGAGGACAACACAAGGGTTCCTACCTGGAACCGGAAAGTAGCCTCTGATTCGGGAACACAAGGGTTCCTACCTGGAACCGGAAAGTACCCAGGACCAAAGGAATGGAAAACACCGCTAAGTCCCTTGACCGCTAGTAGTCCAAATCCAATGACCCTTTAATATACTTTTACCAAGTAATTAATTAAGTCCATTTCATGCATTTTATGCCAATGAATGCCATGAAAAGCATAAAACTCATACACGTGTCAGTTATTCCAAAAATCAACAATATATAATTATTTCATAATTATATAACATGTGAGAGCTATGTAAAACATGTAAAATTTAGACCAACAAGAATTTACATAGCATGTACCTTCAAAATAAACCAAAATATGACAAGTATATCAACCCATATACTTCCAAAAGTAATATTCCTAATTATAGAGTTATGTAAACTAGACCCCTCAGTACATGCATTACAAAATATACATGATAATCCACCCAAATATCACGTAAACTCGTAAATAACACCCAAAATACATTTTTATCCAACGTATATGGGCTTATATACTAACCCATTATCATCCCTACGGTTAAAACCCATGAAAATTACACCTACCTCAAGTATGTTGCACCAAACGTAGAGAAAATGTGTTGGGAGGGTCGGATCTGAGCCTAGAATACGAGAATAAGCTCTAAACTCCACAGATCAGGCTTGAATCATCTCCAAGCACGTGTAGATCTTCAAATCCAGCTCCTAGAACGTGAATCCAAACGTTGATATGAGGTGAGAGAGTCAAAAACCCATGCATGAAAGAGAAAATGTGATTTTCTCTCTCCAAACACTCCCTTTCTCTCTCCTCTCTCTTCTCTCTCTCTCTCAAGCTCTCTTAGTGTAAAATGATGAATATGGGTTGTAAAAGTCGTGGGATGAGGGTTTTAAAAGGGGTGAAGTGCACTTGTGTCATTTGTTTTATTTAAAAAAAAACTGCCAGTCGAAGGTTTCAGACGTCTGAAAATTAGTTTCAGACGTCTGAAACTAAACCTCAGAAATCATCATTCTCTGAAATTTTCAGACGTCTGAAAATTACTTTCAGACGTCTGAAATGTCACTTTCAGACGTCTGAAATGTGTTTCAGACGTCTGAAACACACAGACAGCTGAAAGTTAACAGTTAGTCAAGCTACACCCCATCAGCACAGACATCAGCCTTATTTTCATTAAAAACATTTAAGTAATCCTTTTACTTTAAGTTATTTAATGAAAATAAGCAAATAACCCCCCATTTGAATTCAAATAAAATATCAAAAAAATCAAATTCCAAGTATATCAAAATCTCATTTTCAAGTTTTAGTACAAAATCCGACTCCCGACAGATTTTTCAAAAACAAACGTACGAGGAAACCGATCGAAACGTGATAATAAAATCCCATAAAATCACAGATATCTTATAATATTATAAACTTCCATTACCGCCAAAAATTATCTTTAAAAACGAAGTTTTTTTTGAAAATCCATTTTTTCCCAACACTTAGCCAAATTTCAGCATTCTAAAAGTGTGAAGTCACAAACATGTCAAGATCGTACCCATGTGATGCCTATGCACCACAATACCCGACAAATCAACTAAAGTACATGCAAATCATGCATTAAAGGTGAGATTATCCTAATTAAATGGTGTGGGCATTACAGATAAAAGCTATTGTGGAGATGGAGCCGCCTAGCACTGAGAAGCAGATCCGGGGTTTTCTGGGAGGAGTTCAATACATAAGCCGATTCATTGCCAACCTAACCATGGTTTGCGAACCAATCTTCAAATTGCTTAAGAAAGGTGTGCCAAAAGTATGGAACGAAGAATGCCAAGAGGCCTTTGAGACCATTAAGAGATACTTGAGCAATCCTCCAATCTTAGTTCCCCCACGGCAAGGTGCACCGCTTTTGTTATACTTAACGGTCACCGAAACCGCGACGGGGGCTATGTTAGCTCAATATCTCGAAGGGTCTACAAAGGAGAATGCCATCTATTACTTAAGCAGGAAAATGACAGACTATGAAGTGAAGTACAATGCGATTGAAAAAGCTTGTGTGGCACTAGTATGGGCGACGCAGAAACTCCGACACTACATGATGTCCTTCGAAGTGTTCTTGATAAGTCGCATAGACCCGTTGAAGTACCTGGTAGAAAGGCCAGTATTGTCATTCAGAACTGCTCGATGGTCAATTCTCCTCAATGAATTCGACATCAAGTACGTGAATCAGAAGTCTATCAAGGGAAGCGTCATCGCAGACTACCTAGCCAGCTGTCCGGTGTCATCATCCGCTCCGTTCAACGATCAATTCCCAGATGAGGACGTGCTAGAGATTGGTAGAAAAACTTGGAGAGTATACTTCGATGGGGCAGCCAATAAGAAAGGTTATGGGATAGGAGTCCTACTGGTCTCACCCGAAGAGGCATTTACACCGTTGGCGGTCAAGTTGGGGTTCGAAGCCACCAACAACATTGCTGAGTATGAGGCCTGTATCCTAGCACTGGAAGCGGCACTTGAATTGGGGATCAAAGAATTAGAAGTGTTCGGGGACTCGGCACTAATCATTTGTCAGATAAAAGGGGAATGGAAAACTCGAGATGAGAAGCTGCTACCCTACCATGCCTACCTGGAAGCTCTAACCAAGGAGTTCTCAGAGATAGAATTTAACTACCTTTCAAGGAACAAGAACCAGTTCGCCGATGCCTTGGCGACCCTAGCATCCATGGTGGAGATACCTGAAGGGGGAAATGTGAAGCCGTTGGTGATAGAATGCCAAGACAAGCCTGTGTATTGTTGTGCAATCCAAGGAGGAGAGGTAAATGATGGCCGTCCGTGGTTCCATGACATAAAGAAGTTCATTGAAGAAAGGGAATACCCAAAAGGAGCATCTCGTATCGATAGAAAAACCCTAAGGCGGTTGGCGAGTCACTATGTACTTTGTGGAGGAAAGCTATATCGGAGATCATACGACGGGATCCACCTGCTTTGTGTCACCGAGGAGGAAGCCGAGCATCTGATTAAAGAAATCCATGAAGGGACAGGGGCTCCGCATATGAATGGCTATATGTTAGCTAAGAAAATCATGAGGTTAGGCTATTATTGGTCCACCATGGAAAGAGACTGCCACGCACATGTCAAGAAGTGCCACAAATGCCAACTGTTCGCCAGTGGACAACATTTGTCTTCTATGCCTTTAACAAGTATGTCGTCACCTTGGCCATTCGCAGTATGGGGGATAGATATCATCGGACAGATCAAGCCAAAGGCGTCAAATGGGCATGAATACATCCTGGTTGCCATCGACTACTTCACTAAATGGGTGGAAGCAGCATCCTTCAAGACCTTGAATTCCAAGAAAGTAGCACAGTTCATACAGCACAGCATCATCTATCGATATGGGGTATCGCATGAAGTTATCTCAGACAATGGCCAGCACTTTCAGAAAGAAACCCATGAGCTCTTGCAAAAGTACGGCATAGCCCACCATCTGTCGTCACCATACCGTCCTCAGACTAATGGAGCGGTGGAAGCAGCTAACAAGAACATCAAGAAGATACTACAGAAGACTGCGGACTCACACACTAGACTGGCATGAGAAGTTGCCATTGGCTCTATGGGGTTACAGAACATCAATAAGGTCGTCAACAGGGGCTACCCCTTATTCTCTAGTTTATGGAATGGAGGCCGTGTTGCCAGTTGAATTGGAAGTTCCTTCACTAAGAGTTGCCGTGGAGAGCCAGATAACAGAAGTGGACTGGGTTAAGAGCCGCTATGATGAGTTAGCTTTGCTGGATGAAAGGCGTTTAAGGGCGCTGTATCATGTTCAGGGGTATCAACGGAGAGTTGCCAGAGCATTCAACAAGCATGTCAAAGATCGAGGTCTAAAGAAAGGGGATGTAGTGCTGAAAGAAATCAGAGCTCCAGTGTTCGATCCGCGGGGAAAATTCAAGCCAAGTTGGGGTGGGCCATACATTATCAAAGAGATATTGCCAGCAGGGGCTGTTCGCCTCATGGATTTAGATGGAATTGAGTTCGCTCGTCCAACTAATTTGGATCAATTGAAGAAATATCATGTTTGAAGCCTGCTAGGTTGAAAACCCGTAAGGGCGGCCTAGGCAAAAGTTAAGGCATAAGAACTACGTAAGACCTGATTCTCCATTCAAAAACAAAAAAAAAAAAAACAAAAAACAAAAAAAAAACAAAAAAAAAAGAAGAAAAAAAAACCATGGAGATACGTACGCAACCCATAAAGTTACCTTGGGTGCGGTCTAAATCAAACAAGAAAATCCCAAATTTGATTTATTATTGGCAATTTATTCAAAACTAAAATTGATTGACATAGCAATTCATTGGTATTAAGTAAAAGAACTATAAATATGCCATAAATATCCTATTCTATTGAGTCTTCAGTTTTTCTTGGGCTTCTTTGCAGCTCGCTCTTCAGCTTTCTTCTCCTCGCTTGCATGTATTCTATTCTTCCTCAAGTCGTGTTCATAAGCTGTTGTCACTACTTCCATAATATCTTCTCTGCAAGATCCAAGTTCGTTGTTCTTGATAAGTCCAAAAATCGTTTCTCTTCGAGTAGTCTCTCTCTCACCTAAATTGCTTTTCAACCATTCCTTATACTCGGGGCTCATCATATACGGACCATCAGTATTCGTAACTTGGGTTAGTATCAACTTGCTAGGCCATCGGTCCTTCGCCCAAGTCACTACAGAAAGACCCGCGGGCACCACAGGATAGTCACCTTTCAAGGAAGTGGGTATGGTTTGCATGGCGCCCATCTGACGCAGAACCCTTGAAGGCCAATAGAAGGAAGTAGACCTCAGTCCTATGAGTCTCACCATGGCGCATCCAGAAGTCCGCAGAAGCACCTGGTCACTGCAGCCCCATATGAATACAAACCACTTGACACTCCTCCAAGAAAGGGTTTGGAAGTAACCTAGCCAATCTCTCAATGAAAATTGCCCAGGTAGTTCAATGCGGCGAAGGCAGTAATGCTGGGGCTTGTATGGTGTAATGGCAACTGGTGACAAGAAATTCAGTCTTTCAAGCAACCACATTTGCAGCAGAATGGGGCTACCTCCTAAAGGAACCTTTGGGTCCTCATGGACTTTATCCAAACTATTCAGGGTTTCAGCTAGCACCATGGGAATCAAGTTATAGCCCTTGGCAAGGAGAGGAATCAAGTCACAAATTTGTATGGGAACATGTGGAGTACCAGTTGAAATAAGGAAACGACCAATGAGGCAAAAGGCAAGAGCATGCTTAATAGGAAAGGTAAAATTCAGAATACCTTTACTATCACAAGCTAAAAAAGAGGTTGCCAATTTCATCAAGTCTACCATATGGTCCTTTACAAACGTAGATGTTAGGATTATGCCCTAGAGCCAATCATGGAGATGATTGTTTAGGGATTAGGAACAATCAATTGATTTCATTAGTATATGCCACATTTATTATTGATTTAATAAAAGGGCTTATTCTATTATGTTTATATGCATCATTTATATTTACATAATATGTCCATGGAGTTAGAGTTGAGAATATGAAATTACAAAGGGTTGTAATTTTGAGACTGTAAATATATCTCTGTACTAAACTCTTAAATCATTCCTAGTTGAAGGTTCACTATGATGAACAGTAATGGACCATAGGACTAGCACTTGTTAGGTTGACTCTATAGGAGGATAGCTAGTCTCAAGCTATTTGTGTGGAGACACTACAACCAACAAGTGGGTGCCTATTATAAGAATAGCTACACTGAATGTGACCAAAGATATGAGATAAACTGAATGGAGTTTTAACCTGCCTGTCAATCAGTTTCTCATTGTTATAGTGGTACAAGTAATCCTTAGACCTGAGACACCATGGTTGTCTTATACATGTAGCTTTAGAAGTTTGATAACACTAAGTGCAGATCCTATTCAGGGGTCTGTAAGGGTGTTCATTGGCCCTACTGCTATGTGTGTGAAGGCATGTGAGTGATCAACAAGGAATCCATCACTCTCAGGAAAAAGAGAATGAATGTCTCATACAGCATTCATTGAATATAACTCATTAAATCCATGGGCCCATGGTAGAATGAATATGGAAAGGAGTTTCCATAAGTTCATCATTGAGTTGATATTAATGAATGAGTATAAAGTAATTGAACTAGGGACTTGACAGACTTCCATGTCCTATTAGTTCAATTGGAGACATTGTGTTGATGGAAGGATGGAATTGTAACCTGTAAACTATAACAGAAGGGTTATTTGTAAATGACTATTCACCTCATTAAGGACCACACCATGAGCCATATGCTAGGTGTTACTCATGGTTAGTAGAAGCCCTAATTGATATAAATGAGTTATAATCAATTAGGGAATTGAAAGGAGTTTCAATTAGACCCTTAATGGAAAGTGTTCCATTGTGCACAACTTGTGCTGTTCCTACTACTTAATGATGTGAACCCAATGGGTCACACACTGATCATGCTAAGAGAGCTTGAAAGTCTATGAGAGAAAGGGCATAAGTGAATAAAAGAATTGTTCTTAAGGGGCAAATTTATATAGGATATAAATTAGAGGGGTTAAGTTGTAATTATGTATAATTACAACTTAACTCATATGAGGAATAGGATTCCTCACTAGGGCCGGCCCTATTAGTGGGCTATATATAGCCTCACATGTGATGTGATGACATCACTTGAAACATAATTCATTCTCCCTAAGGGCTGGCCGAATTTCACAAGGAGGCTCTCTCTCTCTCTCCCTCTTCTCCACCTCTAGCAACAACAAGGAAGAAGAAGGAAAGGACTTCAAGTTCAAGCTAGGTGTGGATACCGTTGGAGGCAGCACACTTGGGCTGCTCATTCACCGCTGTCCGGAGAAGACAAAGCTTGGAGCATAAAGGAGAAGACTTGAATCAACTGTAAGTAATTCTACCCTCTTCTAGTTAGGGTTTTTGTTTTGTATTAAGCATAATTAAGATTCATGGGTTTGGGAATCGTAGGAAAAATTTTAAATTCCGCCTTTGTATTTTTCCACTCTAGTTTGATTCCCAACAGTGGTATCAGAGCCATGGTTATGCCTAATACAAACTGCATGTGGGCTGTAATTCATGGTAAATTGATTGGTTTAATGAATTGAGATTCATGTTCATGCATTCAATTGATTTCCCTCTCATGGTCGAACCTAGGGTTATTGAACCCTAGGTGTTTATCTCTCCTTCTCCTCTTCTAAAATAGTTTTAGGGCTGCTGGAAAATTCAAAGAGTTGAATAGGTTTCAGTTTTGGAGAAGAAGAAGGAGGAAACTAGGGTTTCCTCTTCATGGCCGAACCTGGGGTTTTGAACCCTAGGCTGTTTTTCCCTCTTTTCCTCTTCTAATATTCTTCTAACATTAATTCTGGAATTTTTGAGAAGCATGTGATGTATACAGAAGAAGAAGAAACCAGTGTTTCTTCTATGGAGGCCGAACCTAGGGTTTGGAACCCTAGGTTGTTCTCTTTTGTGTTTTGTTTTTGTTTTGGTTTAATTAAGACATGAGATGCCTGTAATTAATCCACATAAAGTTGTTATGGTGATTTCTCAAGTATAGGGATGCATAGAAATCAAAACAATTCAAAAAGTTTGGGAAGAACACCATGGAGTTCGAATCTGGATTTTAGAACCCTATGGTTCTTGCTACTGTTCTGATATGATATCTCTGTAAAATTGATGTAAATCCTTTTTAGGATAATTATACATATTGTATGTATGATTTTCTTTAAGTTTTATAAGAGTCTTGATGCATATAAGAATCAAAAAGTTTGATTTCTTGAAAAACACAGCAGGTTGTTTTTCTGCAGAAAGTCATCAATGGAGTTTTGTTCATATCCTGAGCTAGGGAACTCCAAATTGCATGAAACCAATTTTATTAGTTTCCTAAGACATGTAGGATGCTAGGAAAAATAATTTGGTAACCTGAATTAATCATCTTGCTGGGTTTTAAATCAATTTGTGATCATGGACAGTATGCTGTCAAATTCTGGACAGCCTACTGTTCTTGAATTGTTTAGAACAATTGGGGATGATTTGATCATCCAAACCACTTCAATTAGCTTAGTAATTCATGTAGGGACATGATAAAAAAGCTGGTTTTGTAGGTGGAGTCGAATTGATTAAGTTTTAGAAACGTTTGTGACCTTGGAGGTCCTCCCATGGTGGTGCCAGCAAGGGTTCTTGAAACCCTAATGTTCTTTGAAGAAGACAGCCCTCTTGGCCACTCCACACGTGTCCATGGGCTTGGCCCACACCCTAGCTTGAATCCCCCTTTGCTGGCCATGGCCTCCCATGGCCTGGCCAAGCCATGGCAGCCTTGGCTAGCCATGGCAGCCCACTATAGGTGGCGGCAGCCTTAGGGTTTCTTAGGAAACCCTAATTCCCTTTAATGATGAAACCCTAATTCACTAATTGCGTTAATTAAAAACCCTAATTGACTATTAATTACCTTAATTAAAATGTTTAATGATTGGTCATTAATTGACCAATCATGGTTATTAATCATTAGGGTACAATTAATTGCACTTATGATGTCTAGGGTTTAGGGTTTAGGAAACCCTAATTCATATTAATTAAACCCTAATTCTATTAATGCATTAATTAATAACTAAACCTAGTAATTAATGTGTCTAACCTAGGGTTAAATGATTGGTCATTAATGACCAATCATGATCATTAATGGTTTAGTAATTAATCATTGACATTTAATAGGTTTAAGGTTTAGGGTTTTAGAAACCCTAATTAGTGCATATTAATTAGGTGTAATTAATATCCTAGGTGGCATTAATTAAACCCTAATCCTAATCATTAATACCGTATAAACCTAGGGTTTAAATGATTGGTCATTAATTGACCAATCATAAGGCATTTAATGCATTAGGGTTACACTTAGGGTTTAGAGTTAATGCATTTAGGGTTTAGGGTTTTAGGAAACCCTAATGCACTAATTAATTAATAAAATGATTTTATTTAATTCCAAAATTGATTATTTAATTAATGGTGATTAATTTTATAATGTTTTAAATGGTTTAAAACACAATTTAGGATTAAATTAAAATCTGGAATTTTTTTTTTTAATTAAATGAAATTGTTTTGTTTAATTAAAGAAACCCTAATATTTGATATTAGTGTTCAATTAGGGGACTTTAAATATTTCAATTGATTTGATTAATTGAAACTAAATGTCTTAATTGTTAAGACTTAATTAATTTTGGAGATTATGCATATCCTAATAAGATTAGGACACATTAATGAGATTAATGAAAACCAATCAATAGAGTTACCATGAATGCCCATATGTTTATTGCTTACAGTTATTTCCTTTATTATGCAATGTGATTGTATGGTTATGGATGGATGATGATTATGGACTATACCCCTTAAACCAATTGTGATTGGCCGTCTTATGAATGGGTTGTATTAATTTTTCAAGAGTTGTTAATTTTTGGTGATGTATTATTTATTTGGGGCTTGCATGCCACCTTCTTCTCTCTCTCTATCATTCTCTTATGTACCCCACATTCCCCTTATGTATCCCTTTCTTTAAAATTATGTAAATGTTATGTAATCGAGAGCGCACTAAGGAGCATGGTGGACCTAAAGGAGCATGGTGGAGCCCAACAAGCCTATGGTGGAGACCATGAAGCCAATGGAGGAGATTGAAGGACTTGAAAGCTTGGAGAAGATTTTCAAGAGTGCATGCTATGTTTCAAATGAATGTTTTACGATCACCTACACCCACCTTAGACCAAGGATTCAATTCATTGGCTTGGATTGAATCCTCTTAAAGTCCATAATCATCATAGTGGGAGCTTTTAATGAGATTAATAGAGATAGCTCCAAATCCAAAGATCGTTATATGTCACCTTATAGGGACTAATATCGATAAGTGGATTACATATATATAATGTTGTTATATATTTCTTATTTAAATGCATGAGATGTATGTTAGATTAGTTATTTTGATGAGACCCTTAAAACCCCTCTATCTTAATATTAAGTTGGAAATGGAGAATACATTAGGGAATGGATTCTTCATTGCCTTCCATCATTATAGGATCATCTAACGTCCCTTAATGTGGGTACCTGGCTGCAGACATGTAGGAGCTACCCATATTAAAGACATTACTTGAAACTATCACATATATAGATATCATGGGGTGCCTAAGCTGGTATATACCAAGAAACTAACATGTGAGGTATATATTTGGTGAAACATACCTGTGTGAATGATGGGCTTAACTTAACTAGGGAAGTATTCCAAGAAACTAACATGTGAGGAGTATGTACCCTAGAGGCAAAATGATTGGAACTTGCTTATGAAGCAATAGACAAAGAGTTGTCTTCTTACTGTGGGTTAGAAGTCAAGAAACTAACATGTGAGGCTTCTAGGTCATAGTGGGACCCCAATCCCCATTAGGAATAAGATTCCCGAATTCCATTAGAGGGTGTATGGAATTTGATAAAATAGTGGGAGGTACCATATGATTAAAGACCCGATCATTATGGATTAAAAATGAAATCTAATTCTCTAATTTTATATGTAGTTCATAGAAATGGCTCATCTCAACCCGCTATCCAAAATATTGGACATCAACCGTTTGACTGGACCAAACTATCTTGATTGGCTGAGGAACTTAAAAATAGTTTTAACTTCCGAAAAGATTACCTACACACTTGATGGCACACTTCCTGAGGCACTGGCTGAGACTGCAACTCAGCAAGAGAGAGACGCTTTTCAGAAGCGCATGGACGACGATTTGAAGGCAAGATGCTATATGATGGCATCCATGAGCCCTGAGCTTCAGAAGCAACATGAGTCCATGAAAAGTGCTCGCAACATCTTTCTCCACTTACAAGAGTTGTATGGGGAGCAAAGTAGGACCGCAAAGTACAATATTGTCGAGGATCTATTCAAGGCAAGGATGAATGAGGGTTCATCTGTGACTGATCACACCTTGAAAATGATCAACCATATCGAGCAGCTTGAAAAGCTTGATGTGATCATTGAAGCTGATATGTGTTCAGACATTATATTGCAGTCCCTTCCTGATTCATTTGGGCCGTTCATAATGAATTTTCATATGAACAAGCTTGAGCCCACTCTCCCCGAGCTGCACAATTTTCTCAAGATGACTGAGGAGACAATGAAGAAGGGAAAAGGTTCTTTGCTCGCATTTGATGGAGCTTCTACTTCCAAGGCCAAGCCCAAGCCTAAGGGCAAGGGCAAAGGAAAGGGTAAGAGTACCCAAGGGAAGAAGAAGAAGAACTTGAAGCCAAAGGGAGGTGTCAAGAAAGGTAATACTGACAAGGCCAAAGGAACCTGTTTTCACTGCGGCAAGGATGGGCACTGGAAACGTAACTGCCGGGAGTATCTGGATACTCTAAAGAGCCGACCTTCGGAAGGTATGGATCATGCTCTAAACTAAATGTTAGTTTTGCTTCCACTTGGGTACTTAATTCTGATGTGAATTTTGAATTCCATGCAGGATCTAGTGGGAAGTAGAAGGCTGAGTAGAAGCGGAATATCCCTACGAGTGGAGAATGGAGCAAAGTGTTGCTGTATTAGCTATGGGATTTGTTGCTTGACTCTTCCTGATGGAGTAGTTTAGAATTAATAAGCTATCTTGACATTCCAGAAGTTTTAGAAACATTATCTTTATTTCAGTTTTGCCTAAACAGTGTTTTAGTTTGATTTAATAAATGTTTTTTATGAAGAGTTCATTACTTCTGGAATTTATAGCATTTATCTTCTAAACTACCTTGCAAATATGAATTGCATGAAACATGATAGCTCTAAAATTGAATGCTAATAAACCCAAGAGAACAAGAGAAATAGTTTCTCATACTTTATGAACCTTTACTTAAAAATGTTAAGGTATAGGTGCATATACTTAAAGAAGTACAAATCTGAAACATTTGAAAAGGTTCAAAGAATTCAGATATGAAGTAAAGAAAACAAACTAGTAAAAGTATTAAGCTCTTCGATTGGATCGAGGAGGCGAATATTTAACTGGTGATCTTTCAGATCAACTTGTTCAAATAGGCATTCTATTCTAATGGACACCTCTTAGAACATCATAACTAAATGGTGTGTCAAAAGGAGGAAGAGGACCTTATTTGATATGGTCCGGTCCATGATAAGTTACAACGACCTAATATTATCCTTGTTAGGATATGCCCTAGAAATTGCCACGTACCTGTGAAACAGAGTTCAAACCAAGGCTGTCCCTTAGGACCTATATGAGATATGGAAAGGGAAGCACCAAACCTTAAACATGTTAAGGTATGGGGTTGCACTACATATGTAGAGACATATAATGCAACAAAATTGGAAATCAAGATAACTTAAATGTAGGTTTGTGTATTATCCTAAAAGGAGTTTAGGATATCATATCTATTATCCTGATTAACAAAAGGTGTTTTGTTTGTAAGTTTTCAATTTTTCTTGAAAAAGAGTTTATTCAAGAAGGAGATAACAACAGGAAAATAGAACTCAAAGAGTTGTCTAATGAGACACAAACCAACATTGATGCAACCCCTGTCCCTGTTGAGACAGAACCCATAATTGTACCATGATTGTACAAAGGGTTAGTGGGAGTACGATCATATTTTGGTCCAGTGAATGCCGTTCTACTTATTAGGGAATAATGTAGAGACGTTGTCAACAGTGAAAAATTAGTTTTTCACAAAGTTTCTTCATAAAAGATTTGGAAGAAGCATCCTATATTCTAGGAATAGAGGTCTATAGAGATAGATCTAAAGGATGCTAAGTCTCTCCCAATCAAAGTACATAGACAAGATTTTGAAAGAGTTCAAAATGCATGATTCCAAAAGGAGGTCTAATTCCTGTCAGACATGGAATCAAGTTGTCTATAACTAAAAGACCAGATATCAGTTTTGCTGTAAATGTTACGAGCAGATATCAGGCAGACCTAGATGAGGAACACTGGGAAGCAATCAAGGCTATCCTTAAGTTCTTGAGAAGAACTAAAGGACCTATCCCTTGCCTATGGAGAAAGAAACTGGAAATGGTTGGTAGAACGGATACAGATTTTCAATCTGACGATGATGATAGGAGATCAACATCGAGGTATGTTCTCACCTTAAATGGTGGAGCTGTAAATTTGAGTGCATTGCTGCATGTTTGGATGAGTAAGTTCATTGCAGAACTAGGAGTGGTTCCTGACATTGAGAAGCCTTTACTATTGTTTTTGTGACAACAATAAGGCTAGTGCTCAAGACAAGGATCCACGGTCTCATCAAAAGTCCAAACTTTAAGCGGCGATTCCAAGTGATTAGAGAGATCATTGGAAGAGATGACATATACATATAGAAGTTTAATACAACAGAGAATAAAGAAGACCCCTTCACTAAGGCTATGACCCAAGTGTATTGGATCACCATCGACAGGATATGGGTATGAGATACATGGTGGATTGGCTATAGTGCAAGTGGGAGATTGTTAGGATTATGCCCTAGAGCCAATCATGGAGATGATTGTTTAGGGATTAGGAACAATCAATTGATTTCATTAGTATATGTCACATTTATTATTGATTTAATAAAAGGGCTTATTCTATTATGTTTATATGCATCATTTATATTTACATAATATGTCCATGGAGTTAGAGTTGAGAATATGAAATTACAAAGGGTTGTAATTTTGAGACTGTAAATATATCTCTGTACTAAACTCCTAAATCATTCCTAGTTGAAGGTTCACTATGATGGACAGTAATGGACCATAGGACTAGCACTTGTTAGGTTGACTCTATAGGAGGATAGCTAGTCTCAAGCTATTTGTGTGGAGACACTACAACCAACAAGTGGGTGCCTATTATAAGAATAGGTACACTAAATGTGACCAATGATATGAGATAAACTGAATGGAGTTTTAACCTGCCTGTCAATCAGTTTCTCATTGTTATAGTGGTACAAGTAATCCTTAGACCTGAGACACCATGGTTGTCTTATACATGTAGCTTTAGAAGTTTGATAACACTAAGTGCAGATCCTATTCAGGGGTCTGTAAGGGTGTTCATTGGCCCTACTGCTATGTGTGTGAAGGCATGTGAGTGATTAACAAGGAATCCATCACTCTCAGGAAAAAGAGAATGAATGTCTCATACAGCATTCATTGAATATAACTCATTAAATCCATGGGCCCATGGTAGAATGAATATGGAAAGGAGTTTCCATAAGTTCATCATTGAGTTGATATTAATGAATGAGTATAAAGTAATTGAACTAGGGACTTGACAGACTTCCATGTCCTATTAGTTCAATTGGAGACATTGTGTTGATGGAAGGATGGAATTGTAACCTGTAAACTATAACAGAAGGGTTATTTGTAAATGACTATTCACCTCATTAAGGACCACACCATGAGCCATATGCTAGGTGTTACTCATGGTTAGTAGAAGCCCTAATTGATATAAATGAGTTATAATCAATTAGGGAATTGAAAGGAGTTTCAATTAGACCCTTAATGGAAAGTGTTCCATTGTGCACAACTTGTGCTGTTCCTACTACTTAATGATGTGAACCCAATGGGTCACACACTGATCATGCTAAGAGAGCTTGAAAGTCTATGAGAGAAAGGGCATAAGTGAATAAAAGAATTGTTCTTAAGGGGCAAATTTATATAGGATATAAATTAGAGGGGTTAAGTTGTAATTATGTATAATTACAACTCAACTCATATGAGGAATAGGATTCCTCACTAGGGCCGGCCCTATTAGTGGGCTATATATAGCCTCACATGTGATGTGATGACATCACTTGAAACATAATTCATTCTCCCTAAGGGCTGGCCGAATTTCACAAGGAGGCTCTCTCTCTCTCTCCCTCTTCTCCACCTCTAGCAACAACAAGGAAGAAGAAGGAAAGGACTTCAAGTTCAAGCTAGGTGTGGATACCGTTGGAGGCAGCACACTTGGGCTGCTCATTCACCGCTGTCCGGAGAAGACAAAGCTTGGAGCATAAAGGAGAAGACTTGAATCAACTGTAAGTAATTCTACCCTCTTCTAGTTAGGGTTTTTGTTTTGTATTAAGCATAATTAAGATTCATGGGTTTGGGAATCGTAGGAAAAATTTTAAATTCCGCCTTTGTATTTTTCCACTCTAGTTTGATTCCCAACAGTAGAGGCATATTGTGAGTGAATCCCAAGTAGATTGGAGAAAGAAGTAAGAAAGCTTGGGCGAGGAGTAGGGAGAATGAAAGGACCTACCGTTGAAACTCCATACAATGCACAGAATTCCTCCATGGTTGGGCACAGTTCTTCATAGTTGAAGCGGAACACATGAACTTGAGGATCCCAAAAATATGTAGCAGCAGTCAAGAGGTTCGTTTAAAGCCTCACATGCCTCAAGGAGAGCAATGGATCCAAGCCAAAGCACTTGAACTCAGATTTTGCTTCAGCACTCATAACTCTCAAAAACCCTCCTAAAAATTTGTCTAGAGCCTCCATAATTTCTAATGAATGAATACAAGTAGGTTTAGGAACCTCTTGGATGTGTTTTTATAGGGAAAAGGTCACAAATCCAAGTTCAAATAGGAAAAAACCCATCAGAATAGGAAGTTTCCTATTCAAAGTGGGATTTCCGCTTCGGGCTCGGGTAACCACCCAGGCCTGGGCGGCTAGCCTCCCGAGGCCTGGTGGTCACCCAAGCCACCTTGTTTTGGCTTTCTCCCTCGCTTTGTCTCGCCTTGACGCGTGATCAAACCTCCTTCCAAATGAGATATTCAACACTTTTTGAGCTTAAAATCAATCAAATTCCATCTTGAAATCAATTCCTTGAATTGATTTTATGTTCAAAAGGGTTGAATATATTTCCCCTGTGTCATGCCAACTCAAGTGACAATATGTTAAGTCACTTTCCTCTTGCACCATGCCTGTTCAATCTTGATAAATTGATCATATATCCTCATTTCAAATCTTGATTTTTCATCCTACTTGGTTGAATATATTCATCGCTTGAATGTGTTCTTCCATTTCAAAAGTGTATTCACCCTTTGAATATGCTTCTCAGTTTCAAATTCTCATTCTCTATCATACTTGGTTGAATATATTCATCACTTGAATATATTCTTCCATTTCAAAAGCATGTTCACCCATTGAATATGCTTCCTAGTTTCAGATCCTCATTATCACTTACTTGGTAAAATATATTTATCGCTTGGGTATATTTCTCCATTTCAATGGTATACTCATCACTCAAGTATACTTCTCAGATCATTTGTCACTTACTTGGTTAAGTATATCCATCACTTGGGTATATTTTTCCATTTCAATGGTATACTCATCACTTAAGTATACTTCTCAGATATTTTGTCACTTACTTGGTTAAGTATATCCATCGCTTGGGTATATTTCTCCATTTCAATGGTATGTTCATCACTTGAACATACTTCTCAGATTATTTGTCACTTACTTGGTTAAATATATTCATGACTAGAATATATTTCTCCATTTCAATGGTGTACTCATCACTTGAGTACACTTCTCTGATTATTCTCTATCTTACTTGCTTAAGTATATCCATCGCTTAGATATATTTCTCTATTTCAATGGTATGTTTATCACTTAAACATACTTGTCACTTACTTGGTTAAGTATATTCGTGACTAGAATATATTTCTCCATTTCAATGGTGTACTCATCACTTGAGTACACTTCTCAGATTATTCTTATCTTACTTGGTTAAATATATCCGTCGTTTGGATATATTTCTCCATTTCAATGGTATGCTCATCACTTGAGTGTACTTCTCAGCTTACTTGGTTAAATGTATCCATCACTTGGATACATTTCTCCATTTCAAAAGTATGTTCATCACTTGAACATACTTCTCGGTCTTTTTCAATCATTAAGTATACTCATCACTTGAGTAGATTTCTCAGCATCTTTTTCATCACTTGGGTAAATATGTTCGTGACCTGAATATATTTCTCCATTTCAAAAGTACACTCATCACTTGAATACACCTCTCAGATTATTCTTATCCTACTTGGTTAAGTATATCCATCGCTTGGGTATATTTCTCCATTTCAATGGTATGTTCATCACTTGAACATACTTCTCAGATTATTACTTGGTTAAATATATTCATCACTTGAATATATTTCTCCATTTCAATGGTATACTCATCACTTGAGTATACTTCTCAGTTCATTCTCTATCTTACTTAGTTAAATATATTCGTGACCTGAATATATTTCTCATTTTTCAAAAGTATGTTCATCACTTGAACGTACTTCTCAGTCCTTCTCAATCATTAAGTATCCTCACCACTTGAGTATACTTCTCAGATTTCATTCTCAGATTACTTGGTTAAATATATTCGTGACCTGAATATATTTCTCCATTTCAATGGTATACTCATCACTTGAGTATACTTCTCAGATATTTTGTCACTTACTTGGTTAAGTATATCCATCGCTTGGATATATTTCTCCATTTCAAAGGTATGTTCATCACTTGAACGTACCTCTCAGATTTCATTCTCATCACTTGGTCAAATATATTCGTGACTAGAATATATCTTTCCATTTCAAAAGTATGTTCATTCGTAGTGGCTTGAATATGCTTCTCTTATCAATTCTCAACCCTCAGTGGTTTAAGTATACTTATGACTTGAGTACATTTCCTTATTTCAGTCTCAGGTTTTCAACCTCCCATCATTGTTGGTATCAGTGTGTGATTTCTCCGGGCTTTTTGGCCAAAAATGGGTTGTTCTTTATCATTGGTTCACAAGTGTAACTTGTTCGCCAATGAGGGGCTTCTGTCACACCCCATTTTTGCACCACCTTACTAGGGCTCATCATTTCATGCATGTTTTTGTTTTGTTTTTTAGTCTAGTCACTTGCATTAGTTTTCTAGAGTCACAAGGACAATGGATATGAATTTTGGTTCAAATTGGAGTTGATCTTGAGGGATAATAAGAGCTTTTGTGACTTGAGGGGCATAATCGTCTTTTAAGTCCCAAACTTTTCATTTGACCTTGAAATGATCTCCAAATTGTCAATTGGAGTTCATATGGATGCATAAGAGGTATTTCTAGGTTCAATTTGGTAAGTCAATGGCTCGGGATTAAAATGGCTCGATGTAGTTCAAGTTGGTTAATTGACCCTTCCTTGGGTTAGCTCTAATTGACTCACAATTACCAACCAAATCTTTTCAAATTGACTTTCATTAGTCATCATTTTACCCTCAAAAGTGTTTCATGAAGTTCAATTTTGATATGGCCTGATGATGAGTTTAGTGTGGTTATTTACGGATTATCCTTGAAGAATTAGTGCGAATCACAGCATGAGATTTTTGGTTAAAATGAAAAGAAAATTATTTTATTAAATTAGCCATTTTTATCATGACACTAACACGTGTACGTATGTGATGAGTGTGTGTACGCACATACGATACATGTGCATGCGTGTTAGCGGTCAGTCTCCCAATTTTTATAAAAGACAATTTCCTTTTCCTATTCAGATTAGAAGTCTTTTATCATTATAAAATACCTTTTGATTATTCTCCAAGGAAACCTAGTCCAGGAAGGAAAGGGAAACTCCAGATTTCAGCTATAAATACTCTCTTAATGTCTTTAAACAAGGGGAGAGGAGAAGAGGGTTTGGAGGGAGTGAAATTCGTCATAATTCAGCAGCAGATTTTCTGAAAACCAGCAATCGTATTTTAATCATAACTTTTTCATCCGAAGTAAGTGACAAAGAGGAGGATTATTGTTGGTTTGATTCACTCTAAAGACCTGAGGAGCCACGAACAATTACAAACACAAGGGGAGCCACTTTATGCATTAATACTTGAGTGTTTGAGAGAGAATAAGGTATTCTCCTTCTCTATTCAAGCTTAAACTAGGTTTTCATATGGGTTAGGCTTATTGCATGTTAAAGGTAGCCTTTTTTATCATGTATTAACACTCTAGCTAGTTAATATACATGGAATATCTATTGTTTATCTACTGTTTAGCATGCTTTAGGGCTATCCTTTATGTTTCAATGCATAGTTATGATTCTTGTGCTCCTGTTTGTCCTTGTGCTAGGATTAGTGTCATTGCATGTTAGAGTTAGGATTTTCATCATGTTATATTGCTTTAGTTAGTTAATATGCATGATATAATTTCTGTTTAGTTTGGTTTTAGCATGATTAAAGTATGTCTTGTGAGTTTTTAAGCATATTTGTGAGTTTAGGGTTTTAGAGTCATTGTTTCGTGTTTGTTTTCATATAGCATGATAAAGTAGACTTTTTTATTGGTTTTTCTTCATGTTTGCTGTATATGTTTTTCATATGGAGTAAACATGATAGTTTTGCATGCATGTTAGTATGTTTTAGGGTTTTTATGCATGATATGGTTCTAGGAATATGTTAGGACTTATTATTGTTCGCTGTTTTTGCTATTGGCATTCTTAGTGGATGATTTTAGGCCATAATACTATTCTGTCCAGATTTGCATGCTAGTGTTTTCGCACGGTTTTGAGCACTTGTAAGGGTGCAAATAGGTGTGGTATTTGTCCTATGGCAAATAGGGCTGCTTATGTCTGAAATAGCTAATGTTTGGAGTAATTGCGCTCAGGTAAGTGGGTGTGAAGGTGCCCCAATTCACCTTTCTTCTTAACTCATTCTCTTCTCCCTATCTAAGGTTAATTTTTAATATGATCCTATGGTTTAATCAAAGGTTTCCTTCATAAATAAAATTCTGGTTTTTATTAAAGTTTCCATTTTGTGGATTTCTTTCCTAAAATCAAACTTTCTATCATATTCAACTCTTTTGATTCAAATAAGGAAACCTAGGGTTTTTACCATAGGTTTATATTAGGATTCAACCCTAATTCTAATCGAACTACGTGGACTTTGATCCATGTATTTCGTTGCATGGTACGTAGGCGCTCTTCGTGAGGCTCAAGTCCGTTCTAGGATCCAAGCTGTGAACCCCGGAAATTGGGCCCACAAGGGATTGAAAGAAAATGGGTTTGAAAAAGAAAAAGGAAAGGAGTCACCACCTTATTTTTTAAAGGAAACAAGGAAAACCCTAAAAATCAGGTTGTTTTAGGAAAACAATTTGAATGACTCCATAAAAAAAGGAAAGGCAAAAACCAATCTTTTGAAAACCAAAGAAATCGGGGATTCGGAGGCTAAGTTATGACATGGGAAGGTTCTAGGCAAAGCCTATAGGCACCCATGTCACCCTTTCGGTCTCTCAGTTCATTTGGGCTAAATTAAGATCTTTCCATACAAAAATCAGCAAGTATATCATCACAAGAATTGCATGCATATCATATATTTCATTCATCCATCCATGCATAATAAGCACATAAAAACAGAAAAAGAAAAAGAAGAAAAGAAAACAAAAATAAACCTAGGATGCTTGGATCCTAGAATGGACTTGAGCTTCACGAAGAGCGCCTACGTACCATGCAACGAAATACATGGATCAAAGTCCACGTAGTTCGATTAGAACTAAGGTTAAGACTTAATACAAACCTATGGTTAAAACCCTAGGTTTCCTTATTTGATCAAAAGAGTAGAATTTGATAGAGAGTTTGATTTTAGAAAGAACTCCACAAAATGGAAACTTTAATAAAAACCAGAATTTTATTTATGAAGGAAACCTTTGATTAAACCATAGACTTGTATTAAAAATTAACCCTAAATAGGGAGAAGAGAAGGGATAAGGAAGAAAGGTGAATTGGGGCACCTTCACACCCACTTACCTGAGCGCAATTGCTCCAAACATTAGCCATTTCAGACATAAGCAGCCCTATTTGCCATAGGACAAATACCACACCTATTTGCACCCTTACAAGTGCTCAAAACCATGCAAAAACACTAACATGCAAATCTGGACAGAATAGTATTATGACCTAAAATCATCCACTAAGCATGCCAATAGCAAAAACAGCGAACAATAATAAGTCCTAACATATTCCTAGAACCATATCATGCATAAAAACCCTAAAACATACTAACATGCATGCAAAACTATCATGTTTACTCCATATGAAAAACATATACAGCAAACACGAAGAAAAACCAATAAAAAAGTCTACTTTATCATGCTATATGAAAACAAACACAAAACAATGACTCTAAAACCCTAAACTCACAAATATGCTTAAAAACATACAAAACATACTTTAATCATGCTAAAACCAAACTAAACAGAAATTATATCATGCATATTAACTAACTAAAGCAATATAACATGATGAAAATCCTAACTCTAACATGCAATGACCCTAATCCTAGCACAAGGACAAACAAGAGCACAAGAATCATAACTATGCATTAAAAACCTAAAGGACAGTCCTAAAGCATGCTAAACAGTAGATAAAAAATAGATATTCCATGTATATTAACTAGCTAGAGTGTTAATACATGATAAAAAAGTTACCTTTAACATGAAATAAGCCTAACCCATATGAAAACCTAGTTTAAGCTTGAATAGAGAAGGAGAATACCTTATTCTCTCTCAAACACTCAAGTATTAATGCATAAAGTGGCTCCCCTTGTGTTTGTAATTGTTCGTGGCTCCTCAGGTCTTTAGAGTGAATCAAACCAACACGAATCCTCCTCTTTGTCAAAGTGGTATCACAGCAAAGAGATCAAAACTCACTCAACTTTGAAAAGAAATAGAAAACAAAAAGAGAACAAGAGAAAAGAAAAGTGATTTTCGTCACTTTGCAGCAGCAGCAACTTCAATCGCATTTTTGGGTATGAAAACGTTGGATTTGGACAAAGCTTGTGAAATAGAAAGTTATAGAGAATTGAATTATCTTTCTAACAAGACGAATTTCATCAAATTCTGACTTCGGATGAAAAAGTTATGATTAAAATACGACTGCTGGTTTTCAGAAAATCTACTGCTGAATTATGACGAATTTCACTCCCTCCAAACCCTCTTCTCCTCCCCCTTGTTTAAAGACATTAAGAGAGTATTTATAGCTGAAATCTGGAGTTTCCCTTTCCTTCCTGGACTAGGTTTCCTTGGAGAATAATCAAAAGGTATTTTATAATGATAAAAGACTTCTAATCTGAATAGGAAAAGGAAATTGCCTTTTATAAAAATTGGGAGACTGACCGCTAACACGCATGCACATGTATCGTATGTGCGTACACACACTCATCACATACGTACACGTGTTAGTGTCATGATAAAAATGGCTAATTTAATAAAATAATTTTCTTTTCATTTTAACCAAAAATCTCATGCTGTGATTCGCACTAATTCTTCAAGGATAATCCGTAAATAACCACACTAAACTCATCATCAGGCCATATCAAAATTGAACTTCATGAAACACTTTTGAGGGTAAAATGATGACTAATGAAAGTCAATTTGAAAAGATTTGGTTGGTAATTGTGAGTCAATTAGAGCTAACCCAAGGAAGGGTCAATTAACCAACTTGAACTACATCGAGCCATTTTAATCCCGAGCCATTGACTTACCAAATTGAACCTAGAAATATCTCATATGCATCCATATGAACTCCAATTGACAATTTGGAGATCATTCCAAGGTCAAATGAAAAGTTTGGGACTTAAAAGACGATTATGCCCCTCAAGTCACAAAAGCTCTTATTATCCCTCAAGATCAACTCCAATTTGAACCAAAATTCATATCCATTGTCCTTGTGACTCTAGAAAACTAATGCAAGTGACTAGACTCAAAAACAAAACAAAAACATGCATGAAATGATGAGCCCTAGTAAGGTGGTGCAAAAATGGGGTGTGACAGAAGCCCCTCATTGGCGAACAAGTTACACTTGTGAACCAATGATAAAGAACAACCCATTTTTGGCCAAAAAGCCCGGAGAAATCACACACTGATACCAACAATGATGGGAGGTTGAAAACCTGAGACTGAAATAAGGAAGTGTACTCAAGTCATGAGTATACTTAAACCACTGAGGGTTGAGAATTGATAAGAGAAGCATATTCAAGCCACTACGAATGAACATACTTTTGAAATGGAAAGATATATTCTAGTCACGAATATATTTGACCAAGTGATGAGAATGAAATCTGAGAGGTACGTTCAAGTGATGAACATACCTTTGAAATGGAGAAATATATCCAAGCGATGGATATACTTAACCAAGTAAGTGACAAAATATCTGAGAAGTATACTCAAGTGATGAGTATACCATTGAAATGGAGAAATATATTCAGGTCACGAATATATTTAACCAAGTAATCTGAGAATGAAATCTGAGAAGTATACTCAAGTGGTGAGGATACTTAATGATTGAGAAGGACTGAGAAGTACGTTCAAGTGATGAACATACTTTTGAAAAATGAGAAATATATTCAGGTCACGAATATATTTAACTAAGTAAGATAGAGAATGAACTGAGAAGTATACCCAAGTGATGAGTATACCATTGAAATGGAGAAATATATTCAAGTGATGAATATATTTAACCAAGTAATAATCTGAGAAGTATGTTCAAGTGATGAACATACCATTGAAATGGAGAAATATACCCAAGCGATGGATATACTTAACCAAGTAGGATAAGAATAATCTGAGAGGTGTATTCAAGTGATGAGTGTACTTTTGAAATGGAGAAATATATTCAGGTCACGAACATATTTACCCAAGTGATGAAAAAGATGCTGAGAAATATACTCAAGTGATGAGTATACTTAATGATTGAAAAAGACTGAGAAATACGTTCAAGTGATGAACATACTTTTGAAATGGAGAAATGTATCCAAGTGATGGATATATTTAACCAAGTAAGCTGAGAAGTACACTCAAGTGATGAGCATACCATTGAAATAGAGAAATATATCCAAACGACGGATATATTTAACCAAGTAAGATAAGAATAATCTGAGAAGTGTACTCAAGTGATGAGTACACCATTGAAATGGAGAAATATATTCTAGTCACGAATATACTTAACCAAGTAAGTGACAAGTATGTTTAAGTGATAAACATACCATTGAAATAGAGAAATATATCCAAGCGATGGATATACTTAACCAAGTAAGTGACAAGTATGTTTAAGTGATAAACATACCATTGAAATAGAGAAATATATCCAAGCGATGGATATACTTAAGCAAGTAAGATAGAGAATAATCTGAGAAGTGTACTCAAGTGATGAGTACACCATTGAAATGGAGAAATATATTCTAGTCATGAATATATTTAACCAAGTAAGTGACAAATAATCTGAGAAGTATGTTCAAGTGATGAACATACCATTGAAATGGAGAAATATACCCAAGCGATGGATATACTTAACCAAGTAAGTGGCAAAATATCTGAGAAGTGTACTCAAGTGATGAGTATACCATTGAAATGGAAAAATATACCCAAGTGATGGATATACTTAACCAAGTAAGTGACAAATGATCTGAGAAGTATACTCGAGTGATGAGTATACCATTGAAATGGAGAAATATACCCAAGCGATGAATATATTTTACCAAGTAAGTGATAATGAGGATCTGAAACGAGGAAGCATATTCAATGGGTGAACATGCTTTTGAAATGGAAGAATATATTCAAGTGATGAATATATTCAACCAAGTATGATAGAGAATGAGAATTTGAAACTGAGAAGCATATTCAAAGGGTGAATACACTTTTGAAATGGAAGAACACATTCAAGCGATGAATATATTCAACCAAGTAGGATGAAAAATCAAGATTTGAAATGAGGATATATGATCAATTTATCAAGATTGAACAGGCATGGTGCAAGAGGAAAGTGACTTAACACATTGTCACTTGAGTTGGCATGACACAGGGGAAATATATTCAACCCTTTTGAACATAAAATCAATTCAAGGAATTGATTTCAGGATGGAATTTGATTGATTTTAAGCTCAAAAAGTGTTGAATATCTCATTTGGAAGGAGGTTTGATCACGCGTCAAGGCAAGACAAAGCGAGAAGCAAAACCAAAACAAAGTGGCTTGGGTGACCACCAGGCCTCGGGAGGCTAGCCGCCCAGGCCTGGGTGGTTACCCGAGCCCGAAGCGGAAATCCCACTTTGAATAGGAAACTTCCTATTCTGATGGGTTTTTTCCTATTTGAACTTGGATTTGTGACCTTTTCCCTATAAAAACACATCCAAGAGGTTCCTAAACCTACTTGTATTCATTCATTAGAAATTATGGAGGCTCTAGAAAAATTTTTAGGAGGGTTTTTGAGAGTTATGAGTGCTGAAGCAAAATCTGAGTTCAAGTGCTTTGGCTTGGATCCATTGCTCTCCTTGAGGCATGTGAGGCTTTAAACGAACCTCTTGACTGCTGCTACATATTTTTGGGATCCTCAAGTTCATGTGTTCCGCTTCAACTATGAAGAACTGTGCCCAACCATGGAGGAATTCTGTGCATTGTATGGAGTTTCAACGGTAGGTCCTTTCATTCTCCCTACTCCTCGCCCAAGCTTTCTTACTTCTTTCTCCAATCTACTTGGGATTCACTCACAATATGCCTCTACGTTTGTAAAGGACCATATGGTAGACTTGATGAAATTGGCAACCTCTTTTTTAGCTTGTGATAGTAAAGGTATTCTGAATTTTACCTTTCCTATTAAGCATGCTCTTGCCTTTTGCCTCATTGGTCGTTTCCTTATTTCAACTGGTACTCCACATGTTCCCATACAAATTTGTGACTTGATTCCTCTCCTTGCCAAGGGCTATAACTTGATTCCCATGGTGCTAGCTGAAACCCTGAATAGTTTGGATAAAGTCCATGAGGACCCAAAGGTTCCTTTAGGAGGTAGCCCCATTCTACTGCAAATGTGGTTGCTTGAAAGACTGAATTTCTTGTCACCAGTTGCCATTACACCATACAAGCCCCAGCATTACTGCCTTCGCCGCATTGAACTACCTGGGCAATTTTCATTGAGAGATTGGCTAGGTTACTTCCAAACCCTTTCTTGGAGGAGTGTCAAGTGGTTTGTATTCATATGGGGCTGCAGTGACCAGGTGCTTCTGCGGACTTCTGGATGCGCCATGGTGAGACTCATAGGACTGAGGTCTACTTCCTTCTATTGACCTTCAAGGGTTCTGCGTCAGATGGGCGCCATGCAAACCATACCCACTTCCTTGAAAGGTGACTATCCTGTGGTGCCTGCGGGTCTTTGTGTAGTGACTTGGGTGAAGGACCGATGGCCTAGAAAGCAGACACTGACTCAAGTGACAAATACTGATGGTCCGTATATGATGAGCCCCGAGTATAAGGAATGGTTGAAAAGCAATTTAGGTGAGAGAGAGACTACTCGAAGAGAAAGGATTTTTGGACTTATCAAGAACAATGAACTTGGATCTTGCAGAGAAGATATTATGGAAGCAGTGACAGCAGCTTATGAACATGACTTGAGGAAGAAAAGAAGACATGAAAGAGAGAAGAAGAAAGCTGAGGAGCGAGCTACAAAGAAGCCCAAGAAAAACTGAAGACTCAATAGAATAGGATATTTATGGCATATTTATAGTTCTTTTACTTAATACCAATGAATTGCTATGTCAATCAATTTTAGTTTTGAATAAATTGCCAATAATAAATCAAATTTGGGATTTTCTTGTTTGATTTAGACCGCACCCAAGGTAACTTTATGGGTTGCCTACGTATCTCCATGGTTTTTTTTTCTTCTTTTTTTTTTTTGTTTTTTTTTTTTTTGTTTTTGAATGGAGAATCAGGTCTTACGTAGTTCTTATGCCTTAACTTTTGCCTAGGCCGCCCTTACGGGTTTTCAACCTAGCAGGCTTCAAACATGATATTTCTTCAATTGATCCAAATTAGTTGGACGAGCGAACTCAATTCCATCTAAATCCATGAGGGGAACAACCCCTGCTGGCAATATCTCTTTGATAATGTATGGCCCACCCCAACTTGGCTTGAATTTTCCCCGCGGATCGAACACTGGAGCTCTGATTTCTTTCAGCACTACATCCCCTTTCTTTAGACCTCGATCTTTGACATGCTTGTTGAATGCTCTGGCAACTCTCCGTTGATACCCCTGAACATGATACAGCGCCCTTAAACGCCTTTCATCCAGCAAAGCTAACTCATCATAGCGGCTCTTAACCCAGTCCACTTCTGTTATCTGGCTCTCCACGGCAACTCTTAGTGAAGGAATTTCCAATTCAACTGGCAACACGGCCTCCATTCCATAAACTAGAGAATAAGGGGTAGCCCCTGTTGACGACCTTATTGATGTTCTGTAACCCCATAGAGCCAATGGCAACTTCTCATGCCAGTCTGTGTGTGAGTCCGCAGTCTTCTGTAGTATCTTCTTGATGTTCTTGTTAGCTGCTTCCACCGCTCCATTAGTCTGAGGACGGTATGGTGACGACAGATGGTGGGCTATGCCATACTTTTGCAAGAGCTCATGGGTTTCTTTCTGAAAGTGCTGGCCATTGTCTGAGATAACTTCATGCGGTACCCCATATCGATAGATGATGCTGTGCTGTATGAACTGTGCTACCTTCTTGGAATTCAAGGTCTTGAAGGATGCTGCTTCCACCCATTTAGTGAAGTAATCGATGGCAACCAGGATGTATTCATGCCCATTTGACGCCTTTGGCTTGATCTGTCCGATGATATCTATCCCCCATACCGCGAACGGCCATGGTGACGACATACTTGTTAAAGGCATAGAAGGCAAATGTTGTCCACTAGCGAACAGTTGGCATTTGTGGCACTTCTTGACATGTGCGTGGCAATCTCTTTCCATGGTAGACCAGTAATAGCCTAACCTCATGATTTTCTTAGCTAACATATAGCCATTCATATGCGGAGCCCCTGTCCCTTCATGGATTTCTTTAATCAGATGCTCGGCTTCCTCCTCGGTGACACACAGCAGGTGGATCCCGTCGTATGATCTCCGATATAGCTTTCCTCCACAAAGTACATAGTGACTCGCCAACCGCCTTAGGGTTTTTCTATCGATACGAGATGCTCCTTCTGGGTATTCCCTTTCTTCAATGAACTTCTTTATGTCATGGAACCACGGACGGCCATCATTTACCTCTCCTCCTCGGATTGCACAACAATACACAGGCTTGTCTCGGCATTATATCACCAACGGCTTCACATTTCCCCCTTCAGGTATCTCCACCATGGATGCTAGGGTCGCCAAGGCATCGGCGAACTGGTTCTTGTTCCTTGAAAGGTAGTTAAATTCTATCTCTGAGAACTCCTTGGTTAGAGCTTCCAGGTAGGCATGGTAGGGTAGCAGCTTCTCATCTCGAGTTTTCCATTCCCCTTTTATCTGACAAATGATTAGCGCCGAGTCCCCGAACACTTCTAATTCTTTGATCCCCAATTCAAGTGCCGCTTCCAGTGCTAGGATACAGGCCTCATACTCAGCAATGTTGTTGGTGGCTTCGAACCCTAACTTGACCGCCAACGGTGTAAATGCCTCTTCGGGTGAGACCAGCAGGACTCCTATCCCATAACCTTTCTTATTGGCTGCCCCATCGAAGTATACTCTCCAAGTTTTTCTACCAATCTCTAGCACGTCCTCATCTGGGAATTGATCGTTGAACGGAGCGGATGATGACACCGGACAGCTGGCTAGGTAGTCTGCGATGACGCTTCCCTTGATAGACTTCTGATTCACGTACTTGATGTCGAATTCATTGAGGAGAATTGACCATCGAGCAGTTCTGAATGACAATACTGGCCTTTCTACCAGGTACTTCAACGGGTCCATGCGACTTATCAAGAACACTTCGAAGGACATCATGTAGTGCCGGAGTTTCTGCGTCGCCCATACTAGTGCCACACAAGCCTTTTCAATTGCATTGTACTTCACTTCATAGTCTGTCATTTTCTTGCTTAAGTAATAAATGGCATTTTCCTTTGTAGACCCTTCAAGATATTGAGCTAACATAGCTCCCGTCGCGGTTTCGGTGACCGTTAAGTATAACAAAAGTGGCGCACCTTGCCGTGGGGGAACTAAGATTGGAGGATTGCTCAAGTATCTCTTAATGGTCTCAAAGGCCTCTTGGCATTCTTCGTTCCATACTTTTGGCACACCTTTCTTAAGCAATTTGAAGATTGGTTCGCAAACCATGGTCAAGTTGGCAATGAATCGGCTTATGTATTGAACTCTTCCCAGAAAACCCCGGATCTGCTTCTCAGTGCTAGGCGGCTCCATCTCCACAATAGCTTTTATCTTCCCTGGGTCCACTTCGATACCTCTCTGAGTGATCATAAACCCCAATAACTTGCCTGCAGTGACACCAAAAGCGCACTTCTGTGGGTTGAGACGGAGATTGTACTTTTTTGCTCGCTCTAGGAATTTCTCTAGTGCCTTGAAATGCCCTTCTCTATCCACGGACTTTACGATCATATCATCGACATAAACCTCGACTTCCTTATGGATCATATCATGCAATAAGGTCGTAGCTGCTCTTTGGTAAGTAGCCCCAGCGTTTCTTAAGCCAAAAGGCATTACCTTGTAACAGTACGTTCCCCATTGCGTGATAAAGGCTATTTTCTCCATGTCTTGAGGCGCCATCTTTATCTGGTTATACCCGGAGAATCCGTCCATGAAGGAGAGGAGTGCATGTCCCACTGTACTATCCACCAACACGTCGATATGGGGTAAAGGAAAGTCATCCTTAGGGCTCGCGGCGTTGAGATCTCGGAAATCGACACACATCCTTACTTTCCCATCTTTTTTAGGCACAGGCACTATATTCGACAACCACTCGGGGTACTCCACAACTTGGAGGAAACCCGCGTCTAGTTATTTAGTTACCTCTTCTTTTACTTTTAGAGCCCATTCTGGTTTTAATCTTCTGAGTTTCTGCTTTACCGGCTTCTTTAGGGAATTAGTGGGGATATAGTGTTGCACAATATCGGGGTCGATGCCAGGCATGTCTTCATAAGACCATGCAAAAGCCATAATGTTGGCTTTCAAGAGGGAGATCATCTTTTCTTTTTCAACGGGGGAGAGGGTTTTCCCAATTTTAACTATTCTTGGCAATTCATTCGTCCCTAAGTTGATTGATTCCAATTCATCCATATTAGGTTCGGTGACGCCCCTTTTCCTTTGCTCAACGAGCTCCGGGGGGACATCGTTCCTAGGATCTATATCCATGCCATAAATATCCATAGAGGAGAGAAAAGAGACACTGCATATATAGAGAAAGAAAGCACACTTTATTGACTAGGAATAATGGGAATGACACACAAAAGAAAGAAGGAAAACAAACAAATCTGTATCAATACTATGACTCCACAAAGTGAGTAAAGTAGATACATCTTATTGAATTAGGGAAATATTACTAAACTAAGACACCTACAAGCTGCTATCAGGTAGGCCAAGGTCTTCTTCTTCATGGATCTCCGCAATGACACCACATTCAAGGTACCAATTCAGGAATGGCACGGTAGCATGGCTAATGGATGAACCCTGGAGTTCTTCAATGGTCGAGTCTTCCACGGTGAGGATCATGTCTTGGAACATTTCAGTCATAGCCCCCGCATCAAGGTTCTCTGCCCAGTCTTCCTCTTTCAAGCTTCCATATAGATCTTGGATAGAGTGGTACCAACTTGTCAAACTTTGAGGATTCGGCCCTTCTGTGAAGTATCTATCACCAAAACTTTTATCTGCCACGGCTGGGTCGGAACTTGGATAAAAAGTATATGGGATGTACTGCTTTATAGAAGAGTAATGGCGTGATGATTCATTCAGCTCTTTCTCAATGCATTGGACACAATCAAACCCAGATAGCGGTATCGCTGCTGATTCAGGTTGTATCTCACATATAGGCACACCTGCGAGTTTCAATTCATAGTCCCCTTGAAGTGTTACTATGGCTCCTTCATAAGGAAACTTCACCTTTTGATGGAGTAAAGATGGTACAGCCCCAGCAGGATGGATCCAAGGTCGGCCCAACAACAAGTTGAAACATAACGGCACATCCAACACTTGGAATTCTACCCTAAATTCAGTGGGTCCCATGATAAGAGGCAAAGTAACTACCCCTATTACTTCTCGGCGGGTGTTGTCATAAGCTCTTATGGTCTGCCCAGATGGCGTGAAATCAGTGGGTCCCAAACCCAAAACAGTGGCAGTTCGGAGAGGACATACATTCAGTGCGGACCCATTGTCGATAAGAACGGTGGGAACCCTCTTCCCCATAGTGTCAACGGTCACATAGAGAGCTTGAGAATGGCTCAGCCCGCTTTTAGGTAGGTCTACATCGGTGAACACGATGGTTGAGTTCTTGGGAGTTGGATTCACCAAATGTACCAATCCCTCGGGGGATGTGTCAACAGGCACTTGTATCTGATTCAACAGTTTCAACACGGTCTGTCTGTGCTTATGCGAGGCCATGAGCAAGCCCCAAATAGTAATGTTGGCATTGGTCTTCTTCAGCTGCCTAAGCACTTCATCCTCTTCTTCTTGCAAGCTAGGACGCCTCTGCCCTTCCAAATCTTCCAATGGATTTTCAGATTCTAGGTGGGGGGGCTTGAAATGACGACCCCCTCTGGTTATATGGTCCAACTCATCATCGCTAGCCCATATGTCATGGACTTCCTCGGAGTCATTCATCAAGTCATCCCATTCTATCATGTCGATGCTCTCCATCTCTGTCGGCAAGTCATCCCAACCTGAAGGGACTATCGGCTCATCTGATATCGGACTTGGGCTTGAGTACAGCACATAGTAATCATATTTCCCCGACGCTTCACCTAATAGGCCAACCTGAGGATCCCCTGCTTCATATCTTTCTTTCAGCTCTTGTTGGATAGATTTCTTTGGCAACAACAAAACCTTTTGGTCAATGAGGTCTTGGATGATCTTCTTTAGTATAGAACAAGCCTCGGTGTCATGGTCGGGTGCACGATGGTATTGGCAATATTGGTGAGGGGTTGATGGTCTTGGCTTTGGTGGAAGTGGCATGATAAGGCTGTTATTGCGGCAAATGGTGAAGAGACGGGTTAAGGTCATGGGGAGTGGAGTGTATTGTCTTATGGGATGGCGAGGGCGAGAGGATTCAACCCCAATGGCATTTATGGTGTTAGGTGGGGGTGTGTTGTTGTGTGATGGGAGAGGATTACGAGTGACATTTGGACGGGTTGGTGGTGAAATGACTTGATTGTCAATGAGGTCTTGGACTTGGTGGCGAAGGCGAATACAGCGATTGGTGGCATGGCCTTTGGATTGGTGGTACTTGCAGTACTCATTCTCATTGTAGCTCTTGGGTAAGGGATTTGGTGGAGGTCTTGGGTCGAGTGGCTTCAATAGGTCACGACTTATGAGCTTTTCAAGGACTCTTTCGAGTGGCATGAATAGGTCAGTGAATTGGCGAGGTGGGTTGACATCATTGAGAGAAAAGGGTTGGATTGGTTGAGTTATGGTGTTGACCTCGGCATTGTTCTTCCCAGTAAAGTTTGTCTTGCGACTCCTCACTTCCTCAGTCTTGATTGTCCCATCATTGATAGCATCTTCAACCTGCGTGCCAGCCCCAATGAGAGCTTTGAAATTTTGGAAATAGTGGGCAAATAGGTGCTTGTGATACACGGGCAGCAGGTTCTTAACCACTAACTGAATTTGGTCCTCCTCATTCGGCCTATCCGTCATTCTCGACGCCTTTTGTCTCCACCTTGTAATGTAAGCGGAGAAAGTTTCATGAGCCCCTTGCTTGGTAGTTTCTAGGTCCCTTCGAGTAACGTCCACCTCTGTGTTATACTTGTAGTGCTCTGAAAGCTCATTGCATATATCTTCCCAAGTCCGGGTTCTATTCTCATCCAAGGATAAGAACCATTTCAAAGCAGAAGTGGCCAAGGTTTCATGGAACATTTGAGCTAAAAGCTCGTCAGTAGCCCCTCGAGGGTGCATAGCTCGCACGTACATCTTCAAATGAGTCTTAGGGCAACCCGTCCCATCAAACTTTTCTAACTCCGGCATCTTGAATTGTAGTGGAATACGAGCCGTTGGAAACAGGGATAGAGTCCGCACATCGACCATGTCATCAGCCCTGCGAATCCCTTTTATGGTTCTCTCCAAAGCTTCTACCTTGCTAGCTAACACGGAATCACTGCTAGTACCTTTCCCCTTGGCTTCCCCTTCTAGGTTGGTGACCTCAGGTTTCGAGCTACTTTCCCCCCTTGTCTTGGTGTTCTCATTGGATTGAGGTCCCTCTTCGGTGCCAGCCCCATGAGGTATACCCGAGGAATGGGCCTTAGAGCCATTTTGTTCAAGATCCGCCATCTTCTGTTGGTTCTCTTGAGCCATTTTCAATGCGGTATCGGATGTCTCGGCGGTATGGTCAAGCTTGGCCATGATGGCTTTCAGGCAAGCCTCAAGGTCAAAGTGCCCCTCACTAGTTCTTTCGTCGGCCATGTCTGTCTGATGGGTAGACTCAACACTCACTAGACGCCCTTGTGGATTGCGGATCCAAGCCAGCACGTCTATGGATAGAAAAGTTTTAACCTTTAGCCTAAGGACTTGTCCTAAACCTCCATATTTTCCTTAATGAACTCGGTCTCTACACCATGTTCAATTAATTCATTCCTTTTATCTAATTATCTTTACAGGGGTCATGGATTAAGGGTATGTTTTAAAGAATAGGGCATAGAGTCCTTCAATTAGGTTTAATTAATCCCCTAGGACTAGCACATCACAAACATAGCTTTACATCCTATTTCCTTAATTTATTCCTCCTAACCCATGGCCTTAACGAAGGCTAGGGTTTAAAGGTCTATATTAAGGGCATAAGATATAAAGCCTCACACCACAAACACGGCATAGCATCATTACAAACAATTGTGGGTGCATAAAGGTGAGACCGTAGTGTCCTACAAGTCTGTCTATATGGACTAATGATAAGGGTAGGCTAGGGTCCTTCACTTGCTTGAGTAATCCTTATACCTAACCACATGTGGCATCAGGAACGCCGCGTGGGTCCAGCAGTACGTGATTAACTCATTTAATATACCCAAGGGCAAGCCCAAGGGTACTAGGCAAGAGAGGTTGATAGCTTTCGCCCCAACACATGGAATCAGGAAAACCAAGGTTGAGACTAGGCCGATCGTTGGCAAGGATACATCGAGGGACATCGATCCTAACATGCAAGAGTTTGCGCACACAATGCAATAAATGAAAGCACACAATCAAGCGGATGCAATGTGATTGATTTTAATTAAACATAAGAAATTAACCTAGCCCATTTAAACTTTATAGAGTCTAGCCCACAAATCCCCAGTGGAGTCGCCAAACTGTGAACCCCGGAAATTGGGCCCACAAGGGATTGAAAGAAAATGGGTTTGAAAAAGAAAAAGGAAAGGAGTCGCCACCTTATTTTTTAAAGGAAACAAGGAAAACCCTAAAAATCAGGTTGTTTTAGGAAAACAATTTGAATGACTCCATAAAAAAAGGAAAGGCAAAAACCAATCTTTTGAAAACCAAAGAAATCGGGGATTCGGAGGCTAAGTTATGACATGGGAAGGTTCTAGGCAAAGCCTATAGGCACCCATGTCACCCTTTCGGTCTCTCAGTTCATTTGGGCTAAATTAAGATCTTTCCATACAAAAATCAGCAAGTATATCATCACAAGAATTGCATGCATATCATATATTTCATTCATCCATCCATGCATAATAAGCACATAAAAACAGAAAAAGAAAAAGAAGAAAAGAAAACAAAAATAAACCTAGGATGCTTGGATCCTAGAACGGACTTGAGCCTCACGAAGAGCGCCTACGTACCATGCAACGAAATACATGGATCAAAGTCCACGTAGTTCGATTAGAACTAAGGTTAAGACTTAATACAAACCTATGGTTAAAACCCTAGGTTTCCTTATTTGATCAAAAGAGTAGAATTTGATAGAGAGTTTGATTTTAGAAAGAACTCCACAAAATGGAAACTTTAATAAAAACCAGAATTTTATTTATGAAGGAAACCTTTGATTAAACCATAGACTTGTATTAAAAATTAACCCTAAATAGGGAGAAGAGAAGGGATAAGGAAGAAAGGTGAATTGGGGCACCTTCACACCCACTTACCTGAGCGCAATTGCTCCAAACATTAGCCATTTCAGACATAAGCAGCCCTATTTGCCATAGGACAAATACCACACCTATTTGCACCCTTACAAGTGCTCAAAACCATGCAAAAACACTAACATGCAAATCTGGACAGAATAGTATTATGACCTAAAATCATCCACTAAGCATGCCAATAGCAAAAACAGCGAACAATAATAAGTCCTAACATATTCCTAGAACCATATCATGCATAAAAACCCTAAAACATACTAACATGCATGCAAAACTATCATGTTTACTCCATATCAAAAACATATACAGCAAACACGAAGAAAAACCAATAAAAAAGTCTACTTTATCATGCTATATGAAAACAAACACAAAACAATGACTCTAAAACCCTAAACTCACAAATATGCTTAAAAACATACAAAACATACTTTAATCATGCTAAAACCAAACTAAACAGAAATTATATCATGCATATTAACTAACTAAAGCAATATAACATGATGAAAATCCTAACTCTAACATGCAATGACCCTAATCCTAGCACAAGGACAAACAGGAGCACAAGAATCATAACTATGCATTAAAAACCTAAAGGACAGCCCTAAAGCATGCTAAACAGTAGATAAAAAATAGATATTCCATGTATATTAACTAGCTAGAGTGTTAATACATGATAAAAAAGTTACCTTTAACATGCAATAAGCCTAACCCATATGAAAACCTAGTTTAAGCTTGAATAGAGAAGGAGAATACCTTATTCTCTCTCAAACACTCAAGTATTAATGCATAAAGTGGCTCCCCTTGTGTTTGTAATTGTTCGTGGCTCCTCAGGTCTTTAGAGTGAATCAAACCAACACGAATCCTCCTCTTTGTCAAAGTGGTATCACAGCAAAGAGATCAAAACTCACTCAACTTTGAAAAGAAATAGAAAACAAAAAGAGAACAAGAGAAAAGAAAAGTGATTTTCGTCACTTTGCAGCAGCAGCAACTTCAATCGCGTTTTTGGGTATGAAAACGTTGGATTTGGACAAAGCTTGTGAAATACAAAGTTGTAGAGAATTGAATTAGCTTTCTAACAAGACCAATTTCATCAAATTCTGACTTCGGATGAAAAAGTTATGATTAAAATACGACTGCTGGTTTTCAGAAAATCTACTGCTAAATTATGACGAATTTCACTCCCTCCAAACCCTCTTCTCCTCCCCCTTGTTTAAAGACATTAAGAGAGTATTTATAGCTGAAATCTGGAGTTTCCCTTTCCTTCCTGGACTAGGTTTCCTTGGAGAATAATCAAAAGGTATTTTATAATGATAAAAGACTTCTAATCTGAATAGGAAAAGGAAATTGTCTTTTATAAAAATTGGGAGACTGACCGCTAACACGCATGCACATGTATCGTATGTGCGTACACACACTCATCACATACGTACACGTGTTAGTGTCATGATAAAAATGGCTAATTTAATAAAATAATTTTCTTTTCATTTTAACCAAAAATCTCATGCTGTGATTCGCACTAATTCTTCAAGGATAATCCGTAAATAACCACACTAAACTCATCATCAGGCCATATCAAAATTGAACTTCATGAAACACTTTTGAGGGTAAAATGATGACTAATGAAAGTCAATTTGAAAAGATTTGGTTGGTAATTGTGAGTCAATTAGAGCTAACCCAAGGAAGGGTCAATTAACCAACTTGAACTACATCGAGCCATTTTAATCCCGAGCCATTGACTTACCAAATTGAACCTAGAAATATCTCATATGCATCCATATGAACTCCAATTGACAATTTGGAGATCATTCCAAGGTCAAATGAAGAGTTTGGGACTTAAAAGACGATTATGCCCCTCAAGTCACAAAAGCTCTTATTATCCCTCAAGATCAACTCCAATTTGAACCAAAATTCATATCCATTGTCCTTGTGACTCTAGAAAACTAATGCAAGTGACTAGACTCAAAAACAAAACAAAAACATGCATGAAATGATGAGCCCTAGTAAGGTGGTGCAAAAATGGGGTGTGACACAAGCATCCTAGGTTTATTTATGTTTTCTTTTCTTCTTTCTTTTTTCTGTTTTTATTTGCTTATTATGCATGGATGGATGAATGAAATATATGATATGCATACAATTCTTGTGATGATATACTTGCTGATTTTTGTATGGGAAAGATCTTAATTTAGCCCAAATGAACTGAGAGACCGAAAGGGTGACATGGGTGCCTATAGGCTTTGCTTAGAACCTTCCCATGTCATAACTTAGCCTCCGAATCCCCGATTTCTTTGGTTTTCAAAAGATTGGTTTTTGCCTTTCCTTTTTTTATGGAGTCATTCAAATTGTTTTCCTAAAACAACCTGATTTTTAGGGTTTTCCTTGTTTCCTTTAAAAAATAAGGTGGCGACTCCTTTCCTTTTTTCTTTTTCAAACCCATTTTCTTTCAATCCCTTGTGGGCCCAATTTCCGGGGTTCACAGGTGGGACACCACCAATACATTCCACTTTGGCTTCGGGGAGATAACACTAACCCCCAAGGACTTCACCATGATCACGGGCTTAAGCATTAAAGGCAAAAGCTTGGAATTCTATGAGGAGGCTCACACGGATGAGGATTATCTCCTAGCTTACCTTGGGATGGAAGTTGAGGTAATCAAGAAAGCAGTGCGACGCACTTGGCTTTTCAACAAGTTTGCCAAACAAAGGGAGAGCGAGGGTGCGAGCCCCGATTGTATTACAATGGCATTCCTTCTGTACATGATCTCATGCACATTCTTTGCTGGGACGGGCGACCTAGCCCCTTTGGGTCTTCTTGCAAGCATGGAGGATGTTGACAAGATCAGGAAGTTCAACTGGGGAGGGGCTGCTCTAGTCACCATGTATCGCACAATGTGTGACATGTCACGCGGTGTGACCAAGGACTTCGGCGGGATGCCCTTTGTTTGGGAGGTAATGCTACTTCCTTTTCATTTCTTTTTATTTTTTCCTTATATTATCTTTTCTTTTTGACTCTTTTCTCAACTTTTGACAGGTTTGGTGCTATGAGTACCTCAACCTATGTCGCCCATCCCTCGCTGAGGAAACCATTGAATGGCCTACCCTCAAGAATTACTCTCCTAGTTATGTGTCCATCCGGGCGGCGAATCGTCATGATTACGCCTTTGCTAGAGCTCACCTAGCAAGCCTCACTGCTGATATGGTGAAATTCTTTCCCTATTCTTTTCCTTTTCTTTCTACTCCCAAATTTCTCATTTTGGATTTTTGGACAGATTGAATGGAATCCATGGAAGATATGGGTACCAATGCTACCCAAGCGATGCATTCCTAGCTTGATGTTGATGGGCAAGAGGGTGCTCTTGGAAGGCCCCGTGGGTAGGTACTAGTACCTAGGGGAGCGTGTCTTACGCCAAGTCATGGGTGATGTGAATGCCGCCATGGTTCCAATGCCTCCACCACTTAACATGAGGCATGCTAACTTAATGGAAGGGGAGGAGTTGTGGGATGCCTTGAGAGGCTGGGATGCGAAGGAGTTCACTTCTCCTGACATTGCATATGACACTTTCTGTCTCCAATATCTGATGAGGCCTAGGGTGACAGGCCTTCCTCCTTAGGGGGTAAGTCTTTAACATTCTCCTAGCCTTTTCTTTTGGTAGAGACTCTATTTAATAGGTGAACACTTACAGGGTCAACGAGCACGAGGGCATAGCTCAACAGTGGGCTCAGGAGTGGTTCCTGGCTCTGAGGAAGATGAGATGGAGGGGGATAGGTCACTACCCTTGCCTCAGCCGAATTGGTTCATTGATTTGTGCAGTGGGTCAGACTTTGTCAAGACCGCCATCACTCATCCTGCATTTGATGAATCTCCTAGGATCGACCCAAATCGAGAACAGGTGAGTTCTCTTTATGGGTATTTCTTTCTTTTTTGAACATTACCTTCAATTTTATCCTTATTGATTATCCTAGGTGCCTGCGGCATATGCCCAAGAGTTCATCGACCTTAGTGAGGGCTTGAGGCGTGACCTTGTGAGGATGAGCCTAGCCAAATCTATGGCAGAAGCTCGTTTGGATGTCATGGTAAGTGTTCAACCCATTTTAAAGTTCCCATATGTGGTTTTCAACCAACCTTATTCTCATACTTAGCCTCTTTGTAATGGATTCTGTATATGCAGCCACTACCAGCAATGCGCCCTCCTAGAGCACCTCGTGGGGGTCGTGATGGAGCTGGGCCGAGCCGCAAAAGAAGCTTTGGGAACCGCTGAGTTCATTTACTTTCTTGTTGGGCTTGTAGAAACAATGAGACAATGGCTATCTTTTTCATTTCATGCTTGTGTTTTGTACTTGCCACCTAAAACCAAACTTTCTTATCCCTTATTATGGATACTTGTTGTGCTTGTTTGAATCTATCATGATGATGTTATGGTGCCTTTCTCATGAAAATTTGAGTCAATGTGAGTTCATAGGAGTGAAAATGGCCTAAAAAGGCCACCCGAACGCGAAAATAGGCAAAACCAGGCGAAACAAGGCAAAACAAGGCGGGGGCCTCGGGTGACCATCTGGCCCCGGACGGTTAGCCGTCTGGGCCTAGACCGTCCAGCCCCGGACGGTTACCCGAGGTCGATGCGCTTTTTCACGATTTTTCAGGAATTTTGCGATTTTGACGGTTCTACTCCCTTTAGGACTCGAATTTGTGACCCTTTCCCTATAAAAACACATGAGGGGAGCCTTCTAACTCACCTATTTTCATTGACAATAATTATGGAAGCCTTAGATGGGTTCTTAAGAGGGTTTTTGGCAGTCATGGCTGCTAAAGACAAAACTGAGTTTAAGCGCTTCGGCTTGGAACCATTGCTCTCCATAAGGCACATGAAGCTCGAAACGACTCTTCTCACCGCTGCTACATACTTCTGGGATCCTCAAATCCATGTCATTCGGTTTAAGCATGAAGAATTATGCCCAACCATGGAGGAATTCTGTGCTTTATTTGGAGTTTCGCCCGCAGGGCCATTCATTCTTCCTACACCTCGCTCTGATTACCTTGCTTCCTTCTCGGATTTTCTTGGCATTCCTCAAAGGGACGCAATGATCTTTGTCAAGGACCATATAGTGGACTTGATGAAGTTAGCAACCTCATTCTTGGCTCATGGTAGCGAAGGTACTCTGACTTTTACCCCTCAAATTCAGCGTGCACTCGCTTTCTGTTTAATTGGTCGCTTTCTCATCTCCACCGGCACTCTTCTAGCCCCTGTTCAAATATGTGAGTTGGTTACCCCTCTTCTCAAGCGACATAATATCATTCCCTTGGTATTAGCTGAAACCTTGAATGGTTTAGATAAAATTCATGGCAACCCCAAAGCGCCTTTAGAAGGTAGCCCCTTTTTACTGCAAATGTGGCTACTCGAGCGCTTGAATTTTCTATCTCCCACCACTATCAATCCATACAAGCCCCAGCACTTCTGTCTGCGCCGAGTTGAACTCCCTGGGCCATTCTCTTTAAGAGATTGGTTGGGTTATTTCCAAACGCTGTCATGGCGAAACATCAAATGGTACGTCTTCACATGGGGTTGTAAAGAGCAGGTACTTTTTCGAACCTTGGGGTGTGCTTTTGTCAAACTCATAGGACTGAGATCAACTTCCTTTTATTGGACTTCGAGAATTCTTCGCCAGATGGGCGCCATGCAAACCATACCGTCCTTAACAGGACCTTGTTGCTCTATGGAACCTATCAGTCCTACTATAATCAAGTGGGCGAGGACTCGCTGGCCTACAGACCTGAAATTGACTCGGATTGCCAACACTGAAGGACCTTTCGAGATGAGTAAAGAATACAAGCAATGGTTGAAGGATGATTTGGGCGAAAGGGAGACTTCTTGTCGAGAAAGAATTTATGACCTTATCAAGGACACGAGACTTGGACTTTGCAGGGAAGACATTCTTGAAGCAGTGGAGGCATCCCACGACCATGACTTGCGAAAGAAAAGAAGACTTGATAGAGAGAGATAGAAGACAAACAAAATGACTCTGAAGAAACTCAAGAGGACTTAAAGACTCAAGGAATAGAATATCTATGGCATGTCGATAGTTCTTTTACTTAACACCAATAAATTGTTATGTCAAACAATTAGTTTCAAATGAATTGCCAATAATAATCTAATTTCGAGATTTCTGTGATTGTGTTGTGTGGACCGCACCCAATGTAACTTTATGGGCTGCCTACGTATCCCCGTTTTCTTTTTTTTTCTTTTTTCTTTTTTCTTTTTTTTTTTCTCTTTTTTTTTTCTTTTTTTTTTCTTTTCTCTCTTTTTTTTCTTTTGGGGAATCAGGTCCTCGTAGTTTAAATGCCTTAACTTTTGCCTAGGCCGCCTTTACAGGTTTTCAACCTAGCAGGCCTACTTATACATAATACTTCTTTAATTGATCCAAATTGGTAAGACGAGCGAACTCGATCCCATCCACATCCATAAGTCGAACAGCCCCTGCTGGCAATATCTCCTTGATGACGTATGGTCCTCCCCAACTTGGTTTGAACTTTCCTCGTGGATCGAAAATTGGAGCTCGGATCTCTTTCAACACTAAATCTCCTTTCTTCAAGCCTCTGTCTTTGACATGTTTGTTGAATGCCCTTGTGACTCTTCTCTGGTATCCTTGCACATGGTAGAGAGCCCTCAATCGCCTTTCATCTAGCAATGCCAACTCATCATAACGACTTTTGATCCAGTCCACCTCTGCTAGCTGACTTTCCACTGCAACCCTTAACGAAGGAACTTCCAATTCCATTGGCGGAACAGCCTCCATCCCATACACTAGAGCATACGGCGTAGCCCCTGTTGACAATCTGACTGACGTTCTGTACCCCCATAATGCCAATGGTAGTTTCTCATGCCAATCAGTGTACTTGTCAGCCATTTTCTGTAATATCTTCTTGATGTTCTTGTTGGCGGCTTCCACTGCGCCGTTTGTCTGCGGGCGATACGGGGATGACAAGTGATGAACGATCTTGTACTTCTGCAAGAGTTCTTTGGTCTCCTTCTGGAAATGCTAATCGTTATCTGAAATGACCTCATGCGGTACCCCATATCGATAGATAATGTTGAGCTGTATGAACTGCGCCACCTTTTTAGCATTCAAAACTTTGAAGGAAGCTGCTTCCACCCACTTGGTAAAGTAATCGATGGCTACCAAAATGTATTCATGACCATTGGATGCCTTCGGCTTAATCTGTCCGATGATATCTATTCCCCATACTGCAAACGGCCATGGAGTTGACATGCTTATTAGGGGCATGGAGGGCAAGTGTTGTCCGTTGGCGAACAGTTGACACTTATGGCACTTATTGACGTGGGCATAGCAATCCCTTTCCATTGTAGACCAGTAATACCCTAGTCTCATGATCTTCTTAGCCAACATGTATCCATTCATATGCGGAGCTCCCACTCCTTCATGGATTTCTTCGATGAGTTTTCTGGCTTCTTCCTTCGTGACACACAGCAAGTGGATTCCGTCGTAAGATCTCCGATACAGTTTTCCTCCACATACCACATAATGGCTTGCCAATCTTTTCAGTGTTCGCCTATCCACGCGAGATGCTTCCTCCGGATATTCTCTTTCCTCGATGAGCCTTCTTATGTCATAAAACCAAGGGTGGTTATCTGTTACCTCTCCTTCTCGAATGGAACAGCAATAAACTGGCTTCTCTCTGCATTCAATCACGAGTGCTTTCACGCTTCCCCCTTCTGGTATTTCCACCATTGACGCTAGAGTTGCTAAGGCATCGGCGAACTGATTCTTGTTTCTCGACAGGTAATTGAACTCGATCTCCGCAAACTCTTTGGTCAGTGCTTCTAAATAGGCATGATAGGGCAACAGCTTCTCATCGCAAGTCTTCCACTCCCCTTTTATCTGACAGATGATCAATACTGAATCTCCGAACACCTCTAGTTCTTTTATCCCCAATTCTAACGCAGCTTCCAATGCTAGGATGCAGGCCTCATACTCTGCTATGTTGTTGGTGGCTTCGAACCCCAATTTGACTGCTAAAGGCGTGAAGGCTTCCTCGGGCGAGACTAGTAGCACTCCTATGCCATAACCTCTTCTGTTTGCAGCTCCGTCGAAGTAGACTTTCCAAACCTTCTTCTTGATTTCCAGGATATCTTCATCGGGGAACTCATCATTGAATTGGGTTGATGACGACACAGGGCAGCTTGCCAAATGGTCTGCAATGACACTTCCTTTAACGGACTTCTGCGCCAGGTACTTTATGTCGAACTCATTGAGAAGAAGCGACCAATGAGCAGTCCTGTATGATAGGACTGGTTTTTCTAGCAAATACTTCAAAGGATCCAATCGACTTATCAACAGGACTTCGAAAGACATCATGTAATGACGGAGTTTCTGGGTGGCCCACACCAATGCTACGCAAGCCTTTTTTTCCTTTTTCGACCCTTCAAGGTATTGAGCTAACATAGCTCCTGTCGCGGTTTTAGTAACCGTTAAGTATAACAGTAATGGTTCACCTTGCCGCGGGGGAACCAAGATTGGGGGGTTACTCAGATACCTTTTAATGGTCTCAAAGGCTTCTTGACAATCCTCATTCCATTCCTTGGAAACGCCCTTCTTAAGTAGCTGGAAAATTGGCTCGCATACCGTGGTCAGATTGGCGATAAAACGACTTATGTATTGAACTCTCCCCAGAAAACCCCGAATCTGCTTTTCCGTTCTTGGTGGCTCCATCTCCGTGATAGCTTTTATCTTCCCTGGATCAACTTCAATTCCCCTCTGAGTGATCATGAAACCCAACAGCTTCCCTGCGGTGACTCCGAAGGCACACTTCTGAGGATTCAGTCGGAAGTTGTACTTCTTTACCCGTTCTAGGAATTTTTCCAACGCTGCGAAATGTCCTTCCCGGTCTACAAATTTGACTATCATGTCGTCCACATACACCTCTACTTCATTATGGATTATATCATGCAATAGGGTCGTAGCAGCTCTTTGGTAAGTAGCCCCAGCATTTCTCAAGCCAAAAGGCATTACCTTATAGCAATATGTGCCCCACTGCGTGATAAAAGCCGTCTTTTCCATGTCTCGAGGCGCCATCTTTATCTGGTTGTAACCGGAGAACCCATCTATGAAAGAAAGAAGAGCATGGCCTGCTGTGCTGTCCACCAATACATCGATATGCGGTAGAGGGAAATCATCCTTTGGGCTCGCAGCATTAAGGTCGCGGAAGTCGACACACATTCGCACTTTCCCATCTTTTTTAGGCACAGGCACTATGTTAGACAGCCACTCAGGGTACTCCACAACTTGGAGAAACCCGGCATCTAATTGTTTAGTTACCTCTTCTTTTACTTTCAAAGCCCATTCTGGTTTTAATCTTCTTAATTTTTGCTTTATAGGCTTTTTAGTGGGATTAGTGGGGATGTAATGTTGCACAATATCCGGATCGATGCCAGGCATATCCTCATAAGACCATGCGAAGGCCTCTACATTGGCTTTTAGAAGTATTACCAATTTTTCTTTTTCAGCAGGTGAGAGAGTTATCCCAATTTTAATTATCCTTGGCAATTCATCTGTCCCTAGATTGATTGATTCCAATTCATCCATGTTAGGTTCGGTAACGCCCCTTTTCCTTTGCTCGACGAGCTCCGGGGGGACGTCATTCCTAGGATCTATATCCATGCCATAGATATCCATAGAAGAAAGAAAGGAAACACTGCAAATAACGAAAAGAAACACACTTTATTGACTGAACTAACAAAACAAAACAAAGAAAAGAAAACACATGTGCCACAACTAGGGAACGACTCCTAACTCCACACGGTGGGCTAGGCGGACACACTTTATTTGAAAGGAAAGCTAAGACAAGCTACTAAGGAACCTATAAACTACTATCAGGTAAGTCGAGATCCTCGCCCTCAAGAACTTCTGCAATGGTACCCTCTTCAAGATACCAATTAAGGAGCGGCACGGCTGCATGGTGAATTGAAGAACACTCGAGATCCGATTCTTCTACAGCAAGAACCATATCTTGAAACATTGTAACCATGGCTTCTGAATCCATCTGTTCTGCCCAGTCCTCACTCTTCTCTTCCCAATGGTCATCATCGATCGCTTCATCATCAACCATTGTAGCAGTAATGGGATACCACTCAGTAAAGAATATTTCAAACCCCGGAACTCTCGCCTTGGTTGCTTTGTCAATGGATGGTTCGGGAAATCCACAGAATAGAAAGTCCTCCCCTTCCTTAACAAAGTAACCATTCAAAGTAGGTCAGTATGGCGAGATTCGGATATCTGGCACCCTTCCTTCTGCTTTTGCTTTGACCCTTTCTCTGCTTCTCTGCAACATCTCCATACGGTCCTTTTTGGAAGGCTCATACCCCAATCCGAAGGTATAGGTGATAATGCGGCTCTGAACGGATACCGGTATGCCTTGCTGACGGCGTCCTAGTCCCGTGCCTGGGAAGAAACTCATTTTCTTCATTATATTCCCCACATACAAATTGCCATGAGGGCAAAAGTCGAGAGGTATCAACGCTCTCTGTTCTGGCTCTTTCTCTATGCATTAAACATACTAGAACCCAGACAATGGTGTTCCAACGGGCTCGGGCTTGATCTCGCAAATGGGTACTCCTGACGACTTTAAGTTATAATCACCTTGAAGTGTGACGATGGCCCCTTCATAAGGGAACTTGACTTTTTGGTGCAATGAAGAAGGGACAGCCCCTGCAGGATGAATCCAAGGTCTTCCCAACAAGAGATTGAAGCACGACGGGACATCCAAGACTTGGAACTCCACTCTAAATTCTGTAGGCCCCATAATCAGCGGCAAAGTGACCAGTCCAATCACTTCCCTGCGGGTGTTATCATAGGCTCTCACTGTTTGCCCGGATGGCATGAAGTCTGGTGGATCCAACTCCAAGACGGTGGCAGTTCTAAGAGGGCATACATTAAGAGCGGAACCATTGTCGATTAGGACTGTCGGAACCCTCTTTCCCATGGTGTCGACAATGATGTACATGGCTTGTGAATGGCTAGGTCCACTTTTAGGTAGGTCTGCCTCTGAGAACACAATGGTTGAGTTCTTCGAGGTTGGATTCACCAAGTGATATTAGCATTAGTCTTTCCCAATTACCTAAGCACTTCATCCTCTTCTTCTTGCAGGTCGAGGTGGCGATTACCTTCCAAGTCCCCCAATGGGTTGTCAGATTCTAAGTGCAGAGGCTTGAAATGGCGACCCCCTCTAGTTATGTGCTCCACCTCGTCATTGCTCATCCACATATAATTAATCTCACCTACATCACCCATGAGGTCATCCCATGTGATTGTGTCGATCTCTTCCGTTTGGACTTCCTCTGGTAACTCATCCCAACCCATGGGGATTATAGGCTCATCAAGGATGGGGTCGGGGTAGAGTACATAGTAATCAAACTTTCCGGACGACTCTCCCAACAAACCCACTTTAGGATCTCCTGCCTCGAATCTTTCTTTCAATTGTTGCTGCATGGACTTCTTTGGCAATACCAAAACCTTTTGATCAATAAGGTCTTGAACTACCTTTTTCAGTATAACACAGTCCTCCGTATCATGTCCGGGCGCCTGATGGTACAAACAGAATTGGTGAGGAATCGAAGGCCTCGGCTTTGAATGGCATGGCAATATGAGCCCTTTATCACAACATTGGTGGAAAACTTGAGTCAAGGTCATGGGAAGCGGCGTGTATTTGTTGGGAATCATACAAGAGGGAAAAATAGAAGTGCGGAATATAAAAATTTTCCCTTTGATTCCACAGCCCATGAATCTAACTATGCATATACAAAATCAAACCCTAACTATGAAGAGGGTTAGAACACTTACAGAATTTTTGTCTTCTCCTTTTTGCTCCAAGCTTTGATTCCGGACAGAGGTGAATGAGCAGCCCAAGTGTGCTGCCTCCAACGGTATCCACACCTAGCTAGAGCTTCAAGTCCTTTCCACCTTTTCCTTGTTGTTGCTAGTGAAGGAGAAGAGAGGAGAGAGAGAGAGGGAGGCTGGAAAATCTGGACAGCCCCTTGGGATTTCAACTTGTGATTGATGTCACACATCATAGTGTGACTTATATAGTCCACACTAAGGGGGCCGGCCCTAAGGGGAAACCCTATTAGGGTGTGATGCAATTTCTCTAAATTGCACAATAACCCCTATAAATTATATCAAATATAAATAGGCCTCAAAGAACTATTCTTTATGCACTCATACCCTTTCTCTCATAGACTTTAAAGCTCATCTTGCATGATCAGTGTGTGACCCATTGGGTTCACATCATCAAGTAGTAGGAATAGCACGAGGTGTGCACAGTGGAACTCTTTCCATTTAGGGTCTAATTGGAACTCCTTCCAATTCCTTAATTGATTATAACTCACTTATATCAATTAGGGCTTCTACTAACCATGAATAACACCTAGCATATGGTTCATGGTGTCGTCCTTAATGAAGTGAATATGTATCTATCAAAGAACCCTTCTGTTATAGTTTATAGGTTACAATTGCATCCTTCCATTTACACAATGTCTCCAATTGAACTAATAGGACATGGAAGTCTGTCAAGTCCCTAGTTCAATTACTTTATACTCATTCATAAATATCAACTCAATGATGAACTTATGGAAACTCCTTTCCATATTCACACTGCCATGGCCATGGACTGAATGAGTTATATTATGAATGCTATATGAGACATTCTCTCTCTTTTTCCTGAGAGTAATGGATTCCTTGTTGATCACTCACATGCCTTCATACACATAGCAATAGGGCCAATGAACACCTTTACAGACCCATGAATAGAATCTGCACTTAGTGTTATCAAACTTCTAAAGCTACATGCATAAGGTAACTATGGTGTCTCAGGTCTAAGGATTACTTGTACCACTATAACATTGAGAAACTGATTGACAGGCAGGTTAAAACTCCATTCAGTTTATCTCAAATCTTTGGTCACATTCAGTGTACCTATTCTATTAACAGGCACCCACCTGTTGGTTGTAGTGTCTCCACACAAATAGCTTGAGACCAGCTATCCTCCTATAGAGTCAACCTAACAAGTGCTAGTCCTATGGTTCATTACTGTCCATCATAGTGAACCTTCAACTAGGAATGATTTAGGAGTTTAGTACAGAGATATATATACAGTCTCATAATTACAACTCTTTGTAATTCAATATTCTCAACTCTAACTCCTTGGACATATTATGTAAATATAAATGATGCATACAAACATAATAGAATAAGCCCTTTTATTAAATCAATAATAAATGTGACATACATAAATGAAATCAAATGATTGTTCCTTTATCCCTAAACAATCATCTCTATGATTGGCTCTAGGGCATAACTCTAACAATCTCCCACTTGCACTATAGCCAATCCACAATGTATCTAATACCCATTTCCTGTTTGTGGTGATCCAACTGCTCTTGGGTCATAGCTTTAGTGAAGGGATCTGCTACATTTTCTGTTGTGTGAATCTTCTGTATGCTAATATCACCTCTTCCAATGATCTCTCTAATCACATGGAATCGACGCTCAATGTATTTGGACTTTTGATGAGACCGTGGTTCCTTAGCTTGAGCAATAGCCCCGTTGTTGTCACAAAACAATGGCAAGGGCTTCTCAATGGCAGGAACTACTCCCAGTTCAGTAATGAACTTCTTTATCCAAACAGCTTCCTTTGCAGCCTCTGATGCAGCAATGTACTCAGCCTCTGTAGTGGAGTCCGCTGTAACATCCTGTTTACAGCTCCTCCAACTTACAGCTCCACCATTCAAGGTGAAAACATACCCCGATGTTGATTTCCTATCATCATCGTCAGATTGAAAATCTGAATCCGTATAACCAACCATTTCTAAATTTCTTCCTCCATAGACAAGGAATAGTTCCTTAGTTCTTCTTAAGTACTTAAGGACAGCCTTGACTGCTTCCCAGTGTTTCATACCTGGGTCTGCCTGATATCTGCTTGTAACACTTACACCAAAAGCGATATCTGGTCTTGTACATAACATGGCATACATTAGACTCCCTACTGCAGAAGCATAGGGAATCGTCCTCATGTACGCAATCTCCTCTAGAGTTTTAGGTGCCATGTTTTTAGACAACTTGATTCCATGCCTAACAGGAATTAGACCTCTTTTGGAATCTTCTAAATTGAACCTTTTCAATATTTTGTCTATGTACAATGATTGGGAGAGACCTAGCATCCTTTTAGATCTATCTCTATAGACCTTTATTCCCAGAATATAGGATGCTTCTCCTAAATCTTTCATGGAGAAATTCTGTGAAAGCCACTCTTTCACTTTTGATAACGTTTCTACTTTATTCCCGATAAGTAGAATGTCATCAACATATAGGACCAGGAAGGTAATCGCACTCCCACTAACTTTCTTGTACACACATGGTTCATCCATATTCTGTAGGAAACCAAACGATTTGATTGCCTCATCGAATCGGATGTTCCAGCTTCTAGAAGCTTGTTTGAGTCCATAAATGGACCGCTGTAGCTTGCACACTTTGTGGTCCTCACCACTGGATGTAAAACCCTTAGGTTGCTGCATATAAAGGTCTTCCTCAATGTTTCCATTAAGGAAAGCGGTCTTTACATCCATTTGCCATATCTCATAATCGTAGTGCGCAGCTATAGCTAACAAGATCCTAATGGACTTAAGCATAGCCACTGGCGAGAAGGTTTCCTCATAGTCAATACCATGTCTTTGTCAGTAACCTTTTGCCACTAGCCTAGCCTTGTAGGTCTCTAACTTTCCATCTGAGCCTATCTTCCTTTTGAAAATCCATTTGCAGCCAATAGGTACTATACCTTCTGGTGGATCAACTAAAGTCCAGACTTTGTTGGAATACATCGAGTCCATTTCAGATTTCATAGCTTCCAGCCATTTGTTTGAATCAATATCCGAAATCGCCTGTCTGTAAGTAGTAGGGTCATCTGGGTGTTCTCTATCACCAAGGAACAATTCCTCTGCATTATGGTTGAGAAATCCATATCTCTCAGGTGCAACAGATACCCTACTCGATCTACGGAGAGGTTGTGGTACATTAGTGGGTTCTGTCTCATCAGGGACAGGGGTGGGATCACTGTCGGTTTGTGTCTCATCAGACAATTCTTTGAGTTCTATTTTCCTGTTATTGCCTCCTTCTTGAATAAACTCTTTTTCAAGAAAGACTGCAAACTTACTAACAAACACCTTTTGTTCATCAGGATAATAGAAATAATATCCTAAACTCTCTTTAGGATATCCCACAAACCTACATTTAATTGATCTTAATTCTAACTTGGTTGCATCATGTGTCTTTACATATGCAGTGCAACCCCATACCTTAATATGTTTAAGGCTTGGTGCTCTCCCTTTCCATATCTCATACGGTGTCTTAGGGACAGATTTGGTTGGGACTCTGTTCAACAAGTACGCGGCAGTTTCCAGGGCATGTCCCCAGAAGGACAATGGTAAATCAGTGTAACTCATCATGGACCTAACCATATCCAATAAGGTTCTATTCCTCCTTTCTGACACACCATTATGCTGTGGTGTTCCAGGAGGTGTCCATTGAGATAGAATGCCCGCTTGAACAAGATGATCTAAAAACTCACCAGTTAAATATTCTCCTCCTCGATCCGATCGAAGAGCTTTAATACTTTTACCAGTTTGTTTCTCTACTTCATATCTGAATTCTTTAAACTTTTCAAATGCTTCAGATTTGTACTTCATTAAGTACACATACCCATACCTAGAATAATCATCGGTAAAGGTTATAAAGTAAGAGAAACCTCCACGAGCATGTATGCTCATAGGACCACATACATCACTATGTATCAATCCTAATATGTCTGCAGCTCTCTCACCGTGACCGGTGAAAGGTGACTTGGTCATTTTACCTAGTAAACAAGATTCACAAGTTGGAAAGGGCATAGAAACCAATGGACCCAATTGTCCATCCTTACACATCTTGTTAATCCTATTCTCACTGATATGACCTAGTCTCAAGTGCCAGTCATATGCGGAGTTTTCTTCATCTCTTGTTCTTTTGGGTTTGTCTGCATTCAATTTAAAACTATCATGCTCTATGCAATTAACATTTGCAATAAAGTTTAGAAAATAAAGGCCATTCACATAAACTCCAGAAGTAATGAACTCTTCATTTTTAAATAAAGAACATTTATTCTCCTCAAAAACAAACCTAAATCCTTGTTTAGATAATACTGAAATAGAAATAATGTTTCTTATAACTTCTGGAATATAAAGACAGCCTGATAATTCTAAACTACTCCCACTAGGCAAAGTCAAGCAGCAAGTCCCCACGGCTAATGCAGCAACGTTTGCTCCATTTCCCACTCGTAGGGTTACTTCTCCTTTACTCAGCCTTCTGCTTCCCACTAGGTCCTGCATGGAATTACAAATATGAGAACTCGCACCAGAATCTAGTACCCAAGTGGAAGCAGAGCTAACACTCATGTTAGTCTCAAGTATAAGAGCATAATCCATACCTTCCGAAGGTTGGTTCTTCAGAGTATCTAGATACTCTTGGCAGTTACGTTTCCAATGCCCATCTTTGCCGCAGTAAAAACAGATCCCTTTACCTTTCCTCTTCCTTTGGGTACTCTTACCCTTTCTTATTCCCTTGCCTTTAGGCTTGAGTATAGAATTGGAAGTAGGAACTTCAACCCATTCATCACATTCAAGCAAGAACTCTTTGCCATACAACTCTTGTATGTGGACAAATATCTCGGGTGCACTTCCCATGGACTCGTATTGCTTCTTAAGCTCAGGACTTAGAGACACCATCATATAGCATCTCGTCATAAGATCATCATCCATGCGCTTCTGATAAGCGTCTTTCTCTTGCCGAGTTGCAGCCTCAGTAGGAGCATTGGGAAGTGGACTTTAAAGTGCATAGGTAATATTTTCAGAATTCAAAACGATTTTTAAATTCCTTAACCAATCAAGATAATTAGGTCCAGTTAAACGATTGGTTTCCAAAATGTTGGATAACGGGTTGCGGTGAGCCATTACGGTGATCTACATACAGAAAATTAAACAGAAAATCAGATTTCATTTTTAATCCATAATGATCGGGTCTTTAATCATATGGTACCTCCCACTATTTTATCAAATTCCATACACCCTCTAATGGAATTCGGGAATCTCATTCCTAATGGGGATTGGGGTCCCACTGTGACATAGAAGCCTCACATGTTAGTTTCTTGACTTCTAACCCACAGTAAGAAGACAACTCTTTGTCTATTGCTTCATAAGCAAATTCCAATCGTTTTGCCTCTAGGGTACATACTCCTCACATGTTAGTTTCTTGGAATACTTCCCTAGTTAAGTTAAGCCCATCATTCACACAGGTATGTTTCACCAAATATATACCTCACATGTTAGTTTCTTGGTATATACCAGCTTAGGCACCCCATGATATCTACATATGTAATAGTTTCAAGTAATGTCTTTAATATGGGTAGCTCCTACATGTCTGCAGCCAGGTACCCACATTAAGGGACGTTAGATGATCCTATAATGATGGAAGGCAATGAAGAATCCATTCCCTAATGTATTCTCCATTTCCAACTTAATATTAAAATAGAGGGGTTTTTAAGGGTCTCATCAAATTAACATACATCTCATGCATATAAATAAAAATTGAACAGCATAAAATAATAATAATCCACTTATCGATATTAGTCCCTAAGAAGAGACATATAACGATCTATGGATTTGGAGCTATCACTATTAATCTCATTAAAAGCTCCCACTATGATAATTATGGACTTTGAGAGGATTCAATCCAAGCCAATAGATTGAATCCAAGGTCTAAGGTGGGTGTAGGTGATCGTAAAATAACACATTCGAAACATGCATGCTGTCTTGAAACACTTCTCTAAGCTTTCAAGTCCTTCAATCTGCTCCCTTGGCTTGATGGTCTCCACCATTGGCTTGTTGGGCTCTATCATGCTCCTTTGGGTCTACCATGCTCCTTAGTGCGCTCTCGATTACATAACATTTACATAATTTAAAGAAAGGGATACATAAGGGGAATGTGGGGTACATAAGAGAATAATAGAGAGAGAGAGGGAGAAGGAAGGTGGCATGCAAGCCCCAAATAAATTACATCACCTTAATAAAATTACAACTCTTGTAAATAATAACATCCCATTCATAAGACGGCCAATCACAATTGGTTTAAAGGGTATAGTCCATAATCATCATCCAAACACATACATACAATCTCATTGCATAATGTAAAGAAAAACTGTAAGCATTAAAACATATGGGCATTATGGTAATTCTCTTGAATGATTTACATTAATCTCAGTAATGCATCCTAATCTTATTAGGTATTAACAAAAATATCCAGAATTAAATAAAGTCTTAACATTTAAGACATTTTAGTTCCAATTAATCAAATTAATTTAAACATATAAAGTTTCCTAAAATAACTCTAATATCCAATATTAGGGTTTCCTTAATTAAACAAATCAATTTCATTTAATTAAGAATTTCCAGATTTTAATTTAATCCCCAATTGTATTTTAAACCATTTAAAACATTATAAAATTAATCAATATTAATTAAATAATTAACATGGGAATTAAATAAAATTATTTAAATGATGAATTAGTGTATTAGGGTTTCCTAAAACCCTAAACCCTAAACACATAACCCTAAACCCTAAATGCAAGCCCTAATCATTAAATTCCTTATGATTGGTCATTTAATGTCCAATCATTAAAACCCTAGGTTCATATGGTATTTAATAAAAGGGATTAGGGTTTAATTAATGCCAAATAGGGTATTAATTACTCTTAATTAATTATACTAATTAGGGTTTCCAAAACCCTAACCCTAGACATCATTTATGGTATTAATTATGCCCTAACAATTAATAACCATGATTGGTCATTTAATGACCAATCATTAACTCTTAATAAAGGTAATTAATATTCCAATTAGGGTTTTAATTAATGCCATAATGAAATTAGGGTTTCATCATTAACTCAAAATTAGGGTTTCATCCTTAACTCTATGCAGCCGTCACAACCAGGGGGCTGCCTGAGCTTGGCTAGGCTGCCATGGCCACCAACGACTGGGGAAGGCCATGGCCAGCCATGGGAGAACATCCTAGGAGTGTGGGACAAGCCTCTGGACACGTGAGAAGTGGTGGAAGTGGCTGCCATCATCAAGAACAATCAGGGTTTCCAAAACCCACTGCTGGAGCCATTGTTGCAGACCTTGAAGGTCACAATAGCTTCTAAAACCTTATCAATTCGACTCCTCCATTGAAACCAGCTTTTGTATCATGTCCCTACATGAAATACTAAGCTTCTAGAAGAGGTTTGGATGATCGAATCATTACCAATTGTTCTAAACAATTAAAACAACAGTATGCTGCCCAGAATTTGACAGCATACCGTCCATGGTCAGAAATTGATTTAAAACCCAGCAAGATGAATGAATTAGGCTACCAAACGAATTTTCCCAGTATCCTACATGTCTTAGGAAACTAATGCAATTGGTTTCATGCAATTTGGAGTTCCCTAACTCAAGTTCTAATCAAAACTCCATTGATGACTTTTCTGCAGAGAAAATCTGCTATGCTGTTCATGAAAAATTTTCAAACTTTTTGAATCTTTTTCCATCAAAACCTTTTTGAAACTTAAAGAAAATCATATACACATGATATATAATGATCCTACAATGGATTTGCATCAAAAATACAGAAGCTTTGATTGAATTTAATTGCAAGAACCTCTGGGTTCTAAAACCCAGATTCGACCCTCTTCAGAAAACCCAGTTTTCCTTTTTCTTCTTCTTCCAATTCAAACCCTATACAACCTTTGCATCAATGGTTACCCTTAACCATGATTTAGAAGAGGAGTAGAAGAAGAATAGACCTAGGGTTCCAAACCCCTAGGTTCGGCCAGAGAGAAGAACAATTCTGCAGTAAAAATTCTCCAGATTTTTGAATCATTCAACTACACCATAAATTCCAGCCCATATGTATTTTGTATTATGCATAATCATGGCTCTGATACCACTGTTGGGAATCATACAAGAGGGAAAAATAGAAGTGCGGAATATAAAAATTTTCCCTTTGATTCCACAGCCCATGAATCTAACTATGCATATACAAAATCAAACCCTAACTATGAAGAGGGTTAGAACACTTACAGAATTTTTGTCTTCTCCTTTTTGCTCCAAGCTTTGATTCCGGACAGCGGTGAATGAGCAGCCCAAGTGTGCTGCCTCCAACGGTATCCACACCTAGCTAGAGCTTCAAGTCCTTTCCACCTTTTCCTTGTTGTTGCTAGTGAAGGAGAAGAGAGGAGAGAGAGAGAGGGAGGCTGGAAAATCTGGACAGCCCCTTGGGATTTCAACTTGTGATTGATGTCACACATCATAGTGTGACTTATATAGTCCACACTAAGGGGGCCGGCCCTAAGGGGAAACCCTATTAGGGTGTGATGCAATTTCTCTAAATTGCACAATAACCCCTATAAATTATATCAAATATAAATAGGCCTCAAAGAACTATTCTTTATGCACTCATACCCTTTCTCTCATAGACTTTAAAGCTCATCTTGCATGATCAGTGTGTGACCCATTGGGTTCACATCATCAAGTAGTAGGAATAGCACGAGGTGTGCACAGTGGAACTCTTTCCATTTAGGGTCTAATTGGAACTCCTTCCAATTCCTTAATTGATTATAACTCACTTATATCAATTAGGGCTTCTACTAACCATGAATAACACCTAGCATATGGTTCATGGTGTCGTCCTTAATGAAGTGAATATGTATCTATCAAAGAACCCTTCTGTTATAGTTTATAGGTTACAATTGCATCCTTCCATTTACACAATGTCTCCAATTGAACTAATAGGACATGGAAGTCTGTCAAGTCCCTAGTTCAATTACTTTATACTCATTCATAAATATCAACTCAATGATGAACTTATGGAAACTCCTTTCCATATTCACACTGCCATGGCCATGGACTGAATGAGTTATATTATGAATGCTATATGAGACATTCTCTCTCTTTTTCCTGAGAGTAATGGATTCCTTGTTGATCACTCACATGCCTTCATACACATAGCAATAGGGCCAATGAACACCTTTACAGACCCATGAATAGAATCTGCACTTAGTGTTATCAAACTTCTAAAGCTACATGCATAAGGTAACTATGGTGTCTCAGGTCTAAGGATTACTTGTACCACTATAACATTGAGAAACTGATTGACAGGCAGGTTAAAACTCCATTCAGTTTATCTCAAATCTTTGGTCACATTCAGTGTACCTATTCTATTAACAGGCACCCACCTGTTGGTTGTAGTGTCTCCACACAAATAGCTTGAGACCAGCTATCCTCCTATAGAGTCAACCTAACAAGTGCTAGTCCTATGGTTCATTACTGTCCATCATAGTGAACCTTCAACTAGGAATGATTTAGGAGTTTAGTACAGAGATATATATACAGTCTCATAATTACAACTCTTTGTAATTCAATATTCTCAACTCTAACTCCTTGGACATATTATGTAAATATAAATGATGCATACAAACATAATAGAATAAGCCCTTTTATTAAATCAATAATAAATGTGACATACATAAATGAAATCAAATGATTGTTCCTTTATCCCTAAACAATCATCTCTATGATTGGCTCTAGGGCATAACTCTAACAGTATTGCCTTATGGGTTGATGGGATTGGGACGAGCCAAGCTCGATGGCATTTATGTTGTTGGGAGGAGGCACATTGTGGGTAGGGAGGGGATTTCGAGTGACATTTGGGCGATTTGGTGCGGTGGGTGGTGTAATAATCTACTTGTCAAGCAAATCTTGGATTTCATGGCGGAGGCGGTAACAACGGTTGGTTAGATGGCCTTTGGCTTGGTGGAACTTGCAATATTCATTTTCATTGTAGTTCTTGGGCAATGGGTTTGGTGGAGGCCTTGGGTCGAGGGGTTTCAGGAGGTCACGGCTTCTCAGCTTTTCAAAAACTCTTTCGAGTGGCATGTATAGCTCGGTGAATTGGCGAGGTGAGGTGGAGTCATTTAGGGAGAAAGGGCGAGTGGGTTCGGTAATGGTATTGACCTCAGCATTGGGTTTTCCTCCAAAGTTTGTCCTTCGACTCCTTTAGATCTCCTCCGTTTTGATTGTTCCATCGGCAATTGCATCTTCAACTTTTGTGCCAGCCCCAACAAGAGCCTTGAAGTTCGGGAAGTAGTGAGCAAAGAGATGCTTGTGATATACGGGTAGCAAATTCTTCACCACCAACTGAATCTGTTCTTCCTCATTTGGTCTGTCTGTCATCTTGGAAGCCTTTTGTCTCCACCTAGTGATGAAGGCGGAGAAAGTCTCGTTAACCCCTTGCTTAGTGGTTTCTAAGTCCCTTCGCGTGACATCGACTTCAGTGTTATACTTGTAATGGTCCGTGAATGCATTGCACACATCCTCCCAAGTCTTGGTTCTGTTCTCTTCTAATGACAAAAACCATTTCAAGGCGGAACTCGCTAATGACTCATGAAACATTTGAGCCAATAACTCATCGTTCGCCCCTCGAGGGTGCATAGCTCGCACATACATCTTGAGGTGGGTCTTAGGACAGCCTATCCCATCGAATTTTTCCAACTCCGGTATCTTGAATTGTAACGGGATGCGAGCCTTTGGGAACAAGGACAAAGTGCGGATGTCCACCATATCATCAGACCTACGGATTCCCTTCAGAGTTCGTTCTAAGGCCTCGACCTTGTTTGCCAGGACGGTTGAGCTCTCCTTTGATGTGGCTTTGGTTTCCCCTTCCTTGGTCTTGGGGTAATTCTCCCCCTTCCCCTAATGGTTCCTCAGCGGATTCAGACTCATTGGATCCTTGATTGTTATCAGTGGCACGGGCCCTAGATTCAGGTTCAGAGTTCTTCTGTTGAAGGTCTTGAGCTAACTTGAGTGCGGTCTCGGATACCTGGGTAGTGTGATCAAGCTTTTCCATGATAGCTTTCAAAGCGGCCTCAAGGTTGAAACCCCGGTTGCTAGTTCTTTCTTCAGCCATATCCGACTCAGTGACGGAATCAGCACTAACTAGGCGCCCTTGTTGATTGCGGATCCAAGCCAGCACATCTCTCCCTCTAACATAGGGCAAATACTCAATTTTTTCAGCCTAAGGGTCCATCCTAAGCTTCCATAATTATCTCAAAATCTTTACAACGTACACCCTTAATTAGTTCTCTTAACCCATTACCCTTGCGGGGGTTATGGGGAAGGGTACGTATTAAGGATGTAGGATGTAAAGTTTCCTTTAATTACCCACTCAATCAACAAAGCATGGCAACACATCACAAACACGGCAGCATATCATCACAACAATGTGTGTGCATATAGGTGATCCAACGGTGTCCTAGAAGGTCCATTACATGCAATTCTTTCTTTTAAGAGGGTAGGCTAGGGTCCTCAACTTTGCTTGTACCAATCTTTATACCTAACCACATATGACATCAGGAATGTCGCGTGGGTCCAGCAGTACGTGATTGATCCATTTGATATACCCAAGGGTACTTGGCAAGAGAGGTTTGATAGCTTTGCCCAACACATGGAATCAGGAAAACCAAGGTCGAACTAGGCTATCAGTTGGCAAGGATACATCGAGGGACAATCGAGTGATCATGCAACAGTAGCGCACACAATGCAATTAATGAAAGCACACAGTCAAGCGGATGCAATGTGATTGATTTTAATTAACAATAAGAAATTAATTTAGCCCAATCAAATTAAATGAGTCTAGCCCTCGACATCCCCAGTGGAGTCGCCAAACTGTGAACCCACGAAAAAGAAGCGCGGAGCCCACAAGGGTTTGGCAAAAATGATAATAGGTATGAAAGACAACAAACAAAAAGGGAGTCGCCACCTCATTTTTTAGGGAAAATAGGAAAACCACAAAAATGTTTTATTTCCAAAACCACATGACTCCATTAAAGGAAAAGCAAAGTCTTTGAAACCAGAAAATTGGATTCGAGGGCTAAGTTACGACGTGGGAAGGTTCTGGGCAAAGCCTATAGGCACCCACATCGCCCGAGTTGGTCTCTTAATTTGATTGGGCTAACTTAAGATCTTTTCCACTCAAATATCATCATATATCATCACAAGGCAGCATGCATATCATATATTTCATCCAATTATCTCATGCACAATCACTCAAATAAAACAAAACAGAAGAAAAGAAGAAAAGAAAAGAAAAGAAAAAGCCTAGGATACTTGGATCCTAGAACGGACTTGAGCCTCACGAAGAGCGCCTACGTACCATGCAGCGAAATACATGGATCAAAGTCCACGTAGTTCGAAAAGAATAGGGTTACAACCTAATACAAACCTATGGTAAAAACCCTAGGTTTCCTTATTTGAAAATGTATTGATTTAATCCAAAACTGAAAACTTCCACAAGAGGAAAACTTTGATAAGAAGGAAACCTTTGATAATTACCATAAGCTTGTATTAAGAAGTAACCCTAGGAGGGAGAAGAGAAAAGAAAGAAAAAGAAAGGTGAATTGGGGCACCTTCAAACCCTACTTACCTGAGCGTACAAGCTCCTAGCATTAGCTATTTCAGACCATAGCAGCCCTATTTGCAATAGGACAAGCATTGTACCTGTTTACACCCTTACAAGTGCACACAATCATGCAAAGAAAGCAATATGCAAATCTGGACAGAACCTTGACAAGGCCTAAAATCATCCATTAATCATGCAAACAACAAGAATAATGAATAACTAAGGACTCTAACTCAATCCTACATGCAATGACCTAGCTAACATGCATAAAAACCAAGAAATCCACTAATATGAATGCAAACCTAGCATGATTCAACTATATGCAGCATATATAGAATGACTATGATGAGAAATAACTCCCAAAACTAAGCTAAACATGCTGCATGAGACTTATGTGATTTTAGGGTTATCGAAACCCTAATCTCACAACTATGCATAAAAACCTAGTAAATGATTCTAAGACATGCTCAAATTATCATGAATATCATTTATATCATATATATTAACTAACAGGAGCATCAATTCATGATAATAATCACAGCAACCTAAACATGTGAACTATGCATGATTTAAGAGGATAGAACGAATAAGGCTATCAAATCCTTAGTGAACCAAGGATTATCAAGCATATAAAGCCATAAACTATCCTAAAATCATTCATATAACATCACATAAACATTGAATTCCATCCATAAGAAGAACAATTGCATGCACCACAACTATCCTAGAAGGAGAAGAAGAAAGAGAAGAAGGAAAAGCAGGAATTCATGTTCAGCATAAAAGGGATAGGCTTACTTCTTGTAGACTCTTCCTTGTCTTCAATCCTCCTGTTTCCTTGCTTGCTTGGGGTTGAAGAGCCTCCTCTTGAAGTCCTTCTAGCTCTCCAAACTCGTAGCTCCCTCTCTCTCTAAGTGTAAAGTGCAATTAACCTCCCCCTATGTGCTGAATATCATGTCCTTTATATAGAGAACTGACCCCCTAAACCAATGGCTAAGATTAATTCATTAAATAATGATCCTAGGGCTATTAGAGACTCTCTTGGTGCTCAAACAACTCAAACCTACACACTCCTAGGCTTAGACAAGTTGTTTTGGCGGAGGAAACCGTCAAAAGAGGGAAAGAAGAATCAGAGTTCGAGTTGAGGACGGACTCTCTCGGGTGACCAACTAGGCCTGGATGGTTAGCCGTCTGGGCTTGGACGGCTGACCGTCCAGCCCCGGACGGTTACCCGAGGCCTTCCTATTTCTGCTTCGGTTTTGACTTCCACTTGCTTCAGAAGTCCTAAAATCTTCAAATTAAGTCCGATTTTGACGAAATAAAAGTCAAAACGACCGTGTTTTGAAGGGGAACACATTTTTAGGCATTTTAGGACAAAAATCCTCAACCATGGGTGCATGGTTAGGTTTTACAAAGGTGGTTAACCATGGTGCTTCACCGTCGCTAAGCTGGGTTTGTACACAAGGTCGAACCAAATGCTTTCCCAATCGAAAATTGATCTTTCTAAACATGTTTAGGACATAAATAAAGCCCAATTGAAGTTAAATGAGAGAAAATTGATTGGGTCTTATGAGTCAATTTGAGCAAACCAAGAAAGGGTCTTTTAGCCAACCCGAACCATTACGAGCCGAATTGATCTTAAACCATTAATTCATGAAATTGAACCTATATATGGACTCTATGTACTCATATGAACTTGATGGAATGACTCGGGATTCATTCCAAGGTCAAATGGAAAATATACGGCTTAAAAGACGATTATGCCCTTAAAGTCGCAAAAGTTCTTATTGACCATCGAGATGAACTCCAAATCACTTCAAAATTCATACACATGATATTCAATGCCATAGAAACTCAATGCAAAAGAGTAGACTCAAAAGGGACTCAAAATCCTACATGAAATGATATGTCCTAGCTAAGGTGACAAAAATGGGGTGTGATAGTTCTGTATGACAATACTGGCCTCTCTATCAGGTACTTCAATGGATCCATGCGACTTATCAAGAACACTTCAAAGGACATCATGTAGTGCCGGAGTTTCTGCGTCGCCCATACTAGTGCCACACAAGCCTTTTCAATTGCATTGTACTTCACTTCATAGTCTGTCATTTTCTTGCTTAGGTAGTAGATGGCATTCTCCTTTGTAGACCCTTCGAGATATTGAGCTAACATAGCTCCCGTCGCGGTTTCGGTGACCGTTAAGTATAACAAGAGTGGTGCATCTTGCTGTGGGGGAACTAAGATTGGAGGATTGCTCAAATACCTCTTAATGGTCTCAAAGGCCTCTTGGCATTCTTCGTTCCACACTTTTGGCACACCTTTCTTAAGCAATTTGAAGATTGGTTCACAAACCATGGTCAAATTGGCAATGAATCGACTTATGTATTGAACTTTTCCCAGAAAACCCCGGATCTGCTTCTCAGTGCTAGGTGGCTCCATCTCCACAATAGCTTTTATCTTCTCTGGGTCCACTTCGATTCCCCTCTGAGTGATCATGAATCCCAATAGCTTGCCTGCAATGACACCAAAAGCACATTTCTGTGGGTTTAGACGGAGATTGTACTTCTTTGCTCGCTCTAGGAACTTCTCTAGCGCCTTGAAATGCCCTTCCCTATCCACGGACTTTACGATCATATCATCGACATAAACCTTGACTTCCTTATGGATCATATCATGCAATAAGGTCGTTGCTGCTCTTTGGTAAGTAGCCCCAGCGTTTCTTAAGCCAAAAGGCATTACCTTGTAATAGTACTGTTCCCCATTGTGTGATAAAGGCTGTTTTCTCCATGTCTTGAGGCGCCATCTTTACCTGGTTATACCCGAAGAATCTGTCCATGAAGGAGAAGAGTGCATGTCCCACTGTGTTGTCCACCAACACATCGATATGGGGTAAAGGAAAGTCATCCTTAGGGCTTGCGGCGTTGAGATCTCGGAAATCTACACACATCCTCACTTTCCCATCTTTTTTAGGCATAGGAACTATGTTTGACAACCACTCAGGATACTCCACAACTTGGAGGAACCCCGCGTCTAGTTGTTTAGTTACCTCTTCTTTTACTTTTAGAGCCCATTCTGGTTTTAATCTTCTGAGTTTCTGATTTACCGGCTTCTTTAGGGAATTAGTGGGGATATAGTGTTGCACAATATCGGGGTCAATGCCAGGCATGTCTTCATAAGACCATGCAAAAGCCATAATGTTGGCTTTTAAGAGAGAGATCATCTTTTCTTTTTCAACGGGGGAGAGGGTTTTCCCAATTTTAACTATTTTTGGCAATTCATCCGTCCCTAAGTTGATTGATTCCAATTCATCCATATTAGGTTCAGTGACGCCCCTTTTCCTTTGCTCAACGAACTCCGGGGGGAAATCATTCCTAGGATCTATATCCATGCCATAAATATCTATAGAGGAGAGAAAAGAGACACTGCATATATAGAGAAAGAAAGCACACTTTATTGACTAGGAATAGTAGGAATGACACACAAAAGAAGGAAAACAAACAAATCTGTATCAATACTATGACTCCACAAGGTGAGTTAAGTAGATACATCTTATTGAATTAGGGAAATATTACTAAACTAAGACACCTACAAGCTGCTATCAGGTAGGCCAAGATCTTCTTCTTCATGGAGCTCCGCAATGACACCACATTCAAGGTACCAATTCCACGGTGAGGATCATGTCTTGGAACATTTCAGTCATAGTCCCTGCGTTAAGGTCCTCTGCCCAGTTTTCTTCTTTCTTTTCCCAGAACTCACTATTGATGGCTTCATTATCTACCATTTCAGCTGTGATTGGATACCATTCGGTGAAGAAGATTTCAAAACCCGGAACTCTGATCTTGGTAGCTTGGTCAAAGGTGGGTTCTGGAAACCCGCAATATAGAAAATCATCCCCCTCTTTGACGAAGTAACCATTCAAAGTAGGTTGATATGGCGAGATCCTCAAGTCTGGCACCCTTCCCTCGGCTTTGGCTCTTACTTTCTCCTTATTCCTCCTTAGCATTTCTGCATGATCATTTCTAGAGGGCTCATATCCTAGCCCAAAAGTGTATGAGGTGACTCAACTCTTAACAGACTTAGGGATCCCTTGTTGGCGACGCCCTAGCCCCATGCCTGGAAAGAAATTCATTCTTCTCATGATTTCACCGACGTGCAAATTGCCGTAGGAGCAAAAGTCCAAGGGTATTAACTCACCCTTCTCAAGTTCTTTCTTAATGCATTAGACATAGTCAAACCCAGATAATGGCACCGCCACTGATTCTGGTTGTATCTCACATATAGGCACGCCCGCAAGTTTCAATTCATAGTCCCCTTGAAGTGTTACTATAGCCCCTTCGTAAGGAAACTTCAGCTTTTGATGGAGTGAAGATGGTACAGCCCCAGCGGGATGGATCCAAGGTCGGCCCAATAGCAAGTTAAAACATGGCGACACATCCAACACTTGGAATTCCACCCTAAATTCAGTGGGTCCCATGATAAGAGGCAAAGTAACTACCCCTATTACTTCACGGCGGGTGTTGTCATAAGTTCTTACGGTCTGCCCAGATGGCGTGAAATCGGTGGGTCCCAAACCCAAAACAGTGGCAGTTCGGAGAGGACATACATTCAGTGCAGACCCATTGTCGATAAGGACAGTAGGAACCCTCTTCCCCATAGTGTCAACGGTCACATAGAGAGCTTGAGAATGGCATGGCCCGTTTTTGGGTAGGTCCACATCGGTGAACACAATGGTTGAGTTCTTGGGAGTTGGATTCACCAAATGTACCAATCCCTCAAGGGATGTGTCAACGGGCACTTGTATCTGATTCAACAGTTTCAACACGGTCTGTCTGTGCTTGTGCGTGGCCATGAGTAAGCCCCAAATAGTGATGTTGGCATTGGTCTTCTTCAGCTGTCTAAGCACTTCATCCTCTTCTTCTTGCAAGCTAGGACGCTTCTGCCCTTCCAAATCTTCCAACGGATTCTCAGATTCTAGGTGGGGAGGCTTGAAATGGCGACCCCCTCTGGTTATATGGTCCAACTCATCATCACTAGCCCATATGTCATGAACTTCCTCGGAGTCATTCATTAAGTCATCCCATTCTATCATGTCAATGTTCTCCATCTCTGTCGGTAAGTCATCCCAACCTGTAGGGACTATCAGCTCATCTGATATTGGACTTGGGCTTGAGTACAGCACATAGTAATCAAATTTTCCCGACGATTCACCTAATAGGCCAACCTGAGGATCCCCTGCTTCATATCTTTCTTTCAGCTCTTGTTGGATAGATTTCTTTGGCAACAACAAAACTTTTTGGTCAATGAGGTCTTGAATGATCTTCTTTAGTATAGAACAAGCCTCGGTGTCATGGCCGGATGCACGATGGTATTGGCAATATTGGTGAGGGGTTGATGGCCTTGGCTTTGGTGGAAGTGGCATGATAAGGCTGTTATTGCGGCAAATGGTAAAAAGATGGGTTAAGGTCATGGGGAGTGGAGTGTATTGGCTTATGGGCCAGCGAGGGCGAGAGGATTCAACCCCAATGGCATTTATGGTGTTAGGTAGGGGTGTGTTGTTGTGAGATGGGAGAGGATTACGGGTGACATTTGGACGGGTTGGTGGTGAGATGACTTGCTTATCAATGAGGTCTTGGACTTGGTGGCGAAGGTGAATACAACGATTGGTGGCATGGCTTTTGGATTGGTGGTACTTGCAGTACTCATTCTCGTTGTAGTTCTTAGGTAAGGGATTTGGTGGGGGTCTTGGGTCGAGTGGCTTCAATAGGTCACGGCTTATGAGCTTTCAAGGACTCTTTCGAGTGGCATGAATAGATCAGTGAATTGGCGAGGTGGGTTGACATCGTTGAGAGAGAAGGGTTGGATGGGCTGAGTTATGGTGTTGACTTCGGCATTGTTCTTCCCAGTAAAGTTTGTCTTGTGACTCCTCACTTCCTCAGTTTTGATTGTCCCATCATTGATAGCATCTTCAACCTGCGTGCCAGCCCCTATGAGAGCTTTGAAGTTTGGGAAATAGTGGGTAAATAAGTGCTTGTGGTACACAGGCAACAAGTTCTTAACCACCAGCTGAATTTGGACCTCCTCATTTGGCCTATCCGTCATTCTCGACGCCTTTTGTCTCCACCTTGTAATGTAAGCGGAGAAGGTTTCATGAGCCCCTTGCTTGGTGGTTTCTAAGTCCCTCCGAGTAACGTCCACCTCTGTGTTGTACTTGTAGTGCTCCGAGAACTCATTGCATATGTCTTCCCAAGTCCGGGTTCTATTCTCATCTAAGGACAAAAACCATTTCAAAGCGGAAGTGGCCAAGGTTTCATGGAACATTTGAGCTAAAAGCTTGTCGGTGGCCCCTCGAGGGTGCATGGCTCGCACATACATCTTCAAATGAGTCTTAGGGCAACCTGTCCCATCAAACTTTTCTAACTCCGGCATCTTGAATTGCGATGGAATATGAGCCGTTGGAAACAGAGATAAAGTCCGCACATCGACCATGTCATCAGCTCTACGAATCCCTTTTATAGTTCTCTCCAATGCTTCTACCTTGCTAGCTAACACGGAATCACTGCTAGAACCTTTCCCTTTGGTTTCCCCTTCTAGGTTGGTGACCACAGGTTTCGAGCTACTTTCCCCCCTTGTCTTGGTGTTCTCATTGGATTGAGGTCCCTCTTCGGTGCCAGCCCCATGAGGTATACCCGAGGAATGGGCCTTAGAGCCATTTTGTTCAAGATCCGCCATCTTCTGTTGGTTCTCTTGAGCCATTCTCAATGCGGTATCGGAGGTCTCGGCGGTATGGTCAAGCTTAGCCATGATGGCTTTCAGGCAAGCCTCAAAGTCAAAGTGCCCCTCACTAGTTCTTTCGTCGGCCATGTCTGTCTGATGGGTAGACTCAACCCTCACTAGACGCCCTTGCGAATTGCGGATCCAAGCCAGCACGTCTATGGATAGAAAAGTTTTAACCTTTAGCCTAAGGACTTGTCCTAAACCTCCATATTTTCCTTAATGAACTCGGTCTCTACACCATGTTCAATTAATTCATTCCTTTTATCCAACCACCTTTACAAGGGTCATGGATTAAGGGTATGTTTAAAAGAATAGGGTATAGAGTCCTTCAATTAGGTTTAATTATTCCCCTAGGACTAGCACATCACAAACATAGCTTTACATCCTATTTCCTTAACTTATTCCTCTTAACCCATGGCCTTAACAAAGGTTGGGGTTTAAAGGTATATGTTAAGGGCATAAGATATAAAGCCTCACACCACAAACACGGCATAGCATCATTACAAACAATTGTGGGTGCATAAAGGTGAGATCATAGTGTCCTACAAGGCCCACTACATGAACTAAAAGAGGGTAGGCTAGGGTCCTTCACTTGCTTGAGCAATCCTTATACCTAACCACATGTGGCATCAGGAATGCCGCGTGGATCCAACAGTACGTGATTAACTCATTTAATATACCCAAGGGCAAGCCCAAAGGTACTAGGCAAGAGAGGTTGATAGGTTTCGCCCCAACACTTGGAATCAAGAAAACCAAGGTTGAAACTAGGCCCATCGTTGGCAAGGATACATCGAGGGACATCGATCCTAGCATGCAAGAGTTTGCGCACACAATGCAATAAATGAAAGCACACAATCAAGCGGATGCAATGTGATTGATTTTAATTAATCATGAGAAATTAACTTAGCCCAATTAAACTTTATAGAGTCTAGCCCACAAATCCCCAGTGGAGTCGCCAAACTGTGAACCCTGGAAATTGGGCCCACAAGGGTTGGGAAGAAAAAATGGGAGTTTGGTTTTGAAAGAGAAGAAAAGGAGTCGCCACCTTATTTTTTAAAGGAAACAAGGAAAACCCTAAAAATAGTTTGTTTCAGAAAAACAATTTGAATGACTCCATGTTTAAAAAGGAAAGGCAAAAACAGTCTTTTGGAAACCAAAGAAATCAGGGATTCAGAGGCTAAGTTATGACATGGGAAGGTTCTAGGCAAAGCCTATAGGCACCCATGTCACCCTTTCGGTCTCTCAGTTCATTTGGGCTAAATCAAGATCTTTCCATACAAAAATCAGCAAGTATATCATCACAAGAATTGCATGCATATCATATATTTCATTCATTCATCCATCCATGCATAATAAAAAAATAAAACAGAAAATAAAAAAGAAGAAAAGAAAGAAAGAAAGAAATCTAGGATACTTGGATCCTAGAACGGACTTGAGCCTCACGAAGAGCGCCTACGTACCATGCAACGAAATACATGGATCAAAGTCCACGTAGTTCGATGAGAACTAGGGTTAAAACTTAATACAAACCTATGGTAAAAACCCTAGGTTTCCTTATTTGATCAAAAGAGTTGAATAAACAAAGTTTGATTTTAGGAAAATTCCACAAAATGGAAACCTTGATAAAAAAAAGAATTTATTATTGAAGGAAACCTTTGATTATACCATAGACTTGCATTAAAAACTAACCCTAGAGAGGGAGAAGGGAAAGAGTTAGGAAGAGAGGTGAATTGGGGCACCTTCACACCCACTTACCTGAGCGCAATAGCTCCAAGCATTAACCATTTCAAGCATTGGCAGCCCTATTTGCCATAGGACAAACACCACACCTATTTTCACCCTTACACGTGCTCAAAACCATGCAAAAACACTAACATGCAAATCTGGACAGAATAGTACTAAGGCCTAAAATCATCCACTAAACATGCTAGTAACAAAAATAGCAAACTTTCATAAGCCCTAACACAATCCTAGAACCATATTATGCATAAAAACCCTAGAATGAACTAACATGCATGCAAAAAATATCATATTTACTCCATATGAAAAACATATACAGCAACCATGAAGAAAAACCAATAAAAAGACCTACTTTATCATGTTGTATGAAAACTAACATAAAACAAGGACTTCTAAAACCCTAATCTCACAAATATGCTTAAAAACACATAAAATGAACTCCACACATACTAAGATCAAACTAAACAGAACCTAAATCATGCATATTAACTAACTAAAACAATAAAACATGATAAGAAACCCTAAGACTAACATGCAATAACACTAATCTTAGCACAAGGACAACAGAAGCACAAGAATCACAACTATGCTTAAAAAAACCCATAGGACAGCCCTAAAGCATGCTAAACAGTAGATAAACAGTAGATAGTCCATGTATATTAACTAACTAGAGTGTTAATACATGATAAAAAAGCTACCTTTAACATGCAATAAGCCTATCCTATATGAAAACCCATATACAGCATAAGTAGGAATGAGGAATACCTTAAGAAGAAGCTTCTTTGCTGCTGTAGAGACTCTCTCTTCCTCTTATGAATGTCTTGAACCAATGTTCTCCAAGCCTACAGCAAGAACTCCAGCTCTCCTTCAAGTCTCTCTCTCTTATTCTCTCTCAAACACTTAAGTTTTAATGCATAAAGTGGCTCCCCTTGTGCTGAAGCATAGGGGGTATTTATAGACTTCAATTAGGATTAACCAATGGCTGGGATTAAAACCCTAATAATTAATCTAAGGGCTATTAGAAACCCCCTTGGGGCTTAAGTAACTCAGAAGTTACCAAAAATTAGAAGGAAACCCGTCCAAAAGAGCCCAAATACGTCAAAATAGGCAAGAGTCCGCTTCAGCAAGGAATCATAGAGCAAATAAGAAAGTGCTCTCGGGTGACCACCAAGGCCTGGGCGGCTACCCACCTGGGCCCAGGCGGCTAGCCACCCGGGGCTGGGTGGTCACCCGAGCCCACTTCTGATTTTTCTCCTATTTTGCCTCCTAATTCTTCTAGAAGTGTTTCAGGGGGCAAATTAACTCCAATTTTGATGAAACAAAAGCCAAAACGACTGTGTTTCGATGAGGAATATGTTTTTGAACATTTTAGGGTGAAAACCACTAACCATGGGGGCATGGTTAGGTTTGAACAAGGCGGTTAACCACTATGCTCTACTTTTGCTAAGCATAGGCATGCACATAGGGTCAAACCAAATGCTTTCCATATCAAAATTGAACTTCATAAAACACTTTTAGGGGTAAAATGATGACTAATGAAAGTCAATTTGAAAAGATTTGATTGGTAATTATGAGTCAATTTGAGCTAACCCAAAGAAGGGTCAATTAACCAACTTGAACTACATCGAGCCATTTTAATCCCGAGCCATTGATTCATCAAATTGAACCTAGAAATACCTCATATGTATCCATATGAACTCCAATTGACGATTTGGAGATCATTTCAAGGTCAAATGAAAAGTTTGGGACTTAAAAGACGATTATGCCCCTCAAGTCACAAAAGCTCTTATTATCCCTCAAGATCAACTCCGAATTGAACCAAAATTCATATCCATTGTCCTTGTGACTCTAGAAAACTAATGCAAGTGATTAGACTCAAAAACAAAACAAAAACATGCATGAAATGATGAGCCCTAGTAAAGTGGTGCAAAAATGGGGTGTGACACCATAGTTAGAATTTTTTGCCCTCAAGTGACTCAAATTACATTCCCCTTCGAAACACGGTCATTTTAGCTTTCGTTTCGTCATAATCGGAGTTGATTTGGGCCCTAAAACACATTTGGAAGTCGAAAGGGTCAGAAATAGGCAAGAGATGACAAGGCCTCGGGTGACCACCCAGGCCTGGGCGGCTAGCTGCCTGGCCCAGGCTGCTAGCCGCCTAGAGCTAGGTGGTCACCCGAGCCTCTTTCCTTTTTTGAGTGCTGAAGCAGATCCCTCCCTATTTCCACAGATTTGTCCGCCTCCAGCCGCCATTTAACCCTATTTTCAGCCCTAATTGACCTACTTGAGCCCCAAGGGAGTCTCTAAGAACCCTTGGATTAATATCTAGGGTTTAAATCCCAACCATTGAGGGTTTTCCCTCAAACCCTATAAATACCCCCTTATACTTCAGCATTAGGGGGGGCATATTTGAGGAAGAGACACTTAGAGAGACTTGGATGCAATTACAGCCATCCTTAGGGTAGTTTAACCTAAATTCTGAGTGAGAGAGTGAGAGAGAGAGCTTGAAGGAGGGCTAGAGCTTTGCTTAAAGGCTTGGAGGAAGGAATTTCTAGCAGTTCATAAGACGAGAAGGACTCTCTATTAGGATTATGCCCTAGAGCCAATCATAGAGATGATTGTTTAGGGATTAGGAACAATCATTTGATTTCATTTATGTATGTCACATTTATTATTGATTTAATAAAGGGGCTTATTCTATTATGTTTATATGCATCATTTATATTTTCATAATATGTCCATGGAGTTAGAGTTGAGAATATGGAATTACAAAGAGTTGTAATTTTGAGACTATAGATATATCTCTGTACTAAACTCCTAAAGCATTCCTAGTTAAAGGTTCACTATGATGGACAGTAATGAACCATAGGACTAGCACTTGTTAGGCTGACTTTATAGGAGGATAGCTAGTCTCAAGCTATTTGTGTAGAGACACTACAATCAACAAGTGGGTGCCTATTACGAGAATAGGTACACTGAATGTGACCAAAGATATGAGATAAACTGAATGGAGTTTTATCCTGCCTGTCAATCAGTTTCTCATTGTTATAGTGGTACAAGTAATCCTTAGACCTGAGACACTATAGTTGCCTTATGCATGTAGCTTTAGAAGTTTGATAACACTAAGTGTAGATCCTATTCAGGGGTCTGCAAAGGTGTTCATTGGCCCTACTGCTATGTGTATGAAGGCATGTGAGTGATCAACAAGGGATCCATCATTCTTAGGAAAAAGAGAGAGAATGTCTCATATAGCATTCATAATATAACTCATTAAATCCATGGCCATGGTAGGATGAATATGAAAAGAGTTTCATGAGTTCATCAATGAGTTGATATCTATGAATGAGTATAAAGTAATTGAACTAGGGACTTGACAGACTTCCATGTCCTATTAGTTCAATTGGAGACATTGTGTTGAAGGAAGGATGCAATTGTAACCTATAAACTATAACAGAAAGGTTCTTTGTAAATGACTATTCACCTCATTAAGGACCACACCATGAGCCATCTGCTAGGTGTTACTCATGGTTAGTAGAAGCCCTAATTGATATAAGTGAGTTATAATCAATTAGGGAATTAGAAGGAGTTCCAATTAGACCCTAAATGGAAAGAGTTCCATTGTGCACACCTCGTGCTATTCCTACTACTTGATGATGTGAACCCAATGGGTCACACACTGATCATGCAAGATGAGCTTTAAAGTCTATGAGAGAAAGGGTATGAGTGCATAAAGAATAGTTCTTTAAGGCCTATTTATATTTGATATAATTTATAGGGGTTATTGTGCAATTTAGAGAAATTGCATAAAACCCTAATAGGGTTTCCCCCTAGGGCCGGCCCCCTTAGTGTGGACTATATAAGTCACACTATGATGTGTGACATCATCATAAGTTGAACTCTCCAAGGGCTGGCGAGAATTTCCAGCCTCCCACTCTCTCTCCCCTCTCTTCTCCTACACCAGCAACAACAAGGAAAAGGAGGAAAGGACTTGAAGCTCTAGCTAGGTGTGGATACCGTTGGAGGCAGCACACTTGGGCTGCTCATTCACCGCTGTCCGGAATCAAAGTTTGGAGCAAAAAGGAGAAGACAAAAATTCTGTAAGTGTTCTAACCCTCTTTGTAGTTAGGGTTTGATTTTGTGTTATGCATAGTTAGATTCATGGGCTGTGGAATCGTAGGAAAAATTTTTATATTCCGCACTTCAATTTTTCCCTCTTGTTCCATAACCCAACACTCTCTACAGCAACAAAAAGGGGCTTCACCATAGGTATACCTTCCCCTCCCCTTTCTCTCTTTTAAATTAGGGTTCATTCCTAGAATAGCATTATTTTATGTTCAAGGTTGAGTTTTTATCATATGTTAATACTTCTACTGGTTAATATATGTGATAAAAATATCATTCATGATTAGTTATGCATGTTGTAGTGTTATTCCATGTGATTTTATGAGAGCTTGTGATTCTAGGGTTTCCTTAGTGCTGAAATTGGTTTTCTGCATGAAATAACTCTTTTGCATATTAAAGCTGTCACACCCCATTTTTTCCACCTTAGCTAGGGTTTGTCATTTCATGTGTCTTTTTGTTTCCTTTTTGAGTCTAGTCTTTTGCATTGAGTTTCTAGGGTCCTGAGGATGATGTGTATGAATTTTGGTTCGATTTGGAGTTGATCTTGAGGGTTAATAAAAACTTTTGTGACTTGAGGGGCATGATCGTCTTTTAGGTCACAAACTTTCCATTTGACCTTAAAATGATCTCCAAGTTGCCAATTGGAGTTCATATGGATTCATTTGAGGTATTTATGGGTTCAATTCGATGAATTGATGGTTCGGGATTAGAATAGCTCAATAAGGCTCAGGTTGGTTAAGAGACCTATTTCGGGTTAGCTCGAATTGGCTCATGATTTTCAACCTATGACTACTCATTTGACTTTGATTGGTCTTAATTTCATCCCCAAATGTGTTTAGGGAGGTTGAATTTCGAATTGGAAAGCATTTGGTGCAACCCTACGTGCATACCTAAGCGAAGCGATGGTGGTGCATAGCGGTTAACCGCCTTTGTAGGACCTAACCATGCAGCAATGGCTATGGTTTCTTGCCCTCAAGTGACTCAAATTACATTCCCCTTCGAAACACGGTCGTTTTGGCTTTCGTTTCGTCAAAATCGGAGTTGATTTGAGCCCTGAAACACATTTGGAAGTCGAAAGGGTAAAAAATGGGCTTGAGATGACATGGCCTCGGGTGACCACCCAGGCCTGGGCAGCTATCCGCCTGGGCCCAGGAGGCTAGCCGCCTAGCCCCAGGTGGTCACCTGAGCCAATTTCCTTTTTTGAGTGTTAAAGCAGATCCCTTCCTATTTCTTTGGATTTGTCCGCCTCCAGCCTCCATTTAACCCTATTTTCAGCCCTATTTAACCTACTTAAGCCCCAAGGGAACCTCTAAGAGCCCTTGGATCAATATCTAGGGTTTTAATCCCAACCATTGAGGGTTTTCCCTCAAACCCTATAAATACCCCCTTATACTTTAGCAATAGGTGAGGCAATTTATGAAGTGGGAGGCATGTGTAAGACTTAGAGGCTATGACAGCTATCCTTAGGGTAGTTTAACCTAAATTTTAAGTGAGAGAGTGAGACAGAGAGCTTGAAGGAAGGCTGGAGTTTGGCTTGAAGGCTTGAAGGAAGGAATTCCCAGCAGTGCATAAGAGAAGGAAGACTCTCTACAGCAGCAACCATAGGTATACCCTTTCTTCTCCTCTTCGCTCCTTTAAAGTTAGGGTTTTGCATAGAATAGCATGATTTGATGTCAAAGCATATGTTTTTATCATGTTCTCCTACTTCTATTAGCTAGAATGCATGTTTAGGATGATATTCATGGGCCGTTTAGTATGCTAGAATGTTATTCCATGTGATTTACTGCATGTTTGAGATTCTAGGGTTTCCTTAATGCTGAAATTGGTTTTCTACATGAAATAACTCTTTTGCATATTAAAGCTTATGTTTTTATCATATTTTGTTGTTTCTATTAGCTAGTATGCATGTTTAGGATGATATTCATGGGCTGTTTAGTATGCTAGAATGTTATTCCATGTGATTTACTGCATGTTTGGGATTCTAAGGTTTCCTTAGTGCTAAAATTGGTTTTATGCATGAAATAACTCTTTTGCATATTAAACCTTGTGTTTTTATCATATTTTGCTATTTCTATTAGCTATTATGCATGTTTAGGATGATATTCATGAGCTATTTAGTATGCTAGAGATGATTTCATGGGATTTTATGCACTAGTGTGATTCTAGGGTTTCATTCATCCTTATTTTAGGAAAGTTGCATATAGCATGATAGCTTAGGGTTTCTCTTTAGTTTTTTTCTTCATAGTTGCTATATATGTGCTGCATATTAGATAACTATGATGTTTTTGCATTCATGTAGTGGATTTTAGGGTTTTTATGCATGCCATGGTTCTAGGATTAAATTAGGGTTTGTAATTGTTCACTGTTTATGTTGTTTGCATATTTAGTGGATGAATATAGACTTTATTTCTATTGTCCAGATTTGTTTATTGACCTAAATATAATATTTGGAGCATTCATATGGATGATTTTTAGGGTTTTTGCATGTTATTGCATATAGGGTCGAGTTAAGGCTTACATTATTTCATGGTTCGTGTTGTTTACATGACTTATGAAGGATTTTAAGCTTTATTTTCAATTCTGTCCAGATCTGTGTAATGACCTTAATATGATATTTTGAGCATGTGTTAGCCTATGTTTAAGCATGATAATTGCTTGATTAGAAACTAGGTTTGGTTGATTGGTATTTTTGATATGTTTTGCATGGAAATTGCAGGTGCTTGACAGGTACAACAGGTGTAACTACCCCACCAATGTGGGGTGTTTATTTTGGCTATTGCAAGATGAAATCTTGCAAATAAGGTAATTACCCTATGCAATAGGGTAGTTATTTTGACAGGTTGCTTTTGCTTAAAGGTAAGTAGGGTATGAGGGTGCCCCAATTCACCCTTCTTTCCTTTCCTTGAAACTTTCCCTTTCTCCCTCCTAGGGTTATTCCTCAATAGAGGGGTATGGTAGATTCTATAGTTTCCTTTCATAAAAATGCCTTTTAAATCAAAGTTTGTATCTTTATGAAATTCCATATTTACTAAAGAGCTTTTTGAGAATGATGTATCTTTGGAAACTTACCATGTTTCTTGTGAAAGGAAACTTAGGGTTTACCATAGGCCTCTATTAGGTTATAACCCTATTCCATTTCGAACTACGTGGACTTTGATCCATGTATTTCCATACATGGTACGTAGGCACTCTTCGTGAGGTTCAAGTCCGCCCTAGGATACTAAGTATCCTAGGTTTTCCTTCCCCTCTTTCTTTTTTCTGTTTTTCTTTGATTTAATTGCTTATATGGTTGAATGAATGGATGATATGCATGCTGTCTTGTGATGATAATTGTTAGTTGATGTGTGATTAAGACTTTGATTTAGCCTAATTAAATTAAGAGACCGTTTAAGGCGATATGGGTGCCTATAGGCTTTGCCTAGAACTTCCCATATCGTAACTTAGCCTTCGAATCCACCATCTTTGATTTTCAAAAGACCTTTTGCCTTACCATTTTTAAACATGGAGTCATTCTTTTGTTTTCTTAAAAAAAACTATTTTTTTTAGGGTTTTCCTTGTTTCCTTTAAAAAATAAGGTGGCGACTCCCTTTTTCTTTTTTTAAACCTAAGTTTTCTTTAATCCTTGTGGGCCGCTTTCCGGGGTCCACAAAAGTATATGTTTTTATCATGTTTTGCTACTTTTAAAAGCTAGTATGCATGATTAGGATGATGTTTATAGGCTGTTTTGCATGCTAGAATGTTATTCCATGTGATTTAATGCATAGTTGGGATTCTAGGGTTTCTCTTGTGTTGAAATTGAGTTTATGCTTAGAATAGCTATATTTCATGTGCAGGCCTATGCCTTTATCATGTGTGAACCCACGAAAGTGCACGGCGCCCACAAGGGTTTGGCAAAAAGATAGGTGTGAAAGACAACAAGTGAAAAGAGTCGTCACCTCATTTTTTAAGGAAAAGTGGAAAACCATAAAAATATTTTATTTTCAAAACCACATGACTCCATTAAAGGAAAAGCAAAGTCTTTGAAACCAGAAAATTGGATTCGAGGGTTAAGTTACGACGTGGGAAGGTTCTAGGCAAAGCCCATAGGCACCCACATCGCCCAAGTTGGTCTTTTAATTTGATTGGGCTAATTTAAGATCTTTTTCACTCAAATATCAGCATATATCATCACAAGGCAGCATGCATAACATATATCTCATCCATCTATTTCATCCATGCATGATCAAACAAACAAAACAAAACAGAAAAAAAAGAAAAGAACCTAGGATACTTGGATCCTAGAACGGACTTGATGTCACGACCCAAATTAATTAAGCCGTGATCAATAATAATAAAATAAGCTTTTTCTTTAATAAATCCTTTGATAAAACGTGGATGACACTTGTTAAAACCTCAATTATTTTAAAAATTTTCGGCATGACCCATCCGTAAATAGGACATACCATCGTGAAAACCTGTTATAAAAATCCATACATAAAAATTTTCCTGTCATCCATGTAAGTGGTATCATCCCATGCATCGCATTCCACGTATACAACCATAAATAATTAAAATTACAACCCTAATTGAATTTACATTTACATTAACCCAATAGAAACCCAATTAATTACATATTCCTTCCCATGAAAATACATTAACAATTAACTTAAAGGAATTCCACTAGGAGCATCTTCCGCCCAAGATAGCATAACCAAACCCTGGATTATCTGAAAAGCATTTAAAAATAATAGGCGTGAGTCCGACGACTCAGTAGATACAATTTGACATAGTAAACTATAGCAATGATATAAATAAAACCAATTATATCATTTACATCAAAATATACTAACCCAGTATATTACAAATCTCAAAATAAGTTATATAACCCATAACTTAAAATAAATAATGCATATGTCCAATGCATGTGACTCATGTCCAATTTACATTAATCCATTTATTACCAACCACTCCCGCAGGAGTCTTCGCGCGGAAACGGAGGATTTAAACCCAACCTCCAAGAGGACAACACAAGGGTTCCTACCTGGAACCGGAAAGTACCCTAGGACCAAAGGAATGGAAAACACCGCAAAGTCCCATTGACTGCAAGTAGTCCAATTCCAATGACCCCTTTTTATGCAATACTTTTACCCAGTATTCATTAAGTCCATTTAATGCATGATTATGCCCAACATGCAGTGCGATAATCCATAAAATGATTTTATAACCAAAATCATCTTCAAAGTATGCTATATAAGCCATAATCAAATAACATCATAATTATACCCAAAATCATAATAACCACATAAATTCTCATTATGATTATAACCTTGAAATCATAATCGAAAACCTCGAATAAACAGAGAAAATAACCGTAAAATCCCTATATCTATATTCCATAGGATGTATACAATTAACAAAAATTATCAATAACATAATTCCAATTTATGTTGTCAAATACCCAAAGTTCTCCTTCACAATTTATTCCATAAATCATTGATATACATATTCTAAATCCATGAATACCAATTACTATGATAATATATACCATATTATCATGTCAATAGTTTAAACCTATGTAAATTGCACCTACCTCAACCAAATGCGTAGAAAAATGAAACCTTTGAGGTTGTGGGTATGAACTCCAAGCCCTAGGATGCAAATACACGCTCCCAATCCAAGCCCTAGCTCTCAATTGCCATGGATGATGTTGGTGACGGAGGTCCCAACTCCAAATCACCACCAAAACCCCCCAATATGCATGACTAAACCCATAAATGTAAGAATAAGATGGTAAACCAAAGGAAATTACCAACCCTAACTCTAAAATGCAAGAAAATACCTCTAGAATGCCAAAGGAGTTGATGAGGATGACAATCCATACCAACACCCACGAAATCCAAGCTAAAATCTCCATGAGTAAGCTCCAAGCTCTACCAAGAGGTTGGAGAATATGGATCCAACCATAATAATGCATTTCTAAGCCTCAAAGAGAGAGAAAACCCAAATCCATAACCATACGCGCGTAGATCGGGCCAAAATACGCTAGATCCGAGCTTGCCGGCGTCGGATCGAGGTCGCCGTGCTCCGGCGAGACGCCGTCGAGCCTCCGCCCCATCTTCTCCTTCTCTCCCTCTCTCTCTCTCTCTCCATGACCAAAAATATCAGATTTGGTCTAAAAATCGTGGGGATGGGTTTTTATAAGGGGTGAGGGGCATTTGCGTCATTTTACGCAAAAAAATTTGCAAAATCCGCGATGCACGATTGATCGTGGTCTGAGGGCACGATCGATCGTGAAAAACAGAACCAAAATCATGTTTCTGGGACACCCACGATCGATCGTCCCCAAGGCACGATCAATCGTCCCTTGCTGAAATTGCCCAGTAACTCAGGCAATTGTGTATAAACCCACACAGTACACATCCCTGCCTTATTTTCATTAAAAACATTTAAGTAAAGTAATTTACTTTAAGTTATTTAATGAAAATAAGCAAATAACCCCCCATTTGAATCCAAATAAAATATCAAAAAAATCAAATACCCAATATATCAAAATCTAAATTTCAAGTTTTAGTACAAAATCCGTCGCCCGACAGATTTTCCGAAAACAAACATGCGTGGAACCCAATCCAAACATGCTAATAAAATCCCATAAAATCACCAATGTCTTATAATATTATAAACTCCCATTACCGCCAAAAATTATCCTTCAAAACGAAGATTTACGAAAATTCACTTTTTTCCCAACACTTAGCCAAATTTCAGCAACTTAAACCCTTAAGTTGCAAACAAGGCTAAACGCTCCCGAAAGATACTTAATGCACCAACACAAGCATCAAAACACATCCCACATCATAATATCATCCACATGCATTACCCATGCATGTAATCATTCGAAAAAATCAAGGGATTAGCTACGTTAACCCCAGATTAAACCCTTAATACCCTATTTAAAATTACGGGTATTACAATTCTCCCCAACTAATAGGAAATTCGTCCCCGAATTTCGCCAAAACAAACTTAATGACATTCCTTCATACGTAGAAA